>OU426936.1:1207500-1537687 GCA_911387795.2 Apamea monoglypha
TTATTAACTGAGTATAATAAGTAGGTAGGAAGATTATACTTACGAAGCCACGGTATTCTGTTTATCCTCAAAATTTTCTATCTGTAGTTGTCTTTCTCTCTCGGCATCAGATGGTTCAAGTTTATTTTGCAGTGAGATACATTTACTCTATAAATAGAAAAAAATAATACAGAATGATTCAAATCATAGTAGATTTAATCCGTGATTTGGAAAATATGTTGTCGATCCGTGCATAATCACGGATCGACAACATATTTTCCAAATTTCGAAATTAATAGAAAAAAATTACGAAATTCACAAAGACGGTCATCGAACCTTGATACTGAGCACTTACCGAGTCTTCAGTATGCATTTGGCTGCATGAATTAGTGTCACCAGATACTAGAAAGTAGGTAGGTACTGTACTGAGTATACTTACGAAGCAACAGGAGTATTCTTTTTGTCTTCAACATTCTCAGCCTGTACTTTTCTTGCTCTAAAAGATAAATTCAATTCTTTTTAAAATACCCCATAAAAAAAATAACACCACTTGGTAAGGCAATTAGTAAATAAGTAGGTAAGTATACGAATTTTACTTACTTCATTTCTTCGTGCAAGCGTTTAGCATTGGTTTTCGCCAACCCCTTCTGTCTTGATTTCTTTACTTTGTTCCCCATTTCAAATAAAAATAAATAAATAAATAAATTTCAAATACGCTACAATTAGTTTTCACACAATTTTCTTCGTTACGTTATTAAATCCGTGCGTAAGCGCAAGCGACACAAGCTCCCCGTCCGATGGCCGACGGCGGACTAAAGCGGATAAGAGGGCGGCGCGGCGGCTCTGCTTATGATGGGCAAAACTCGCGCGAATTTAGGTATTTCCTTCTTATTGTTAAACAAATACACATTTTGAAAATGTAAATCGTATACGTTGTATAAAACATGTTGTTTTGTTATTATTAAAAAACTGATGACCTTCCGCGAAGTATTCACGCCGTACTAAGCGTTTGTTGTGTTTTTTAGAGATAACTTTGTGAATTTATTCTATCGAGCCAACTTTATCAAATCGTGTTTCCATCCTGTATACTGCCTAGTATATATGGCCAATAATACCAATTTATTTCCTGAGATTTTAATTTAATTGTTTACTACTTCAAACAACCGTTATAAAAGCGCGTATTTGTGTATAAACAGCTCGGTGCCCCGTTAAGCATAATCTTAGCGATTATTATAATAAAAGTTAAATATAATTTATGGATACATTAAATGCATTATATTAGAATATCGATGACATTTTTATGCATTCTATTGTCAGTTCCTTTAATAAATTATGTCATATCGACTCACTGACAGATACATGCATGTTGCCATGTAAAATATATTAAATTAATGCTTTTCGATTTACTTTTTCCCGTGTCCTTGTTTATTAAGAGGTTAATGATCTTTGGTGTTTATCTTTTTTTCAGATCGGGAAAAGATATTGAGAAAGACTGAGTTTTGAAACTGTATGAATGTCCAGATAAGGTTTGGATTAACTCGATTCTCTAGAACTGTAGATAAATGTCGATATAAAACATGGAATGTAGCGAATTAGAAATAAGTTACTGGAACAGATTTATAGGAGGCACATTAGGAATTTGTTTGTTTGACTAGAAACTAAGCCTGGTAGAAATAGGCTTAGATTGGCTTAGATTCTAGTCCAAAATAATCAAAAGATAACGCAAGTTGTAGGTAAAAGGAGTCTCCTGTACAACTTACGAGATAAGATTTAAATAAGCACTGGTAGTATTTTACGAAATTTAATTAGCCTAAATACATAATATTTAAGCATTCTTACTGTCGTCTAAGGATTTATTGATAAGGATTACTATGACATTCCTAGACATATCAAATTAATTATAAGGTAACTAAGAATTTACGGAACAGCGCCCTAATTGCGTAACTGACAATCAATCTCATTCTGAATTTGTTTGTGTACCTATGTGAGTTTTAATGTTTGTAAACGCACCCACGATACAGGAGAAAATCCTAGTGTGGGGCAACGTTTAAAAAAAAAATCATTTTGAAGAATATTGCTAATCCATTGCTTCATATGTTCGAAAAATTTGCAAGGAATTTTTTTGAACTGTCAAAATGAAAGCCATTACTACTGTTAGTGTGTTACGAAATTACCCCGCATGTCAATCCTGGGAAGTCAGTGTCATTACTTAATTAATAAAAACCTTCAATGGCCTATCTTCATTAAATTGTCTTTACTACAATCCCACCTCGTTATCCTCCGAGACTTTCGCATCATTCCTATTTGTCACGACGCCGTCGCTCATCAAGCAAAATGTCGTAACTTGGCATTTTGAAGAATTATCAATTTGCAGTGTGACAGCTAAATGCATATTTAATGACCGGTTCCATTGCTAATTTTCAATACAAGTTATATCCGCGTCCGAATGGATAATCCCAATTTGCTTGGATTTATTTGATGGTGTTGCGTATGTAGTAGGGTTTCTAGTTTTTGTTACGATTTTACTAATGTTTTGTAAGAAATGTGGGTAATATGTTTCGCGTTTTATGGTGTGATGTATGAAGATGTGTTTGTGGATGTAACAGATGGTGTGCAGTTGCATAATAACACACATTATGTAAACAAAATTGTGATTTGTTTACGGATGAACGGAAGATGATCTTGTCTGACTACGTTTGGAGTGGGTACTTACCGACTGCGAACATTCGATAATACTTTTTATTTTGTTTAGGTATTATTTATTTAATTCACTGGAGTTTGTGGTTAGGTAAACATAAACGTAATACGAGTACCTATCTGAATGTGCTACTTTAGAGGGGATGTCCGTGCCAGATGTACTTAGGTAAGTATCACTCATGTACGCGCTTTTAGTTATTTCCCGAATGAATTATTTAACAAAGAACTTTACTTTTATCAACAATGAAGTGTTCTACAGAATACCTTTCTATAGCGTTATCTTTCACTAGAAAGTCCTTACTCCTGTCGATACTACTGATAAAAAATATCTACAGATATACATATGTAGGCATTAGGTACTTTCACCAATAGAAGCTACCTACAGTTTTTTCTCTTCTGACTAATCGATGTCGACAACATGTTACAAAGATCGGTTTTTTTGTTTATTATCGTTAATTAAAACGGTAACACATTAATTAACATAAAGATTTAAACTGGTATGGTAGGTATACAAAGAGGAACCGGGACCACCCCTATGTGCGGATGGTGATTACCGGGGTGGTTTTAGTGAGGTAAAAATCCCACACTCCCCGGAGGTCGGGTGCCTTTTGAAGGTTTCCCCCAGAAAAAAGAAAAAAAAAAAAAAAAACAAATTCCGAGTACTAGCATAATAATAGAGGACACCCTAGCATACTTCTTATAAAACATCAAACATACACGCATAATTCTACTCCATTCATCGGCAAACAGATCACATTCAGGATTGGTGGTCAGGAGGGCATTGAGCATCCTTAAAGTACGACACACAGGGGACTCAGCTCTGGCGACAGTTTTAGATGACGGCGGTGCGAACGAAGAACGAAGATGAAAGATATACATATGTACCTACCGTCGACTAACGAAAACCTAAATCCTACTTCCTATTAATATTATAAACGCGAAAGTTTGTGAGGATGGATAGATGGATGTTTGTTACTCTTTCACGCAAAGACTACTGAACGGATGCACACAGATAGTTTATAACCAGGATTAACATAAGATACTTTTTACCCAGGATCAAAACTTATGCGGGTGAAACCGCGGGGCGCTGCTAGTCATACTGTAACCACTTCGCCAAAGAACGATTTCAGTTTGACAAAGTCCTACTACAGTAAAACTGATCAACCATTTCGTAAAGTGATCGTACCTACACTCGTGTTCACTCCAATCACTCACTCGGATCACTCTTGGTTCACTACAATGACTATCACAGTTTCGACAACGTGACGTAAGGATCGTGCGTTTTATAAGAACACTCTCGTTGCTCCGTGTGACATAATGTCAGTTCGGTGCTTGACCCGGAGCACAAGCGAATAGCGGGACTTTGAGTACACACGAAGACATAACAAGGTACACAGTCCCAGTATAAGCTGACCTGTCAAAGTCCGTAAAGGCTATACAATGCGAGGTCAGCTTTGAAAGGTTGAACTGTTTAAGGAGTAAACGTGTGAGAAATTACTAATAGAGGATAATTAATTAGGTGTTTTGTAAGGATTCCGAGAAGCTAATAGAGGGCGTGTCTTGTTTTTTGATTAGCGTGAGATAAATATAGTTAATTGGAAGGAGGCGATGATTAGAATATTCGTTGGTCTACTTCGTCTTCGTGTCGCTGCACGACTGAATTTTATATCTTGTTGGCCCAAAACTTTGCCACTTCCACGGCGACGTCAGTGGCAGCGCAGAGGTCACTTTGACTGCATGTTTTGGGACACAGAGGGCAGGATAGAAGGTGGAGCATGGTTTGCGACATGGCTCCACAATCACACCCTATTGCCGTTCCGTCAAGGTAGCCCTACTTTACCAAGTTGGACTTATATCTTCCCACTTGTGTGCGGAGACGGTTCAGGGAGAATTTTGGTGCTTTTTACCTATCAATTCTTATGCTACACTTTCTCGGTTTCGACTCTAGAAGATTTTTTATGCAATGCTGAAAAGATTAACAATTCAGCACACAGGACAAGCTGGTTTGTTATTGAAATTAGTTACTAACGACATTCTGAACAATAACCATTCATCATCTGCCTAGCCTTTTGAAGGGGTCGGGTTGCAGTCTAACCAGATGCAGCTGAATACCATTATTTTACATGAACCGACTGCCTATCTGACCTCCACAACCCAGTTACTGGGAAACACGACACCCCTTGGTAAGACCGGTTGTCAGACTTTCGGGCTTCTGACGACCCGTAACGACTGTCATAGGTCCATAAATGACAGCCGGGACCAACGACTTAACGTGCTTTCCGAGGCACGGAGGGATCTTTATATCTATAGATGGTCACCCATCCACGGACCAACCGCGGCAAGCGTAACTTAACCTGATGGATCGACCCGTCCGGCTTGTATTACTTAGCGACGAGCCCCTAACAATAACCATTTTTTTAATTTTTTTATTCGAGTTATCGAAAAGAAAGTAACCTCTGCATTCTACATCTTCCAACTTAGACCACAAACCCCTTGCAATACTAATATGTGAGCGAAACTTGTTAACTTTTGTACATGTGCCACACATGTAGAGGACAATTGTTTATATACACAAATGTCAATGTGTGCGTGTGTCAATTATATACGTGACGAAATGGAATAGAAATAATTGAGATATCGAGAATCGAGATAGATGGGATCGATTCAGAAAATGTCGATTTTATTATGCAACCGATTTTGCAAAGATTGTCTGAGGACCTATAAGTTATAGTTCAGGCTAGTTAGGGAGACGGTAGCGATCAACTAGGAAGTTGAGTAAATGACGTGTGACAATAATAATGTAATGTTTTGACCAGCACCCTAATTGCGTATCACACTATCAATCGGAATCTGAATCACTTTGAAGCAAAATTCTACTCCATTGCTTCGTATGTTCGAAAAATTTGTCTGTTCAACACGTAAATAACGCAATGAATGTTGTTGAACCGTCAAAATGAAACCGATTACGATTGATAATGTGTTACGCAATTGCCCCGCTGAGGTCAGTTTTATTATAGGGCTTTTTAGACTTGTGTTATGGTATCCATAACAATAAGAGAAATATTGCAATGGAAAGAATTAGTAAGAAATTATTACGAGGTACTTTTTACGAGCAACAAAATGGAAAAGGAGAGAATCTTAATTAATTGCAAAAGGAGAAAATCTTAATTGATTGGAAAAAAAGAAAATCTTAATTAATTGGAAAAGGAGAGAATCTTAAAAAAATGGTATCTGAGTAGATATCATTTTAAATATAATAAAAAAAAAACAAAGGGCGCACATAGGAGTATTTGACATAAAAAACCGGACAAAATTATTTTATATTTTATTTTACTATTTTATGAACTAAAAGTCAATAATTCATCATAATTAGGCATTTATTTAAAAAGAAAAACAATTTAAAAAAAGTTACTAATCTAAGAGAGATTTACTCTTAAAACAGGATTTGTTTTCAAGAGGATAATCATGAGGGGACCGAATCAATCAGAATCACTGTCTCCGAGTTCACAGGTGATTTGATCCTCACCATCTTCGTCGTCGGAACTGTCACAATTCAGTGTTTTCGTGAGAAGCATACTAATAGCTTCCTGGGAAAAGGACTTGCTTTTCTTCTTCCGTTTTATTCTGTTGCAGCTGATAAAGGGATCAGATGTCAGCAACAACCTATTTAAAATATCTGTGTTGCAGTCCACTCTTGAAAATTTTCTTGCAAAGTCTACGCGATATTTACGGAAATGTTTGTTCCGGGCTTCAGCAGCCTCCTCTGATAGCTGTCCGATAGGTACAATGTGACTTGATATAACTTGTGCGCCATGCATCAGAATCTTGTGAACTGTAGGTGACATGGGATGCCAACCATACAGTTCCACGTACAGTTTGGCAGTTGTGTGAGCAAAGTCATCGAATTTCGCAGGATCAATATCATATCCGCTTGATATCACTTCAAGAATGATTTGGAACCTTTTTATTAAATCTATATTTATTCCAGTAATCCGAGATGAGCATTCAGGATTGTCAAAAAATCTTCTTGAGGTATTTCCGTCGTTACTATTGCCGTTGCCGTGCCAACGAAATTTTTTCTTCAATCTTCTTCCCTTTGAACTCTTTTATAATAGTATAAAGCTCCATTCTGGTGTTTTTTTTCACTCTTTCCGAAGGATCTATGACAAAAGAAAGCAAAAAAATTAGTGAACGGGTAAGAACACTTGTTTCTGCGGGTGGACATGAAGTTAGTTGCGCAAGTCTTTCTTCTAACAACGAAAATTTTTCTTCAATCTTCTTCCCTTTGAACTCTTTTATAATAGTATAAAGCTCCATTCTGGTGATTTTTTTCACTCTTTCCGAAGGATCTATGACAAAAGAAAGCAAAAAAATTAGTTTTGTCAATATAATTATAATCTTCCCCATATAGTTTGAACTACTATAAAAAAACATGGGGTACGTTGGGGGGACTTTTTATTCGTGTTTCTACTTCCTTAGAGTCTAGATTTTATGCCCACATAAAAATTTTGAGGCGACAAGGCGCGACACATAAACAAAAACACTAATGTATTTCAAATTTCTTTAAAAAACAAGTCAAAAAAGTGCTGCTGTTTATTGATGACTATACAAATAGAAAATTTGGAAGAAACGTAATAAAATATACTTCAGTATATAGTACTAACCTTCTATATCCATATCCGAATAGTTAATCTCCTGTTGTTTGCTACACGAAGCCATTTTAGCACAGAAAACTGATAAACACAAACGAGAGCGCCGAGAACAAAGACACGCGTATAGTACGATGACTGAGTTCCGACTGAGACGTTGTGGCATATGCGCGGGAGTTGAGGGTTGGGGATCTGCCTTTTGATAAACCGGTTATCGTAGGTAAAGAAACATGTATTTTGGGTGCGGTTGGATTAACATCAGTATTTTCAATTTTGACCGATTTTTTAAGTGAAATACTCCTACGTGGGGCGCTAGAATAGAATATCATGTATTTCTGAGTACACGAAAGATCGAGATCAAAGTCCAATTTCATTACATTACGTAGGTAATAACCTATTAAGTTTCATAAGCACTATCAGTAATTTCTTTCGGTCTATATTTTGCCATTATCAGTGATCGCACTTTGATGTATTCCGGTAAACTAAATTACAAAACATTATGTAGGGCACAGAACTGTTGATATTGAAAATATTTCGATGTTTTGTTGCAATCGACAATGTTATCTCTTATCAGTCTGCAGTATTATCAGATATGTCACTTGTGACGTAATCAATCACCTTTCAAATGATTGTCAGATAGCATAATGGTCGGAGCAGTGGTGGCTCAGTTGAAAAGGCCGCGACTTACCTACAACTTGTAGGTCGTAGGCTCGAACCCAGAGAGGCGCTTTACTTTGTGTAAATGATTTCACCACCACTGCTCTGAAAACGGTGAAGGAAAACATCGTGAGGAAACCGGCATGTCCTAGAACCAAAAATTCGAAGACTTGTGACATCTACCAACCCGCACAGGGCCCGCGTGGTGGATTTTATGTAATATTTATGGTGTAGATAATAAAGAATATTCTATTCTATTACAGCCCACTCCCTCTCACAGAGAGGAGGCCTGTGACCCAGCGGTGGGAACATTATAGGCTGATTACGCTGTATAATGATCGGAGATATTCGGTTGTTCCGAAGTTAATCGAATGTGAACAAATGTAAGTTTACTTACGATTGGAGAGACATAAAATAATTGATTAATTGACATTTTGATGCATTTTAAACACACAACCGGGCAATAAATTAAGTATTAAATTAGTTGTATGATTATGTTCGATCAAAAGTCTTCTAATAAAACGGAAACTGTAATTATTAATCAGCGTTAATTAATTAACAAAACGATTAATTAAGAATGCTTCACCATCATTAGTTAAATGGGGTTTTTTTTTAACTTGGTCACAGCTTTTAAAATTCCATATCTAACCTATGTACATAACTCAATGTAAATTGTTCACAGGCAAATGACCAAATTACAGTTGTAACCAGCATCCCAATCATACACATCTCAATCATGTGACACACTTTCAATCACAATCTGAAGGCTTTTGAAGGAAATTTTTCAAATCTTGCACATGGAACCCGTCTGCCTTCAAAGCAACAGTGAACAGGCATCTTCTGGGCACGCTAGTTCCAGTATAGACCTCGTCCATCGCTTTCAATCAGGCGTGCGTGATCGATGTCAAGAGCAGGCCCATCAGTAATAAAAAAATATTATTAAAAAAATCCTAACCCTAATCCTAAACTTGATACGAATAATAAAACTGAAGAATTTGTTTGTTTGAACGCGCTAATCACTGAAACTAACAGTCAGATTTGTAAACATATTTTTGCATTTGATAGCCCAATTCTTGAGCCAGCAATAGGCTATTTAATATCACTAAGACCTTTAGGAGCCGACCAAAAAGAAAAATAAAACAGAATTAACGCCACGCGAAAACGAAGTGTTGCGTCGGGGAAACAAAAATTTCACGCAGACGGAAGTCGCGGGCATTCGCTAATGATATTGATTTGTTTCAGAAATTCCTCAGCTCAAAAACGTATTAACGCAATGAACGTTGTTGAACTGTCAAAATGAAAGGCATTGCAATGCGTTACGCAATTCCTCCGCACGATTAAACGTATTTGGTGTTACTTTTAATTAAACACCTCATACTTTTTCCACTTGCGATATCGTTGCAGCTGGACTCAAATTAACACGCAACAGTTACATGTCTCTGATCTAAATCAAAACTCTGTTTATTAAAACTGACAGATTGCCAACCTATGCTCCTATGTACCGACTGACCCATTTCCCTCAATAAAATTGATTCTACCACATTAACTCCTTGTATGAAATAGACACGTGGTTGTAAGTGGTGTCATAGTGGTAGGTATGCGTATACGTTGTATGTAGTATCTGTGTTGGTATTTTGAGTTCATAATAGAGGTGCACATTGTTCTTCATTTGTTTTTAGTAAACAATTGATTGTTGTTTACTGTTTGGCTAATATATAGTATCAAGCAGTGGTCGTATTTAAGTTGAATTGATATGATGAACTGAGAACATTTTGTTAAGATTAACGTATGTGGCAGTGCTCGTCATTTGCCTGATATAATTACGGAAGATTTTTGGTATAATTACAAAAGGTCTGTCACTTTTCTGAAGCCTAGAATAGAATACGAAAAGTGTTATATTTTATAAAATATACAAATAAAAAACGCAAATCTACATAGAGTGGCACAATGTGCGGTCTTATCGTTGAAAGCGATCTTTTAAAGACCACCTTTGGTTGATTATGAGAGAAGGAGAGACAAAAGCTAGATCAGAAGAAAATATTAGAAACGAACAAACGAGTGGAGGTCAAGGCCTCTTTCAAATTCCAAGCTTAGTGGTCGAATTATAACAACAATGTATGGCAAAATTACGCAATATTTTCATTATTTTGACTTCTATTGTTCAATTAACAAAGATGATTAATGATTTTTACACTACAGAGCATGTAGCAATCTTCTTCTTTTTTAAATTGGCCATGACAAACATGTTGAAACCAGTGGCGCTAATGACTGACCTACTTATGACGAATGTACCGAATTATATTATACCTATAGTGATATATTTATCTCTTATATAAAACACAGAGACAAAACACACAATGTAATTAAATATAGTTAATCTAGATCTTGTGATGTTCCTAATTAGCTTAGTGATAATTTTCGTTTGTTTAGACTTTAGATTCTAGAATGCAGTATGTTTACTTATCAAATAACGAACTATGGGTAGATATAGATTTTAGACTTAGGAGTTTAAAAGTAGCCGTAGATTCGAAATCCTAACAGTGTGAAACCAATTTCTTGTACGAGCTTATTACTTTTCGAAAGGTTAACTGGACCGAAAAAAAATATTACGCCCTGTTCCTAACTCTTTTAGCAAAAATTCGAAAACAAACGACAACGACCTAGAAAAGGATACCTTGAACGAATTGGGGGAGGCCTTTGTTCAACAGTGGAACAGTGTAGGCTAAATTAAAAAAAAAAAACCTATGTCAGTGCAATGATTTCTTTCATGCTTAGCTTATGAGACAGTAATATAGTAACCTAGGTACTTGCTTATCACTGTTTATCAGATACGACCGAAGAGATATTTTAAACTTGTTTAATCGAGACATTGTACAGCAATAAAATATAAAATAAATACGCATTATCTTATTGTTTGTTCCAATTCATTGTAACTCTTAGAAATAAACTTTGACCACAACCGCATTACCGACTATCTGAGCCAACTTTCTTCCCTTGCCTTAGAAACAAACAAAGATATAATACATAATCGAACCCTTAGGTACTTAACATTACGCCACTATTCCCCGAGGGGTTAGGCAGAGGTGTACCTATAGTACACCCAAATTCGCCAGTTATGTTTAAGCCCCATGTAACAGGGGGTGAGCCTATTGCCAGCAACCGTGCACAAATCCAGACTCCGGGCTGCTAATGAGAAATTCCAGATAGAAAAACCCAATAACACTTTGCACAGCCCGGAACGAACCCAGCACCTTATGCTCAGCAAGTAACGCTTGCGACCACAAGACCAACGGTCCAACGAGGCAGTCTTAGATACGTACTATAGTAAAACAATTGGTCTGATTAAATACCAACATAATTAATATTACATATTCTCATATTTTAATTGGCCAGCAGTAAATAATAGTTCTACGTACGAAATGAATTACGATGCAATTATTGAGTGCGGGCCAATTTGTTTAGACATTTGTCTTGTTTCTCTGTCCGGAGTCTGAACTAGCTTTAATGTCAATTATTGTATTGTGTAATAACCTTATTAACATTGTAAATGTACAAGTTAAGTTTCTATATTGGTCCTTTGGGTCTATAATAAAGGATGAGGACCAAATTTCGTTTGTATGTGCTCCGCTGGCAACTAATCAATATCCCAAAGTTTGCCAACAAAATCTTCTTTCTTGATGTCTACCAAAACAAAGGAGTTCATCAGCCCGATTCAAACTTTATCGCGGCTCTGAAGTGTGCTACTCGCTGCGCAGAACCTCACCCTTCACCCCCGCTGACACGTGGATTTTTTACTGCGCAGCAACTTGCCTCATGTTCCGAGCCGCCATAAAATTTGAATCGGACTGTAAGTACCTAATGGTCTAAAATATTGACACTACACCCGTCACAGTAGCAAGCAAACAATCTATCATTATATGTCAAGTCAAGAACGCTCACAAAACATACCATTGTCCATATAAATAATATAATAATACATATAAATACCCATTAGATAAAAACAAGCCATCAAGAAACAATTCCGCGAAAACGATGTAAAAAGTTCAAAAAAAGAACTCAAAAAACAAAGATGGCCGTCCATTAGATTTGTAACGGTTGCACAAGATGGCGGCGCTGACCTACGACATTTCCCGCCAAAATGCTACCGGCTACCGTGGCGTAACTTGAATGATGGCGGCTTTTGAAGCTCAACAACACCTTTTGTTAGCCAAATCCTTTTCTTTTAGCCTAGCTCGTTAGTTTCTTTGTTCTACAAGTATGTCACCGATTTGCTGCCGAAATGGTGGCCCAGATCTTTATCGGGATAAGTAGATAGGAACTGTCAAACGATTGGTTCTTGATCTTGTATATATTAGTGAACTGGTGTTTAGTGTTGGTAAAACCGGAGGCTCTATGCAGCTGTTATCTAAAATTAAGTCGAAAGCAGTTAACACAGCTTCTTAGCCAATGGAATAAGGTAATACGGAAGCAAAAAGTCATGCCTTGACCAGCTAGCTGTGCCGACATTCATGAAGTTTAGTCAAATCCATCCCAAAGCGTCTCATCAACCTTTCAAATCCTTTTGTTGACCATCTTCAAGTCATCAGCATCATTAAGGAGTCTTCGTGACTAGCTTCTGCACGCGACTGCGTCCGCGTGGATATCAGCTGTACCATAAAATATATCCCCATGGCACGCGGCAATAGTCTTTTTTAATACGGATGAGTAGTTTCGGGGCTTGGGCGGATGAGTAGTTTCGGGGAGGGAGTTGTGGCTAAGTAATAACAGCCGCACGGGTCGTTCGATCAGGTTAAGCTACGCTTGCCGCGGTTAGTCCGTGGATAGGTGACCATCTTCACATACCAAGACCCCTCCGTGCCTCGGAAAGCACGTTAAGCCGTTGGTCCCGGCTGTCATTCGTGGATCTTTGACAGTCGTTACGGGTCGTCAGTAGCCCGAAAGTCTGACAAACAGTCTTACCAAGGGGTATCGTATTACCCAGTAACTGGGTTGTGGAGGTCAGATAGGAAGTCGCTCCATGTAAAATACTGGTACCCAGCAACATAGTTGGGAAAAGGCTAGGCAGATGATGATGAGTAATTTCGGAGATTCCCTTCTACATCCAAACTCACAAACATTACCTCTTTATAACATTAGGGTAGACGACTGGAACTCGGAGTCTAAACTCTAAGCACGAAGTCCGTAGTTTCGGCCGAAGTCACCGTTTCCTATTAACTATCACTAACGGACATAAGATTAGTTCGGTTTCCGAACTAAGAATGAATTACAATACGATTTCACAGTTGTCCCGACATCAATGTGATTTTGCCCGTCCGAAAAATTTAATTTACTTTTGTTTTGACAGGTCCACTACTTTCGGATAGGCCCGTATCTTCGATGACGGTCTTAGATTGTAGACCCCCAGAATTAAGTATCTATTTAGGTACTAGATGAATAATGTTTCGGTTAGTGTAACATTGCTACCGAGTGCTTTGTTGAGTAAAGGTTACCGCAGTGCATAAGTCACAGAGTGATTCAACAGTTTTACAGTAGGTTGACCTTTTGCTACATAATAGTTTCTTAGGTCTTCATTCATAATGCAACTAATTGTACGGGTCATTTTGCGGTCTATTTCACTTATTCAATAGGTTCTCAAATATTTTGCAACTTTTGGGGTCATCATAGGTTTACAGTTCATACCATATTGGGTCAGTCACACGGGTCGATCGATCAAGTTTAGCTACGCTTGCCGCGGTCGGCCCGTGGATGGGTGACAATCTTTACATATCAAGGGGTACAGTGTTGCCCAGTAATTGGGTTGTCGAGGTCAGATAGGCAGTCGCTCCACGTAAAATACTGATATTCAGCTGCATGCTATGACTGGAACCTGATTGCAACATAGGAAATAAGCTGAGCAGATGATGATGATGATGACCATATTGGGATAACAACAGAAGGATGACGATGTAAAAATGTACATTACTGAACATGGACCTAGAGGCTAATGCGATGAACTATCATGGCGGGGCGACTGGCCAGTAGGTCCGTGACCTCTGTTCCGGCACTAATGAAAGATGCTGCTGTATTATATTGTCCTAAAACTTTTAGGTCCGATTTCAGAACACGAGTGGTCATATCTTTGTTTCAGTGTTTAGAACCATAAAGAGTAACGATGGAGTTTCTCGTCCATTCTTCTTCTTAAGAAAACAATCTTTTGGAAGGGGGACTAGAATCTATTTTATTTTAAATTTTGACTTTCAATAGTGCCTTTTATGAGCCTATTTGAAATAAATGCTTTGACTTTACATTAAGTAATTATGTAAAATTATAATAAGGTATTTATTTATTGCAGCCTGATTACTCTATAGCCTCCAATAAATTTATCGTTATCCAATACGATTTTCTCATTAAACCGATTTCTATCTACATATAGACAAAAACCAGAGACATAATATATTATTATTATAACTTCCCTACAGGTACAAGAGGTACCATAGGTCATGTTAGTTTATGGTAACACAGACAAAGCCGCGGGCGTGGAAAATGTCGACGATTACAACATTACAATTTGTAACGCCCTGCCAATGATTAATATTGCTTGGACTCTTAATATTTGTTTGATATTGTCACGACATCAAGTGGAATTAATTAACAGCTACGTTTTATGATGTTGAGCAGACAAATTTTCCGAATATTTGAAGCAATGGATTAGCAATATCCTTCAAAACTGTTCTGTTGCGTAACAACGCAAAAGAGCAGTGGTGGCCCAGTGGTAACGGTCGCGAATTACAAATTGTAGGACGTGGGATCTAAATCTGCTTTACTTTGTGTAAATTAATTCATCACCGCTACTCTTTTTTTTTCCGGATGGGAAATCATCAAATGACCCCTCTCGCTCTGGGTGGAGCGGAAGGGAGTGTCAGACTCTTACTGACTAAAACCCACCCATGTTCCTTCCTTTGCCCTTTATGTTCCGGGCTAGCGGTAACCCTTTCGGACAATCCCGCTGACCCGGCAGGCTTCGGCCCTAAGGGGCCCCTCGAATCATGCTGACAACTCTTTGAGGCGCGCGTGGAACACTTACGCGCCGTCCGGCACGGGCCTGGTCCTAATCACCGCTACTCTTAAAACGGTGAAGGAAAACCTCCTGAGGAAACGGGAACGGAATGTCATAGAACCAAAAACTTCGAAGACATGTAACATCGACCAACCCGCACTGGGCCCGCGTGGTGGTCCTCTCTCAGAGAGGAGACCTGTGTCCCAGCAGTGGCATTATAGTCTGATTGTGTTACATATAAACTCACAAATTTTACCTCGGTATAATATTATTATACTACTAGCTTCGCCCTACGGTTTCACCCGCATAAGTTTCGATCCCGTGGGAATATCGGGATAAAAAGTATCCTATATGTTAATCCTGGTTATAAACCATCTGTTTGCCAAATTTCATTCAAATCCGTTCAGTAGCTTTTGCGTGAAAGAGCAACAAACATCCATCCATCCATACAAACTTTCACATTTATAATATTAGTAGGAAGGATAGTAAAGATATTTATGGATGATCGCTGAATACGGCTATAACGCTTTATTATAATGTAACATATACTTACCAATCACGGTTATTATCTCAATTAATTACAATTTAATTATCAATTTCATTGCAGTTGGTCCTTATGTACGCACTAGACTTTCTTATCTAATAATCATCTTTAATCACCCCTTTCAAAGCACGTCATTAATTTTTATATCTACATTAACTTTTCTAATCTAAAGAGCATAATCCAATTAATTAAGGACCAAAGTAAAGAGTTTCTAATTACCAATAAAATCATGCAAATATACTGCCTTATTAAGAGTTATCGGATCTATCCGCTAAGTAAAGGACATTGAAGTCAATTAACATAAAACTAACATACCTGAAGTACTGCGAACAGTTATAATTAGCGTTAAATTGAGTAACTCAAGCACTCCACTCTGGTAAATAGGTTTATTTCCTGACATAAAGCTTGATACGGTGCACTTAGCTATTAACGTTAACCGAATAAATGTCAAGAGTTCTATGTTAACGTTAATGTGTAGGTACCTCATTAAAAACAAACATTTTTGGACAAAAAGCTGTGAAATACACAAGAGGAACATGACGAAACAGAAAAAAAAAACAAATAAAATGTGTAACGCAAAGCAAATAAGTAGGTACAGCGATTACGTTGCCAAAAAACCAAATTTTTCAACAAAAAGTTGTAACAATAGCATATCAAATTCGCGTCACAGTTGCTAGGTGGCGCGTCTACCGTGACGATTGACAATGGTTGGGCACCTCTGACCGCTTGTACTTTCGCTGCGCCGCGCGCACGTCACCCAATCACAGCACTTGGATGACGTCCTGAGGCCAGGTAGTGTCAACATTTTTTTAACATTCACTTAACGTAGTTTATTAACGCAGTGTTTGATTTCTCTTTAATTGATTAAATACGTAATTCAATATTTGGAGAATTATATAAACTTCAAGCAAATTAGATTTCTATTGATACGAGTATTCATATTTTCACATTAATAATGATCTTTATGGCGTAGTGTTAATCGCTTCTGTTTCTATACAAACCGATTAAGATATTTAATGAAGTATTTACCTACATAATTAACATTTTTTATGTATTATTTTAAAAATATTGTGCGGAATTCGTAACCCAGAACTATTGGGATCGTGTGACAGACGTTATTTAATTACCGGAAACCTTACTATAATATCATAAAGCCTTGGCACATAGGATTAGTGTCACAAAATGCTAATTCGCAAGCGGAATTTCTTAACTGTTTTTTTTTTTTTACTAAAGGATGTTTAAATTATATAAATAAAGTTCTTGAATTGGATCACATATCTACGACATGTTTTTTTTATTATTATTTACATAACAGGCCTTTTCTTTACACATCTGATTCTATATAAAGATACGTTCTTAGTTAAGCACGATTTGTTAATTAATCGCTATTGTATGTATTTGGGTTAGCCCATGAATTAATCGAATTTCCTAGGATTTCTTGACGCGTTGTTCTGGTTATGTAATATAGAAGGTCCATAGTTTTCTAGATTGATTTCGTGAGTTCCGTGTTGCAAAAAATACAGTTTAATTATTCGGTTTCAAAATAGTCAACTTATATTTTGTCAAAGTGAACTCTTAGTTGGTTTTCCATGACAGTCGTTTATTCAATCTAACATTGATTGACATCTACCATTTGCTCAACAATTTTGCTATTTTAATATTTATAGAAGTCACGACTATTTACGAGTTAATTTTTTCCCTCCATTTTGTCAAGTGACAGATGACAGCTGTCAATCTATGCCACAATATTAAAATACGAGACTGTTTCAGTGTTACATTTGGATAATGCTTACAATAGTTACAATACGATTAAACAAAAAAAAAACAGTTACAATAATCACAAATGAACAGTTTCGTTTAATAGAGAGATCCTCGTCCATCAATAGCCAGCAATCGTTCATTAAATGTCCCAGCTCACATAAATCTATGGTACATGTCCCTTCAAAGCATTTAACACCTAGAATTATAGCTGAAACCATTATTATGAAATAAGGAAGCCTGGCATAAGTGGCCATAATGTGTCGTTTCTGATGCACCTCCATGATTTATCATTCTATTTAATGTACCAACATTCTTAAGAATTATATTAATCTCTTATAACGGTAGGCGGCACTTAAAGGTCTGTAGTTATTTCCTCAGTAATTATCTGTATCATTAAACTCTAGTTAAATGGAATACTGTTTCTGTTTGCTGAGAGGAATTGGAGGCACTGGAATTAATACGAATAAAATAATTGTGTTAATAAATGTAATTGCTGTAATCTTTCGTGCATAGATAAAACGCGGTGAACTATAGTAATTCTAGCCTGGGTGCTTACCATTTCATTGAGCATAACTCCGGTCTAATAGTTACTTGAGAATTTTCCTGCGATCATGAACAAGACTTCATTTTCAATTTTGTATGGATACAATCACTAAAGTTACCCGTTAGACAAGACGTAGTTAGCCAAATTATAAAATCTCTCATTTACTCAATATCAATTTAAAATCTAGGATCTAAAAAAACGTCAGACAGGGTGTAAGATCCCCGGTTTGCCTAATTAAAAAAAAACTTGACATTCGTAAAACCCTTTATACACCCTGATTGTCATGTCAAAGTGCCTTTGCGCTTTGACACGTTTCGCACTGCCTCGTTGGTCGAGTCGTCGCAACTACTGAGCATATTTGACTGAAACGGGATTCGAATCCCGTTTCAGTCAAAGTGCTATTGGGTTTTTCCCCATCTGGAATTACTCACAGCCCAGAATCTGGATTTTGTGCCCGATTGATGGTAATAGGCTCGCCACCAATTACGTGGGACTTAGACATAACTAACGAAGTGTGGGACGCCCCCCAGCTAGATGGAACGACAACCTAAAGAAGGCGGCTGGGACAGACTGAATGCAGAAGGCGGAGGACAGGGTATTGTGGCCCAGCTTGGAAGAGGCCTATGTCCAGCAGTGTACGGCGATAGGCTGAGTTGATTGAAACATAACTGGTGAAATGTGGGTGTTCTATGTCACCTCTGCCTAACCCTTCGGGAAAAACAGGCGAGATGTTCGGTTACGTAAAGAGCCACTACCATTTAAACCACATTACAAAATACACATTCCAGTCACCGTCCTTGCGAACATTCCGACACTTCAGTCTAGGGGCGTGGCACCCCATAAATTACGTTAATTTTATGTAAGACTTGCAATTAAAGAAGTCGTGAGTCTAAACAGCTGGTTTGTATTAGTATCGTGGATAGATAAGACATCTATTTGAGTTTGTTAATTGATTTTATTATGACACAGGTGGAATTTTGATGATATTAAAAAAAATATGGTTATTACGACAATCTCCACAGAATTCACGGACGGCTCAGATAATTTCTGAAATATTTATGTACCAAGTTAAATCGCATTTGATTGATATTGCTGTCAATCTGTCACATTTGTAATAGATTTAGGTATGTCAATTACACCCATTTCTGTGACATTTTGACGATTATTTGTATCAAAATCGATGCAGAACGCAAAGATTTTTAATGATTAGAAGCATTTAGAACACTGCTAGAAGAGTTTTAGCTACATCTAACTCTTCGAACATTGGTCTTTAGCTATATAATTTTTCTATGAAATACCCAGAAAAGAACATCACCAGCATCACCACTTATCACGTCGGCAGCTCCGTAATAAATTATCATGCATGACAGACAGGTCGACACATGAAGTCATGAGTATTCTCTTACGCACAGTAAACACTGTTTGATAAGCACTATTATCTTAACCCAATTGTATGTAGAGGTCAACGTACCTGCAACAAAAAGAAAATAAACATTAGAGATAATGTATTATAATAATACACATCATCACGCCTGTATTCCTTGAAGGGTTAGGTACAGGTGTAGGTAAGGTACACCTATAGTACACCCAAATTTCGCTCGTTATGTAATAGGGGGCGAGCTTATTAGCCATCAACCGAGCACGAATCCAGACTCCGGGCTGCTACTGAGAAATTCCTAATGGTAAAACCCAATAACACTTTGTCCGACCTGGGAATCGAACCCAGGACCTCATGCTCAGCAGTAACGCTTGCGACAACTAGACCAACGAGGCAGTCTAATAAATAAAGTTTATAGGGTAATATGATACCCCTTGGTAAGACTGGTTGTCAGACTTTCGGGTTACTGACGACCCGTAACGACGGTCAAAGTTCCAAGAATGACAGCCGGCTTAACGTGCTTTCAGAGGCACGGAGGGGTCTTGTTATGTAAAGATGGTCACCCATCCGCGGTTATGTGAGTGCCTGTATAAAGTCCTTGTTGTGTGGCTTTTACTACTTATCAAAAGAAAAAGGAGAATAAGAGATGATATTGTTGAATTTCTTATACTAATTGCTCTGTACCTACTCCTATTCTTTGAGTACCCTTTTCTTTTTAATATCATCATCATTCTCCTGCACTTATACCAATTTATTTGGGGCGACATGTATTTTTCTTCCATACTTCTCTATTAGTCGTCATCTCGGTAGTCACCCCCGTTCTAACCATATCATCCACACATTCCATCCATCTTTTCTTTGGTCTCCCCCTACTCTTGTAGCCATCGACATTCATACTCAAAACTCTCCTCACGACATTACCCCTCACATTTTTAACAAATAAATGAAAAATTCTTGTTGTAGGTAAACGTTATCCATCCTTCCAAATAGCTACATTTTCAGTGGGTATTTCGTTGTCATATCAACACCAACAAACACTTATGTTTGTTAATACCACAATAAGAACAATAGAACTATCAATGTTTGTTTAAACACATGTCATTATACCCAAGTCAATACAAATGTGGGAATCTAATAACAGGAACTTGGGAACTGTGCTGAATATAAATATGAATATTTACTAAAGTATCGAATAGTTTAGTTACTCATGCGTTTTATACATAATCAGCCTATAATGTTCCCACTGCTGGGACACAGACCTACTCTCTTCAAGGAGTCGGCCTCAGTGCGAGTTGGTAGATGTCACGTGTCTTCGAATTTTTGGTTTTAGGACATGTCGGTTTCCTCACGATGTTTTCCTTCACCGTTTTGAGAGCAGTGGTGATGAAATTATTAACACAAAGTGCCTGGCTTGGCTCGATGTTTCAACCGTCGTCGTAGAAGTTTCCACTGGGCTACCACTGCTCTTGCTCCGATGGAAAGATCATAATCAGCTTATAATGATGCTGCGACACAGGCATGACACAGGCCTCCCTCGGTGAGAGGGAGTGGGCCTCAAATCCACCACGCGGGCCCTTTGCGGATTGGTAGATGTCACATGTCTTCGAATTTTTAGTTTTAGGACGTGGCGGTTTCCTCACGACGTTTTCCTTCACCGTTTTGAAACCAGTGTTGATGAAATTAATTCCACTGGGCCAGCACAGCACTTACTCAGATGAAAAGATAGCCTGACATTTATGTCAAGCCAAACACCAAATTTTGCCAAGACCGAGATGGTGGGATGAGATGGACCCCTTTAATAAAGACCCAGGCCTTTGCCCAGCATTGGGACATTAACGACTAATAAAAAAATAAAAAAAACAAGTTAGTACCGTGTGAACAGCATCGTTCAACATAAATCATGCAATTACGACAACTGTACTGTTAACCGACAGTATAAAAGGCAAGTAATGATATTACCACACTTAATGACGCGAGGTAAGCATAATGGCTGACTTTTAATGACAGATGTGACGTTATTCAAAATGAGTGTTTTAAAGGAATAAATTGTTTTTTTCGTGGTAGAGGTAATTATGGTGGTTTTGATACCGTTAACGCTGGCGGTGCCTACAATGTTGTGTTTGTCACACTTATCATACGAATAATGTACCATCGTTTTAAATATAGTACTAGAGTTGACTATAAGATCCCAGGACTAGTGGTCGTGGGTCGTGGGTTCGAATCCAGGCAGGCGCATTACTTTGTGTAAGCTATTTCGTCGCCACTGCTCTCAATACGATGAAGGAAAACATCGTGAGGAAACCGGCATGTCGTATCTGTCAAATGATTGTCAGATAGCATAATGGTCGGAGCAGTGGTGGCCCAGCTGAAACGGCCGCGACTTACGACTTGTAGGTCGTGAGTTCGAACCCAGGCAGGCGCATTGCTTTGTGTAAACTATTTCGTCGCCACTGCTCTCAATACGGTGAAGGAAAACATCGTGAGGAAACCGGCATGTCCTAGAACAAAAAAATCGAAGACATGTGACATCTACCAAACCGCACTGGGCCCGCGTGGTGGTTTACGATCCACTCCCTCTCACAGAGAGGAGGCCTGTGTCCCAGCAGTGGGCACATTATAGGCTAAGTATATATGGCATCATCACCATCACATTATTCAAAACACTGTTTCTTTATAGGCCCTAGAAATCAGTAATTGACATTGTCGCGATTTAATTAACTACCTATTTGAGATTAACATATTCTACCGAAGGGTTTATGGAAATACTAGCTGCGCCCCGCGGTTTCACACGCATAAGTTTCGATCCCGTGGGAATTTTGGGATAAAAGTATCTTATATGTTAATCCTGGTTATAAATCATCTGTGTGCCAAACTTCATCCAAATCCGTTCAGTAGTTTTTGCGTGAAAGAGTAACAAACATCCATCCATCAATCCATACAAACTTTCACGTTTATAATATTAGTAGGTTTATATCCTCAGACTTTTTATTTCGCGGTGAACAAAGAAAGGACAACAATTTCAATGGTTTGTCGAGCACGTGCTAAGCGTTTGTTTCCTGAGATAAGTACCTTAGATTATGGTGATTAATCCAAAACTTAAATTACAAGAAATGCACTTGTTTTTTGGCTAAGTAATAACAGCCTTTTTTTTCCGGATGGGAAATCATCAAATGACCCCTCCCGCTCTGGGTGGAGCGGAAGGGAGTGTCTGACTCTTACTGACTAAAACCCACCCATGTTCCTTCCTTTGCCCTTTATGTTCCGGGGTAGCGGTAACCCTTTCGGACAATAACAGCCTTACGGGTCCATCTTGCCACGGTTGGTCCGTGGTTGGGTAACCATCTTTACATACCAAGACCCTTCAGTGCCACGGAAAGCACGTTAAGCCGTTGGTCCCGGCTGTCAATCGTAGATCTTCGTTCGTCAGAAGCCCAAAAAGTCTGACAACCAGTCTTACCAGGAGGTATCGTGTTACCCAGTAACTGGGTTGTAGAGGACAGACAGGTAACTCCATACTTAAAATACCGGTATTCAGCGGCATCCAGTTAGACTGGAAGCCGACCCCAACGAAGCTGGGAAAAGGCTAGCCGAATGATTGAGTTGTCTTGTCAAGATTTATAAAATGTATAAATGTAATAGTTATCGTTTGACACTTCTATCTCATTTTTTTTTTTACTCCGTCGTCTAACACGTGCTAATCGTTTGTTTCCTGAGATAAACAAAACATTTAGTAAGTACTAAAGATTATTCAGAGTAATAAACTTAAATAACCTGAAATGCACTTGTTTTTTGCCCACTTACATAACCATCAACATTCACTGCAAAAACGCAAGGAAAAGTAAAAAGGCGTTGAGTACTGATATTGTCACATCGCTCGATATAATCGCAGTATCATTTCTGTTTGTATCTCATATCGTGTGTCAACTTTCTATCAAGAACTTTCCATCTGGCGGCAGGGTTGCCCATGAAATATGATGCGGGGAAATGGTTTCATTTTCACAAAATGGACGAATGATATTGGCAATATTGTAAGCGTGGTTAAGAACTTGTGGATAGTGCTATGATATGGCTGTAATGAAACTTTTTATGAGATTTTATGCTCCGCAACCTCAGCTCATGATGCGCCACAGAAAAGCAACTCTAGGTACAGTCAGAGAAATTAATTGTTAAGCAAATAAACACAATACGTCATTATCATTTCATTTAGTTAAAAAAAGAATGACAGTTGTGATTTCAATATACGGAAATTTAAATTGGTTGTCTATTTACTTAAAATTTTATTAACGTAACTTTAATAAACTAGGAGAGTGATGGGTATTTAGAAGAAAGTACGCTATGGTGCAAGTCTTTATACCGTGCTATGCTATTAGAATTTCCAAAAACTAAAATAAGTATTTTCCAACCTTATTCACAGTAGACTTTGTCTTTATAAAGGCTAATTTCCAAGAAGTTTTTCTTTAAAACATTTAAAACACATTTCAGTTCATAAGCATCATTCCTATTCATTTTAGGGGATGAAAATCCCCATCACAATGGCTGTTGCTAGACAGCCGACAGACAGGGGTGGCACGGGTCGATAGCGGCCCTACGCATCCCTTCGTTCATTTTTTATCTCACCAATTCACTGTGACATTTTCCCCCTGAAATCCTCTCTAAATGGTAGGATGATAACATCCCCCTTCGCCGAAGTTTGTTGGGGTAGGCTCCTTTTAATTTTCCTAGAGGGTTTGCCTGCAGAAATATTTGAGATAAGAATTCACATTGAATAAAAATAGGTTTTGTGCGAAACAGTTTCAGAAAATACGTTTTTTTAGATTTCTTTTCTCAATTACTATTTTTATTATTGATAAGTAACAGCTAAAGAGTTAAGTCAAAGAATCAGCATTGCCATACAAAGTGGCCATGCTGCCAGCCTTTTGGGCACTTTTCCCATTAATAGCGATGCGGACGAAAGTTTCAAAATCAGTTTCTTTTTGTATAATCTTCACGGACGTGAAGAGTGAGTGGAACACGATAAAACAAAAAAAAAACAGTTCTTCTCAACTACTTCGTAACTACGCTAACAGTGGTCATTGACCCCAGAAAATAAAAATCAAATCTTTTTTTTTGTTTCACTATGTTTCAAAAAACTCAAAAACTCAAAACTCAAAGTATTTATTTCAATTAAACCAATTACAGGCACTTTTGAATTGTCAAGGGGTCGGTCAGTCAGAGAAATGAAGCTAGTTGCCCATTCCAAAGCGTAGTAGGTACCTATGGAGAAGAACGGGCAAGAAACTCCAGTTTAGAAATCGATACCCATCACGATTGCGGAGTTTCGCTAGCTAATTAAGTTTGACCCTGTATAGCTTGTATATAGCTGTGTGTGTGTTGTTTTTTATGATAACAAGCGTTCCATTTTGTGTTCTTTGGAAACGTCATTTGTTTTATTGTTGTGTGCTCTTTTTCTTTATGTCATCCCATTCCTGTTACCGTCGTCTGACAACCAGTCTTACCAAGGGGTTTCGTATTACCCAGTAACTGGGTTGTGGAGGTTAGATAGGCAATCGCTCCATGTAAAATACTGGTACTCAGCTGCATCCGGTTAGTCTGGAAGCCGACCTCAACGTAGTTGAGAGAAGGCTAGGCAGATGATGGTTCCTGTTACCGTCCTATTAAGCTTCCGGCTGTAATAAAACTGTAGTTCCACATATATCTCCAACAGTACTGAATTATTTAACTCAAGTATTGTCCTCTGAAAACAATAGACAATGCACCATAACAAGATAAAACGCAGTTTAAGCTGAAACTGACTTGGAACGAACAGGAAGCCTCGACACTAACCATAAGCCATTTCCTCCAATGAATCGGTATTTACTTACCTAGGTTAATTTTATGAACTAGAACTTGGATACGGAGTTGTTCAAGAAATAATAGTCGGTAGGCTAAGCTAAGCGGGGTTTTCAAATTCCAACCCCAGAGGTTTAAGCTTTTAAACAAGGTACAGACGCCAGCACATCAAGCTACAACAATCTGTCTTTCTTTAATAGATTTTCAACTTTATCGCTAAAGCAAAGTTTGGTTTATAAATTAGATTTTTTTTTCATGACGACTATTGATATCGTATGGCCCGCCCATAAAGTCATTCATTTCTTAATGCTCAGTTCGTCTTTTGGTTGCAAGCGCGACTGCTGAGGGCTGGATCCTGGGTTCGGTTCCCAGGTCGGGCTAAGTGTTAATGGGTTTTTCCGTTAAGAATTTCTCAGTAGCAGTCCGGAGTCTGGATTTGTGCCTCATCATTTCAGCCGATAGACGTCCACTGCTGGACATAGGCCTCCCCCAAGTGTCGCCACATTGACCGGTCCCGTGCGACTCGCATCCAGCGGATTCCCGCAACCTTCACCAGGTCATCGGTCCACCTAGTGGGAGGCCTTCCAACGCAACGTCTTCCGGTTCGCGGTCGCCACTCCAGAACTTTTCGGCCCCATCGGCCATCCGATTTCGGATTTCGGATTTTTTCGGATTTGTGCCTGGTTGCTGGAAATAGGCGCGCCTCCTATTACATGGGACTGTGCAGTGTGATACCCCCGTACCTCGGGAATGAAAGAAAGAGGACACCATCCATCATGAAGAAACCATTCATGCCATCCTATCGGACTATGAGAGTGAGGTAAGAGAGAGGGCATCTGTGTCTGCGCACACACTTTTGCATATTATACATATTATATCTGCCGCATCGATTGGTAATCTCCGCTGAGATTGGCCGTCATGGCCAAAATTCGGTCTGGAGAACTATTACTCTTCATTCCTCTTTCATACGTTTTTTTTCGTAAATAGTGTAATGAAAGAAGCTCAATACCTAACGTATTTTACACTCGACCCTGTCAACGCTCTGGAAGCCAGAAGCCAGACAAACCAAGGCCATAATATAATTCTTTTACGTAAACTAAATCCGCTTAAGTAACTCTTATAAACGCTTATGGAAACTAGGACGAGTTTGTGCGCATACTCATGTATGTGTAGCAATGGCGGTTGCGACTGTTTGGAAATTATCATGGTGTACATGGAGAGCGGAAAACCGCATCGTGTGGTCGAAATAGGAAATCTTATGACATTTCCTAGCGTGTGTGCGTTGCGTTGATCGTTTTTACAGATTATAAAGCATGGTAACTTGATTTTTATGGGCCGTCTGCTACATTTTGCCCATTAAAGTTGACAGATAGCGGGCGGTATGGGAACTAAAAGGAAACGTAACGATGTTTATGACAATCGTATTTATTGCAGTCTATGGCCAATGAAACTAATATGCATTCGCGATTTATTTGCCAAAAATGTAAACAAACATGAGTTTATGGAAAAATAACTTTAATTCCTACACTATAAAGTTCAGATTACGCTACATCTTCAAAAAGATTATAACTTTTTCAATAGTACTAGTCACTCTGAAATCAACTTAATTACTGACCACTCTCAAGTATGGACCTCTGCGTGAAGGTCTTAAGACCAGTAAGAAACAATACACACACCGCTTCCATACATATTATAAATACGAAAAGCGATAGGTATTCGCTTTTCGTGTACTTAAATATGTATTATAATATGTCTTTTCGTATTTTTAATATGTCATACGCATTACGCGACTTTATCGACTTTCGTGTGACCGCGTGCTTAGTTCTTCTAAACTACGCATCGGATTTTGATGCGGTTTTCAACATCATTAAAAGAATTTGCTCCGGAAGGTTTACGAGTATAATATATTTATAATAAACGTACATATAACAAAGAAATCTCGATGGTTGGTCAAGTTCTTAAATCCGTGCGAGGCAGAGGTTGGTCTCTGGAGAGTTGGAGAGTTTAGTATACAGACTGTAACGGAAAGGGTATATACATACCAAGGACACGGCTTCTTTGGACGACATCAAACGATATTGGAAGGGTATTTTAATCCTATCTCTACATGTTCGGAAGTTACGAGATTTTTTAATACATTGATACCAGAAACCAAACTTTTAAAATTGAAATAAGCACATCACTAGCACTAAGTCAGCTGATCGGTGTCATCGAACTATTTGTAAGTAAAAATAAACCTCTTACTCCTGGTAATTCTGAATAAAAGGTTCCGCATGTTTATTTTTTGTTTACAAAATATTGTTACTGACTTTTCCTAAACTTTGATTATGTTTGTGAACTAGCTACAATACAATTAATTATTTTAAATTAGTATCAAAATTTAACGAAAACTCAAACTCAAACTCAAACTCAAAGTATTTATTTCAATTAAACCAATTACAGGCACTTTTGAATTGTCAAGGGGTCGGTCAGTCAGAGAAATGAAGCTAGTTGCCCATTCCAAAGCGTAGTAGGTACCTATGGAGAAGAACGGGCAAGAAACTCCATGGACACTCTTTTAAATCAAAATATGGTTACAAAGTATTAGTTACATCATTCATGTTAAAAATTATGCATGTGAGAACGATGCAGAACGTTAAAAGCATCCGTAATGAAAAGCCTAAAACAATCCAAATATTAAATTAAATTAAAATAAGCCATGGCAGCAAAGAGATGACCAGTCCCCACTGACGGCGCCCGTTCACGAACATGACGCACGGATTAGCACCATTCAGCTCAACCATTTTGAAGGGAGCTAAATGATCCAACACATGTGCCACCATCAGCGAGACATTTGAGTGAGCATGACATACTCTCAGCCGCCAGGGCACATTCAAGTCAATGAAAGACGTACCCAGTAAATGGTAGCTTTATAGTATGTACCTACATAGTACTCACACATGAGCTATACAATTATACAATACTAGGAGATTGAATTTATATAATGCAAAAATAGTATTTTACAATCTTCAGCGGCTCCAACAGTACTTTCAAATGCTAATCAATTTATTTATGCGTCCTGTGGAGCAGGACCAGCGTTTAGCCAAGCATTTTTATCAGCGATGTAATCTCCCAATTTATAATATGCCTGGCTGCATAGTGTGCGTTTTATACAAGATTTAAATTTCGTTTCATTCTGTTCAATTATGTGGGGAGGTATTTTATTGTAACATTTTAAACAGTACCCCATGAAAGATGAGTCTACTTTAGCCAGCCTGAAACCTGGTTGAACTAATTGGTCCCTATTTCTAGTGATATAATTGTGTCTTTCACCTCTTTTACTAAAAATATGTAGATTTTTCCTTACGTACATAATGTTTTCATATATATATTGACAAGGTACCGTCATGATGTTAATATCTTTAAACAGTTCTCTTAGAGAGTCACGCCTGCGGAGGCTATATATGGCTCTGATGGCTCTTTTCTGCAGAATAAAAATAGACTCGATGTCTGCAGCCCGTCCCCATAGTAAAATACCGTACGACATGATACTATGAAAGTAACTAAAATAGACCAGTCTCGCGGTATCGACATCAGCAAGTTGACGGATTTTTCTCACAGCATACGCTGCTGAACTTAGTCGTCCTGCAAGGGATGTTAAATGAGGACCCCATTGAAGCCTTGAGTCGAGCGTGAACCCCAGGAAAACAGTTTCATCGACGAATTCTAGTTTCTCTTGATTCAATTTTATCTCACAATGACTACCTTTGACATTTGGTAAAGAAAATCTTATACACTTCGTTTTTTTCCCATTTAATACTAAATTATTAGCAGTGAACCAATTTTGGATCTGCAGTAGGGCGTTATTTACGTCGTCAAGATTTGATGCACGTCTATTAATTTTAAAAATCAAGGAAGTATCGTCAGCAAATAACACCATCTGTGGTTGGGTTTTTAACAAATGGGGTAGATCATTTATATAAACTAAAAAGAGGAAAGGACCTAATATCGAGCCTTGCGGAACACCCATTTTTACTTTTAAACCGAGTGAATTGACACCATTTATTTGAACTTGCTGTTGTCTATCATTTAAATAAGATTTTACTAAACTGAGCGCAAGTTTTCCTATTCCGTAATACTCAAGTTTTAAAAGTAAGGTTTCGTGGTCGACGCAATCAAAAGCCTTGGAGAGGTCACAAAAGATTCCTATGGCGTCTTGGGACTCTTCCCACGCTGTAAAAATGTGTTTTAATAAGGTGATACCGGCATCAGTCGTACAACGTCCCTTGGTGAAACCATACTGTTGGTCGTGTAATATTCTGTTGGTGTTAAAATGATTGAGCATTTGGTTCAGCATCACCTTTTCAAACACCTTGCTGAAGACCGGTAACACGGATACGGGTCTATAATTATTGGTAAGTTTACTGTCCCCCGATTTTAAAAGGGGTATCACCTTGCTGTATTTCATTAGATCTGGGAAGACTCCTTGATCCACACACAAATTAAATATTAAGGCTAAGTACGGCGCTATAGTCTCAATAATGGAGGTACAAACTTTGATAGACATTCCCCATAGATCTTCGGTTAGTTTGATCTTGATTTGCTTGAAAGCTTTTATTACTATTATGGGGTTTATATGCTTGAATTTAAATTCAATCTGGCAGGATGAGACGTTTGCTCTTAATAAATTAATAGAACGCAAGGGCGAGGAATTTAAGATTTCAGTGGTTGTATGTGGGATACTGGTAAAGAAATTTACAAATTCTTGAGCAACTTCTTTGTTATTGCTTATGAGACCACGCGAAGTCTCTATTGTGAAATCATTATTATGTCTTTTATTCCGGTTAGTTTCGTCATTGATAATTTTCCAAACCGTCTTTATTTTATTATCGGCTGATTTGATCTTGTTGCTAATATACAAGGCTTTAGCTACCTTGCAAATATTTTTAAAAGTTTTAGAGTAGGTAGCTACGTATTTATTAAAAGTTTCAGAGTTAATATAAGGCTTAAGACCATACAGCTCAAACAATTTTTCCCTACTTTTTCTAATACCCTTAGTTGCCCAGTTACTGAACAAAAAACTTGGACAAATAGTTTTAGTTTTCTTTTTTAAAGTATTATTGAACTCGGTGCGTACTACCGAAAAGAACCTCTCATATAATTCATTTACATTGTTTTTCATATGGCCTGGTACACTTAACTTACTAATTAAGTGATTATTAAATCTATTTAGACTGCTTGGTGTTATTTGTCTAGTTTGTATCAGAATTTTTTGTACTGGTGTATTAGACTTGAACACAACGGTTTGACCGCTGTGATCAGAAGGGAGATAGTTTACTATGGCTTTATCTAAGTATTCGCAGCAACAAAAAACATTATCAATGCATGTAGCAGAATTTATAGTTACGCGGGTTGGTTCTGAAAACACATTTGACAAATTGAATGATTTAAAGAGACTTAATAATCGACTGCTATTTGAACTATTCTCTAAGATATTAATATTGAAGTCACCACAGATAATTAGCGATTTTTTGCCAGTTCCAAGTTTTGCTAGAACATCTTCCATTACTGACTCAAATATGGAGTAGTTTTGATAATTAGGGGGTCTGTAAACGCACACTATAACATGCTTATCTAGCTCAACACAGGACAGTTCAACGTTATGTTCTACCGAAAGATCAACTATATCTTTACGATTCTTAGATTTAACAGAATTTTTAACTAAGATTAGTGAACCCCCACGCAGAATAGATTTTCGGTTAAAACAACTGCCCACACTATAATTTTCATAATGAATTAGCATTTCATACTCTTTCAACCAATGTTCAGTTAAACAAATAATTTCAAACATAGTTTTTTCTAAAAATAGCTCAATTTCTAATTGTTTGGAAGAAAAACCTTGAATATTTTGATGAAATAATTTCAAGGAATTCTGCTCAGACCCTTTTTTACATTTTACTATTTGAGAGCAAGAAGACACCTTGTTGTTGGTAGGTATAAAAATATTGTTACTAGTGTCTTCTGTTGTCTTACTAACTAGTTTAAATCTACATCCAGAGTGAGCCCCAAGACTCCCAAGCCATCACCAGGCAATGATATCCGACTACTTGTGGACCCCACATAAGGACAAGTATTTGCCAAAGTGACACATGGATCCTCTTTCGTACAACCATTGTAAATAGTTATAGCATTAGTGCTACAGTTATTTCGGGTAACCACCTGTACATTAGAATTATTACTAATACTTGCGGTGTCAATTATGGTACAAGACTTCGACATACTACTTATGTCTGAGTTTATATAAGCTAATAGCCTCGCTATTTTATGTCTAAACCTAATGGGCAGATACACTGTATTCCTTGTCGATTTCAATTTATCAACAAAACTGTTGGTGTCAAAAAATATAAGTTTGTCACTGTAATGACTTACTAAGAAATGCATATGGTTATTAAGCATATGTATATAATTGTTTTGTCTATTGGATAATCTCTCAAAATATGGAAAAGCACACAAAATAATTTTATTACAATTTATCTTTAAAAGCTCAGAAACACTGTCAGTGATAACTTCTTTTTTGACCTGTGAACTATTACCTACAAATACAGTAATGTTGGTATTGGAATCATATTGATTTCTTGTAATTGATGTCATTATTTCTTTGAAGGATGTCCCAGGTAAACAATAGTTTTGAGTATTAGAACTAAAGTTGTCACTAACTAATTTCCCTAAACCTCTTCCTATACTATCTGAAAACATAACTGACTGATAACATACTTGACTACTATAAGAGGAAACACTACTAGCTGCTGACTGTATTGCTTGAGATAATTCTTGCACAATATCAGGTATATCTTGGTTGGGGATACAGTCCAGAGCACTCACAACTTGGGACGGGTCCTCCGTGGCCTCAGGCTGGAGAGCATCAAGGTTGGATTCCCTCTGACAGGTACACTGAGTGTTGCTGAGAGTCAGCAAGTCCACTCTGTCTACCAACTCGTTTGTAGCAAGGATGTGTTCCTTGATTTGGTGGTGAGAGCATATATATTTATTATAAAAAAAATATAGAAATAATATTTAGATACCTGCTTGCATTGTCACGTATCATTTACACACTTGTTGGATTTTTCCTTAGTTGCCCTTTTGTAGAAGATTACTTTTTAGATAATTATTATCTACATAGTAATCTTCCACCCACCTTACCATCGTACCTACAACACAGTAAATACCTAATTCAAAAACAATATTCCTGTAAATTTCCTAACGTTATTCTTAACCTTTTGTTTTGGTGGCCATAAGGATGAACGATGTTTTGCTTTAAATCGATGTTTTATTCGATTCACAGATCGAATCCGGTGCTCTTGAATCGATCTTCTAAATATTCATTCAAAAATCGTAAACAAAAAAATTTTAAACCCCATTTAACACACCTTTATTTTGTTTACAGTTGCCACTCAGGTAGGTACGTCTAAACTTTTAATAAATAATAATTGATAACCTTTCCGGCGTAATTCTACGACTTTCATTCAGATGGTACAGATGTAGTCGGTTAAAATCACTAAAATATGAACTTCAACTATTGTGTGCCCTTATCATAATATTTTTTACACATACGATCCAGGAGTTGTTTCGAAAAATCGTCAGCTCGTATCATTGAATTGATCATAAAAATCGAATCCTTACGTGCATCCAGGAATTAATTGCTTGAATAAACATTATTATTGGCCATTAGAACTTAGAATAGAAAAAGGATTTAGTAGTAACAATTTATGTCCAACTGAACCCAAAACTTCATTTCAATTCACCTCTTCGCAACTTATTCTTCTCCTAGTACAAATAAAATCACAGTGGGTTCCGTTCATAATTTTTAAAAGAAGGTCACTTTTTTAAATAATTATGATGAAAACTATTAACAAGTTAATAGTTTTTTGAAGTGAAAACTTCTTTAGCGGCGTTGAACACTTTTTTTGTAATGGGTAAAAAATGTTAAACTCGCGTCAGGACACGTGACCTGATCGAAAATTCGTAAGACGGTAAGTTTTTTAATTACAAAATAATAGCACGCACGCATAATTTTTGTCTGTAGGACTAACCGAAAGAATTATCGGAACTTCACGGTCTGTCGGTGCAGTTTGAGTGGTACATGGGTTTTATTGGTTTGAGCACGTCTAGTCTTTTAGTCTAATTCAAACGAAGTCAATAAAAAATGTCGCAAAACTACATCTAACTGTGGAAAAAAATTAATAAAGTACTAGGACCGCAAGAGTAACAGGAATTGTTATTGCCGAATTGAAAATTGTGTCGTATAGAACCCTAATTACGTCGTTACACACACAACGAAGCATCATAATGTGTGTAAACAAAATAGGTACCAGGATAGCAGGGAATAGGAGTTTTATTGTTATTGTTTTGCTCGTCAGTCGACTCCTGACCCGCTTCTAGTGCGCTTGTTTCTATCCCTGTGATACGCGCATCAGTTCAGTGCGGCTACACCTAATTGACTTTTTTGTTGTGTTTGCAAAGTGTCGTTAAGTAATAGCGAATATTACGAAATGTTGATATGTGTCGGAGCAGAAGATGGTAATCATCTCAGTGGGTTGGGCGTGGTAGTAGAAGCGTGGCTTGACCTCCGCGATCCCCAGACCTAACCCCGTTAGACTTTTTTTTGTGGGTGTTTAAAAACGTAGGTAGTGCAGTGCAGTTAGGTCCATTGTGGACCTAATGAAAGTGCGGATTGAGGCCGCCATAACGACATTAACACCAGACATGCAACGCAATGTTTAGGTGTCCTTGAACAAGCGAGCGGTTTTGGTACTTACGTGTGTACACCGAACCCCATCTTTAAAAATGTAAGTCAATTTACTAAATTAAGCAAAGCTTTAAGATTTTACTGTTTACTCGGTAATAAGTAATAATAAGGGATGAAACTAGTTAACCTACCTAAACTTTGTTTCGATTTTTTACGTAAGTTTTGTTATCTCAGTTTTTACGTGCAATTTCTGGCTTGATATTAACGAGTAAACTGTAAATCGATAATTACGCATTAACTTTTACATCACGGTAAAGTAGGTATGTATGGTTTACTGCGCGCGCGCGCGATGTCGTCACGGCCGGCGCCGACAAAGAACTCCGCCGCCGCTTGCAGTAGGCTAATAAGATAAGACGCGCAGAATTCGCGCCCTTTGGCGGCGCCGGCGGCATATTTTATTTCGGCAGTTTAGGCCGACAAAGAATCCGGTAGACGATAGATACTAGGCGCGCAGAATTACGGAAGAGATTTTTCGTAATATTGGCCATTAACGTGGAAGTCATTGACCTACGTAGTGCGGTGATACGTTTGTTATGATTTGAATTTAAGAAACCCAAGATACCGAAAATTTGGTATCAATTTTTAGAGTATTTTATTTTGAGTTGAAACCCTTCCAATATCGTTTGTTATCATCCAAAGAAGCCGTGCCCTTGGTATGTATACACCCTTTCCGTTACACGCTGTATGTAGGTATACAGGGTTATTGGTAAAACACCAACAACCTCTTAAGAGGTCATTGTACTCATCATTATGAACAACTTTTCCTATGGGAACAAACCAGAAATCGCGAAAAAAAAATTAGCTGTTCCCTACATTTTGACGAGTACAATGACCTCTTAAGAGGTTGTTGGTGTTTTACCAATAACCCTGTATAGCTCCATACGGCAGTACAGTCACGAGCATAGCAAGTATGTATACACTTGGCTTTATTCAAAAGCGATTTACTCCTTTATTTTTTAATGAAATTTTATGTTGCTACGAACATAGTATTTCGAACCCATAGGTTTTTGCAATGTGTCGTATTTCATTGTTGTTTTCGTGATTTCACGCAAAGATCGCTATTGAAAGTATCCAAGTGTTGACATATTTGTGCTAGTGACTGTACCTCATTAACATCGTTCTTACGATGTCATGCGTAGGCTTCAATATCTCTCCTCTACCTACTTTATATTTGGCAGTAAGTTAATCCCTTCATGAATATAATCCACGTGTGGGTGAAATGAGGATTATCTTAACTACCATCTCACTATTAGAATAACTGTGAACGTCTACGAAACTGTAGGGGCAACTATTTGGAGACATTATTGTGGAAATAAAATGTAGTTTTTAAAGTTTGTTTTGAACTTTGAGTGACTAAATTAGAAACCAATTAGGAACGTGAAAACTGCTCGAAAATCTATAGACAAGATATTTTGCCACCTCAAACCAGCACCCTAATTGCGTAACCACACTATCAATAACAATCTGAATAATTTTGAAGGATATTGCTAATCCATTGCTTCATGTGTTCGAAAAATTTGTTTGCCCAACAGCGTAAATAACGCAATGAATGTTGTTGAACAGTCAAAATGAAAACCATTGCTACCGATAGTGTGTCATGCAATTACCTCGCAGTTCCAAGAAGGACATATTTTGTTCTTCATACAGGGGCCGTATTCTCCTATGACACAATAAACGAAACCGCGCAAAATGAACGTGCGGTTTCGTTTTGGACGTAGATTGGCGGGATTAGCTAAGGAATTGACGTGGTTTCGAAGTCATTTAGTGGTAGTGAATTAGGGCCCAGGTCAGGTGCGTAGTACTCGCAACCGACGTGCGTATGAACCATATGTATGAACGTAAATAAAGCAAGGGAAGGGTGTACTATAGGCACACCTCTGCCTTACCCTACGGGGATTACAGGCGTAAAGTTAAAGAAACGAATAAATAATAAGTTATTTGTGAGAGCAACATCGAGACCGCGAATCGGTAAACGTTTAAATCGCTAGGTGGTGCGACGATATTCGCAAGATGGCTGGTAGCAGCTGGATGAGAGTTGCCGAAAATCGAGTTGAATAGCGTGCGTGTGTTGATAGGAGAGGGATATGTCCAGCAGTGGATTCCTATAGGCTGATGATTATGATGATGAAGAGCAAAATCTGCTATATATGTATATGCTATATACATATTATAAGCATGTATGTATTCATCCTCTCGTTAATTACAAAGATGAAACTGATAACACGGCTTCCTTATTAACAACATTTAATTTGTGAAAGCTTAATAAAAAGTCATTTTATTCCGTGAGAAAGTGAACATAATTGCGATCAGTTTCGATGCACTTCTCATAATTTTGGATTGGATTTTGTAAAATATCGATTATACGGTTTAATTCTGGTAATTTTCAGTGTTAAACGATATTTAAGAGAACGTTCGTTATGGTTTCGATTGTCAACAACAAGCAGTGGCCAATCAAAAACGATTATTTTGATGAAATAACGTAACATCAGGCCTGTAATCCCTAAGGGGTTTAGGCAGAGGTGTACCTATAGTACACCCCTATTTCGCCAGTGATGTTTAAGTCCCATGTAATAGGAGGCGAACCTATCGTCATCAACCGGACACAAATTCAGACTCCGGACTGTAACTGACACATTCCCAATGGAAAAACATAACACTGCTCGATCTGGAAATCGAACCCAGGTCTCATGATCAGTAGTAGCGCCTGCGACCATTAGACTAGAGAGGCAGTTCCATGAATCTGCAACGCAAAAGTCGCATCTCATCTATCTACGGACATTTAAGTCGTTAAGGCAGCAGGAAAAAGTGACGACGGTAAAAATATTTATAAAATGTTCTATCTTTCTTGCATCCATGTCTTCTCCATCATTCGCCAATCAGCATTATCCTAATGCAGAATTTTCACAATGAAACCATTTTACACCTTCTTTTTTTCCCATTCATCATCATCATTGGCAGCCTTCCACCCACTTCCTTCCTTTTGTGCCATGCTTCCCTGGTTTGCGCGAGTTTCATCCAAGTCTTCACCGCGATCTGTAGGTCGTCCACCTGGCTATTAGTCTGCCAACGCACCTTCTACCATTTCTTTTTTTTTCTCTTTACTTCCTTCTAAATACACCTTTCTTACAACCATCCAATCCCAAACCACCACTAATAATAACCTTCTGCACCACAAATATCTTCACCAAAACAATATGCCCAGCCATTAAAGTATCGAGTTTATCGTTCACCGAACTGTACAGTACTGTACATTTAGCAGACGAAATAACTCAAGGGCAACGCACCAACAGCTATATTTAATTACACCAGTGGCCGGTAGGCTTGGAGTAATAACAACAACACTGGAAGTTGGGGAGCTGATTATAGACATTGAGAACGGAAATAATATTGAGGTAAGTATTTGTGGATGGGACGATTTAAGTTTTGTGGTGTGAAAAGGATAGTATTAATGCTCTTTTCCGTGTATTAAAGTTAGTCAAAAGCAGCAGCAGATTCTATCAAATTCGGACAAGGTAGGCCACACCAAAATGCACAGAGTAGGTACTTTATTATTTAGAACTAGCTGCGCCCCGCGGTTTCACCCGCATAAGTTTCGATCCCGTGGGAAGATCGGGATAAAAAGTATCATATATGTTAATCCTGGTTATAAACCATCTGTCTGCGAAATTTCATCCAAATCCGTTCAGTAGTTTTTGCGTAAAAGAGTAACAAACATCCATTTATCCATCCATACAAACTTTCACGTTTATAATATTAGTAGGATGTTAAACATGATAGGGTAAGGTTAAGGAATGGGAGAAAAGATTGGGAAAAAAGAAGATTATTACGGTGAATATTATTTCGGTGAATATTGCTTTGTTATTGTGACAACAAAATTGTGTCACACATTATAGTGACCATAACACTACGTATGAAAATTATGACCGGTACCTACAATAGGTAACTAAGAGCTGATCTTTCAATCATCTGATAACTTTATTCGAGGGCAAATTTTGAAGTTTGGAGTTATTTCATACAAATACTGTCAAACGTCAATTTATTCCTCGAATAAAAGTTATCTGGCAATGGCAAAATCAGCCCTTAGTAAACTAAGGAATAAAAAAATCCCCCCAATTTAAATGTGGTTTTTCTTCACAACACATGGCATGTGGGATCATACTATTGTATGTAGTGGTAATAGGTGGGTACATCACTTAATGACAGAGAAACTAAACGCTGCAGCCATGCGCCAGCGCATACATGTAAAATGTATGTTTTCTCGTACATCGCCTGTACTAATCACGGGTTTTTTTACTGTTTTCCCATACTCTTACTTTGTCACATGTACTGAGATATACCTGTTCACACTTCTATGATGTTTTATAAAAAAGATATATTTTATAGATAACTTGAAAAAGGATCACGGTCCATACAATTTTAACCCACGTCTTACAGCAAAGAGAAGTATCTGAAAAAATATATAAAAATGAGTACTTATACATATAAAGTTGGCATACTTCCGAACGCCAAACTTCCAGTCTAAAACATAAAGAAATGCTAGGAAAATTCGTTCAGGAAAATATGTACTTACATGAAATATTCATGTAAGTACATATTCTCCTGCATCACTTGAATCATATTCTATATATTGTGGTGCAAATATATAGAAGTGATCTTCGTCCAATGATATTATTATAAAAGATGAGTCAAGTGCTAAAAATAAACTGATAGGTATAAGACTTATCAGCTGTTTATCACCCAAAACAATTAATAAAGAATGTGAAAATGAAAGAGCAACTGTTCCACACACAGATAACACCAAACTCCAAAGTACCAACGCACTATACGCAAGTATTTTTCAACTTTCGACTCACCTTGAATCAATAAACAAAACCCCTTTAATACAAAACTGCGATGACTCATCATCACTTCATTGATCTAGATAAAGTGCCCAGGAAGCTCAAACTGCCCAATTCACCTTAATTTACGAAAAAGTGTACCAACAAAATCGTAAGGAGTTCACTAAACTTTAACGCTAAACATTTACACCGCCCACTTGCGTTAATTCTAGCACAGAGGTTTGTTTCTTTACGCGCTAAGTGCTGTGTTTGCGCAGAGTACCGATATCGACTCATTGGCCTAGTGAATAATGGTCTTAGGTGTTAAAATCTTTTTGGATTCAGTTCAGAAGTGGTGAGCTGTCAAGAGCGGAGGGCTGGATGTTGATAAAGTCATCAGAATAGTAGTTAATGATAATGAAGACGCGTTAGATGCCAATCAAAATGATAACGAAGAAACGAACTGTAAAGAATTTGGGAAAAACCAGGGTTTGACTCAACGCAATTTGAATACATAGCTCATGGAGGAAGATGTAAGAGCTCTGTCCAACCCTTTTCCGCATACCTTGCTTGATGAGAGTGTAATTAATATTGATATGAACTGGAAGTAAATAACTCGGTATCGGCAGTTTGTTCCGAAATCACTTAAACACGTCCTGTATTGAACGATTTTGGAAAGTGAAAGGAGCCATTTTGTGCTTCGAGTGAACTTATACATATGTATTTGTAACAAGAGCAAAGAGCTTTTCCTTTTAAGTAAACGAAGTTGATCATTATATTACTGCAATATGTTGTGATATAACCAAATTTATAGTTTCCTTTGAGAAAGTAGAAGCTGAAATGGCAAAAGAGGAGCATCATCTTGTTAAGCATAACTTGATAACTAATCTGTCTACAAAGTGTATACGAAGTTAAATAATATATTGTTGCAATATGCTGTAGTATATCAAGATTCATAGTTTCCTTTGTGTGGAATGGCAGAAGAGGAGCATCATCTTGTCAAGAATAACCTAAGACCTAGAGATTGATCTACCAAGCTTATTATGCATAGGACAGCACAGGCACTGCTAGTTCCTATAAGCATACCTACACTGTACGGCTGATAATACTGCTATAAGCTCCACTCTTGACGAACAGATTTGAAATTGCTGATGACCATGCTCCTCACAACAATATGGAAAAAGAGGAGGACACTGTGACCTATACTTAGCAGGGACCCAGAATGATGAAGTATTATTATATCTGACTGCACTCTAAAGCAACATTTAATGCGCTAAATTGAACAATTGCAATAGAACTAATGGCAAATTAATTGTATATTGCCTACAAAGAGCAATTCTTAGAATTGACTCCTTTTGAGTAACAGGTAGCGTGGTAGAATTACCAAACGATTGTACAATTTATAACTACAAACAGACCTTGTAATTAATCATGGATTTAATAGAGATGCAATTAATGTCAGATTTGTAATTGATAAATTATAAATATTAATAGGAATTGATGAAGCAACAGTTTTAAGGAAAGGATCCTACTCATGAATGAGCTCGTCAAAGGTAGTACTGTCATCGAATAGTACATGTTTCGACTACTCCATCTGCGTAGCCTTTTCCCAACTATATCGGGGTCAGCTTCCAGTCTAACCGGATGCAGCTGAATACCAGTATTTTTACTACTAAATAGTACCTATTATTATTTTCGGATTTACTTTTTGTCTGTTTTCATCAATGATTTAAATTACAATACGTGATCTTAAACCAAATTGGGAAGTCTGCAATAAGTTGACTTGCCGACAGAGGGGCAATTCTCGTAATTTTAAGAACGTTCACAGTCTGATCTCAGTCTCAATCTGTCAAAAAAAAACCTCAAATTTCCCTACATTTTGACATTTGTTTGTCGCTGAGATGATACTGCGACTAGATTTTGAACGTTTTAAATTACGAGAATTGGCCTTCAGATTCAAATCTTTTTACTATACGTTTTTGCACTCTTTGATCATTAATCACACTCGTACAAACATAGTAAAACTCACATTAAGACCTAACAAACTAATTCCAATTGTAAATCCTAGCACAGACAGTTAAACTCTCAATCAATCTTGCGCAACATTAGTGCAATCAATCACTAGAACCATTGATTAAGTTGGCAACACTGCTAATGTCTTCCAAAGGTTAGGTCTCATGTTTGGGGAGTCTTTTTGTTGAATCAATCATTTGTACCAACTGGTTGAGGGTAATGAGCGTTTGAAGGATTGTTGGTGATTAGAAATGGGAAGACTGACGTCTTTGGTTAAGTGGAGTAAAACTAACTATTGTTAGATACTAATGAAGAGCTATAGAAAGTGAAATGTTTAACGATCTGCTTGAGAAGACTGTTTTTTTTTTTAATTAGCCTACACTCCACTTCTTCCAGGCATCCTTTTGCTACCTCGATCCAACCCTTCCGGTAAGCATCTAGGTCGTCTCGCCACCTCTGCCGGGACATGTAATTTTTAAAATTGTATTATCATAGAGGTCCCCATTCATAAAGACCTAACAGGACAGCTTCGCAGAATTAATTGTAATAAATACATCTGATTGATTGTCCAGACAAGACACAATTGATTATTTTTAAAACAATAACCGTGGAGTTTCTTAGCGACTCTTCTGCATAGGGAACGACCAATTGGAACCGTGCACCTAGCTTCTGACGATTTGAATTTAATTATTAACAAAAAGCGACATTAAAAGTGATCTGGATTCTACCGAGTCCATCCCTCTTCAAATTCAACCAATCAACGTAAACTGAAACATTATTTCACAAATTGAATATAGCTACAAGTGAAGGCACGTCGCATAATGAACTTGAACAGGCACAATCAGTGCCGTGGGCCTAATGATAAAAGTCACCAATAAATCTTCATTAATCAGGACTAGTTTAACCCAGATTGTGGAAACTGTAATCTTGTAGTAGCTCGTTTATCAATGACGTGGGCCAAGAAATGAGAGGAACAATTGTGGTTAAGCAAATACGATTTATTCATGTCCGGTGCTATTTGTTTGCAGTCTATATTGTTATCGGTAAGGGTCAGTTTCTGATTCTAAATTATTATTTCCATACATATTGGTTACATTTTTAAATAAAATAGTGGCCCATCGGCATCAGGAACAGGGTCCAAGCTGCCGGTGGTCAGGGCTCTGGAGGAACCGCCTCACTATGCCGTGCCGTGTCCAGAAGTACTGCTTTCTGCATCAAGCCCTTGACGCAGCCGCGCAATGAGAGCTTCCTGAGGTGTTCGAGGCTCTCCGCTAATAGGCCATTCACTGTAACGATTATCGGCGCAATGATTGCAGAGTCGACAAGCCCCGGTCCCTCAATTGGAAAGTTAAAGGGGAAATCCAACATCGACTAAACAAATGTTTTACCAAAAGTGACCAGTACTTTCAGCCAAATTACAAATCTACTGAACATATAACACGCAAAATAGAACAGAATATACTTAAACAAACTCAGCCATCCAATAAATCCGCTGTTTCCATAGCCCCAAGCGTAACCGCGGTTGCATTACACAAATCATTGGATCTATGCAGATGAATGAGTATCAAATCCGACGGGACAATTTTAAGACGGCCATTAGATAGCTCGGGGGTAGACGAGGCGTAAGACGCATGCGCTGTGCGTGCTACAGAGTACATGTTATTTGATTAGGTCTTGAAGTATGCTCAACTTTATGGTGGCAAGGGAAAGGAGGAAGAAATTGATGATTATGAATTGGCGCTTTAAATTAATAAAATGTATATAGACGGACAACAGTGATTAAGTAGTTCTGCAATATGTTGAAGAAAGTTGCAGCGTTGAGAAAGACAGCAAAAAGATGAACATACAATGAAAACAGCCGAAGAAATGGGTAGCTCACAAAACACGTTCATATTAGCAAAGGACGGAAAAGCCTTAATACTACCTTTTTAAGCACTTCTTCTTTTCTTCGTGTCGTTGACAAGACATTTATTCAAATTGTGTTGTCCCAAAACTTCACCACTCCCACGGCGTTATCGGTGGCAGCGCAGAGGTCACTTTGGCTGCATGTTTTGGGGTACAGAGGGTAGGATAGGAGATGGAGCATAGTTTGTGACTCCGCTTCTTCCGTACAGGTAGCCCCTTTTACCGACTTCATCTTCCCTTTGTCTAAGCACAGGCAGCTAAAGCAAACGTAATACAAATCGTGTGCATTATTCCATCAATATCAGAGAACCTAACTAGAATAGATGTAAAAGATATCAGAAACAAGAAAACCTTCAAGCAAGGCCGTTAAGATAAAGATAAGACGCCGAATGGTATCAGTGCAATGCGTATGCAAATCTGAGCAGTAAAGATTTCCATGGTAATACAAATGTTACAGCCCTCGTTAACACCTACAGAGTAAGTAATGTTGGAACATTCTACTATTGAAACGTCTGGTAAGCTAGACTTGGAATAAATGTACGTAGTCATTGAGTTAGAAAAGTTATTGAGAAAATAGAAAAAATATATGCAGTGGTGGATTTGAGAGAAATGCTGTTCCATGGAAGTTACAAAAACTCAAGTTATATAGGATCGTAATATTTTGACTAAGGAGTTTACTGGCTAAAGCAGCCCTCGCTAGTACTTCGTTTTAGCTTAGTTCTTTTTGACTTTTTTTCTTTTAGCTCGGCCCTTTAGGGTCCTCTTAAATAGCCTATATTCTTCCTTAAGAATTGGGCTATCAAATGTAAAAAGGTTTTTTCAAATCTGACTGGTATTTCCGGAGATTACCCCCTACATACGTTTAAACATACAAACAAATAAACAAACTTACCTCTTTATAATATTAGTACCTATACCACACTATACACCTAGACTTTTTTCTAATCAGGTCAAATCCATCATTGAAGACTACTATCTCTCTTAACTCTGGCAGTGAAACCAAAAAACTACCTCACTTTTTGCAGCACCCTTCAAAACTGACGAAGCGACAATCAGACAGAAGTAGGACCAGAATCCAGACCACACGACAAAACTATGTCCACAAAACATTAACACCATTAGTACTGGCAACAAAAGTGTTTTTCAATATGTCCTCAACGAGATATTAATTCTCGCGCTGGGCCATAAGGCTATAACTCAGGGCTCAATTAGGGCCACTGGAGACAGTTATTGAGGAAGTGGCCCTGCTGGACATAGACGCATCGGGGACATTGTTTGAAGATGAAGCTCTATAAATTGGTGTCTTTGTTGTGTTGGACGGTGAAGTGCATCTTGCGTTAGATGGAAATGGACTTTGACTAAAACAATTTTTGGCAGTGGTCGATCTCTCGGACGGTCAGAATGAAAAGGAAATAACGCAGATAAGAAAGTAGACTATGAAAGGAAGATAAAATGTTTAAATGTTGAGAAATAAAGTCGTCATGTTGAAAATTAGAAGAATGTTCTCGAAATATTAACAAAACCTAGAAAGCAATATAGACAAAAGCCGACTATGGCCACTGTTGGTTCTAATCCGCCTATTTCAATGATATTGATAACCCTATGGTTATGAATATCATTCAACCATGGAGATCTATCCTATGCGTGTTTCCTCTCAAGATGAGAAAAGGTTTCACCCAAGCCAATTACTGTCTTATTCCACGTATTGCATTTTAGAAGATAATTACCCACTTACAATGTCGTAGCCCTCGGAATGCAGCTGTCACCACGGCTGACCTGCCATAGCTAAGTATAACGGTTATATGTTGCATATATGTGTTATATTTCACCCGCAAGGTCGCAGTGTGCGTCCGTCACGCGTTCCTTACTTTTTGCTGTGGTTCAAGGTATGAGAGTGAGAGGTTACTATTTCTCTCTCAGATTACTGAATGCTTCTATAAATTTGCTGTTGTCCTCAATTTTTTTATATTGTGTTGTTATTTATGCGATACTTGTCTTTGTATTTAAAGCCATTGGAGCAGACGAATCCTGGAGTGAAGACCACGTCTCGGTAAACAGTAGTGTAGGACGCCCCCAGTTAGATGTATTGATGGCCTAAAGAAGGCGGGTGGTACAGACGGAACTTGGAAGAGACCTACGAGTATGTCCGGCAGTGGAATGCGATAGGTTAGTTTGACCTTTCTATGTTATTTAAAGGCCCGTCCAGCGAGCTCTTTGCCTCTCTTAAAAGGTATCACAGTTATTCGCCCGTCATCTTCAATTTCAAGTTTTAGGTTTTTCAAGGGTTTCGTTAGGAGGAATATAGGGTTTTCTTGGATAATATTGGATATATTATGAATGCTATAAGAGTAGGGAAAGACCAAAGAAACGATGGATGGACTGTGCGAATGATGATATGCTTAGAAATGAAGAAAATGGAAGAAACAGACATGTGAACATGCGCTGACTGACCCCAAATCAATTGGGAAACGGGCAGGAGAATGATGATGATATAGTGGTGAATATCTAATATCCATCTACGACCTTCTGTTATCATTAACTTAATCGCTTTAGCTTATAACTCAACCCACAACGTTCCACTACATTATAACCGTGATAAATAGCAAAGAATAATGAATCGCAAATACGTTTAGTGTATTTGTGAGCAGCGAATGCTTGACCAATCAATGGTCCAGATATGGCTGTCATCCGGCCGCTGCATTTTATGGCTTTTTCTACGCTATAAACGAGTTTGATAAGAATAAAATTGCTTTTGAGTTTAAGGTCGGTTTAGGAATTGCCTTTTTTGTCGTCAGTCATATTAATTGAACATGGATTAGCATGGATCTCTAATGATTAATTAAGAAAGGGCATCCTGACGAATTTTTTGTTAGGTCGTGTCGTAAGAGCAGTGGTGGCCCAGAGGTAAGGCCCCCACTTACGAGATGCAGGTCGTAGGTTCGCACCCAGGCAGGCGCTTTACTTTGTGTAAATAATTTCATCACCGCTGCTCTCAAAACGGTAAAAGAAAACATCGTGAGGAAATCGACATGTCCTAGAACCAAAAACTCTAAGACATGTGACATATACCAACCTGCACTGGGCCCGCGTGGTAGATTACAGGCATTACAGCCCACTTCCTCTCGAAGAGAGGAGGCCTGTGTCTCAGCAGTGGGAACATTATAGGCTGATTATACTATGGTATGCATGTGTGTCGTAAAGAGGCCACTTTAACGAGGACTTTTAGCCAAATTGGATTCCGAAATAATTGAAAAGGTGAATGAAAGAAAACCTAGAGTAGTGTGCGAGCTAGTCATAATAGAATAATATTAAAGCCAACGTTCCTACGTATGGCTTCAAGAAACGCTTCAAGGGCTTCTTATTATGTTATGCTTTGTTTAACAATTGTATTTGTAGTGTTGTAGACGATAAGTTGCCTTGACAATGTTACAGCGATTAGGCGCACAAACACAGTTTGTTTCAATTCTTTTTGTAGCTAAGGATGTAGTTAAAAAAGGTCTTATAGGCATCGGTAGAGACGCCAGCACATCAAGCTACCCGAAACTGTCAAATTTTCCTAATCATCTTTGAACCTAATGCTTTAGTGATAAAGTTGAATATCTATTGAAGAAATATGACAGATTGTAGTAAGTAGCTTGATGTGCTGGCGTCTGTACTACGACCTACTGAAATTTACTGTGATACCTCTTGCAATACTGATACAGATTGACGAATTCCTAGCTAAGTCTCATCTGCCTAGCCTTTTAGGACCACTATCAGTCTCCGGACGCAGCTGACTTGGTAATCAGCTGCATTCGGTTAAAGTGTGGAGGTCAGGTAGGCACTCGCTCCATGTGAAATACTGGTGTATTTCACATGAAGCGCCTGCCTACCTAACTTTCACAACCCAGATACTGGGTAATACTATACCCCTTGGTGAGACTGGATGTCAGACTTTCGGGCTTCTGACGACCCGTAACGGCTGACAAATATCCACTTCCAATTCTTAGCTAAGTCAAGTGACTTTTTAGTAAGAAAATTCGATAATTGCAGTCTTCCAAGTTCCAACCTAACCAGACGCAGCCAAACAACCACATCTCACCCACCACCACCCAATTAACCGATTCCGATATCAGTACACAACTGGGCCACAATGGCCCAACCACTGAGCTAATTCCACAAAATTATCGAGTAGCCTCTCTAATTACTCACACTTGGCCGAACGCCGACCGTTATGGAGGCGGTGAGGCAAGTTCATTGTCACAGTTTAGACCAGCAATTGTGTATGCTTGGGTGGTTCGATTATTTGATTTTGCACTAGTGACTTATTTTTGTTGTTTACCTACAGTAACAGTTACATGGATTAAGACATTATTTACGATGACATTTTCAAATATTAATTCTATTTTACTGTAATTTTTGACGTTCAAAAGTGCCTTTTATGTGCCTATTTGAAATAAATGCTTGGACTTTAATTTAAAACTTCATCATGAATGGTGCCGTGAGTGGACGGACATATTGGAGGTTTTAGCTTAGCATAAATAAACAATAAGAGCACCTGATTATGTTTATTTTTTGGTCTTATATACATTGTAACAGCACGAAAGAAAAACGTAGATTCGGAAGTAAATAATGATAAAGATGCGTCCAACATATTATATTAACCATGATCTATGATGAAAACTAAAGGCACCTAAAAGTTTATCTCTGCATCACCCAAAGGTGGACTGATAGAAAATGTCTATGGCATTTTAAGTCCGCCTCTGTACATTTGTGTGCTTAAAGTATTAATTCATGAAATAAAAACATAGTAAGTTGGTCTACTCTCAATCAAAACTTTCTCCTCATAAATAGGACACAACTCCAAAACAGACCAGAACAATTCATTTTCACATCGACAGAATGGTGAAATTTCAAATGATTTCGGTCGATTTCTAGACATTTACATACAATTATTGAAATTATTTACTCCGAAGTAATCGTAGCGACCTTAGTCACGCTTTAGAATTAACTATAGACATTGTTTATGGCATTCTAGAATGTTCCTTTCTCGAGAGGTATTTGACTTTTCGAAATTGGAATAGACAATGGCGCCGATTCCCTTGTCCACCAACTAAATTCATCTTTTTTTTCTATTTCATTAAGAAAAGGACAGAAGATAAATATTAGTTTAGTACTGTCAAATTAGTCAGCGCCTGACGTAAATTGACGTATTTTTAGTTTCCACGTTTTTAATCACGTCTAAACTGTCTATGGAGTATCTTAATTTGACAGGACTAAACTAATATTTATCTTCTGTCCTTTTCTTAATGAAATAGAAAGAAAAAGATGCACTGAACTTAAAGGGAATTGCTCATTCTTGGCTTAACGTGGACAAGTTGTTCTGTAAAAAGTATTTTTACGAAAAAATATAATTAAAACTAAAATGAATATTTTTTTGATTCTCGTTGCAGGAAAGTAAATGTAAAAACAAGTCGTTTAATAAGTATTTAAGCTGATTGAGTTCAAAAAGCGTCGCCATTTTATGGTTGGAGGCTGATTCTGTGTTGCCACATTAATAACAATTGTGATTTCAATCTTTTATTACAGAAAATAATCGATTTCTAAATCTGAGTAAAAAGTATGTATTTTCTTGAAAATCTGTAATTAAGTGATTTTTCAAAAGGTTTATATTTAGTTTCCTTTAATTACATTAAAAACAAACTAAACACTCATCGTTTTTGGCCATCAAATCATTTTACATCCGATTATAATATTAATTCGATTGTTGTCAAATCGATTTTTTTTTATTACCTGGCAACACTAACTGTCAATAATGACAAATCTAGACAACGAAAACATTCGCTTTGCCTCCGTGTATTGTGAATGTTGAAAACAAAAAATATTAGTTTTATTTTTTCCATAAATGACCTCAGGATATGTAACTACTGCATTCAAAGTAAGAGAATATCATTATTATAAAGGCAAATGATTTATTTTGGAAAATAAATACTCATAATTGTAACTTTTTCAGCGACAAGTTTTAGCATAAGACATGCTAAATATGAACCATTTTTACACTTTCCCGTAACCTTATTACTATAATTCATTTCTTTTAGGCATAAACTATTAAAAACCGTAGTCATTAAATATAATGTTCACGTTAAGCCACTTAATGTTCACGTTAAGCCAAATTGCCCTAACAAACTGAGCAATTCCCTTTAGTTTAGTTTGTGAACAAGGGAATACATTATCATAGAGTGTCTAGATTAGTGGCAGAATGTAGTTCCTGATAAAATATGATTATTAAGGTACTGGTTATAATGGTAGCTGCCGACAAAGTTCGTAAGAAAGGACAAGGAGAATAAAATAGATGAAACTAGAGATAGACAAACTCAACTATAAGAGCAATACTGCAGATGGAAACAGACGATGAAAAATTAAAATTAGGAAGGAGCTAGCAATGGCTTTCATTGTGACAGTTCAACGAATTTTTTGGACAAATGAAGCAATGGGTTAACAAAAATATCCTTCAAAATGATTCAGATTATGATTAAAAGTGTGTTACGCAGTTAGGATACTAGACAGCTATAGTTTGGTAACCACAATCACTAATCCAAATCCTTTAAGCCAATACAGAATGTCTCATCATTCTCTGCCCTTATTAATTTATTTGTGCCAGCGTAGTACAGACACCAACAGGTCAAGCTACCCGAAACTGTCAAATTTTCCTAATCAACCTTGAACCTAATGGTTTAGCGATAAAGTTGAAAATCTATTACAGAAATTTGACAGATTGTAGTAGCTTGATGTGCTGGCGTCTGTACATCTCCCATACTTCTAACAGTCATCATCTCAGTATTGACTTCCTTTCTACCGATCTCATCTACAACAAAATCCATCATCAATCCATTCCATTCATCATCAATCTCCATATTTTATGTGGATGTTATTACCTACTAAACATAAAAGTCACGTGAATATTCTACGTCAAAAGGCATACCAAGATTCAGCGTCCACGTGAGCGAGTTAAGGCTAATTTGATTAACTATGGACAATCCGACGCGCTCGCCATTCATTAATGTTTACTTGTTAGCAATTTGAAACGCTTCAGTGGTTTCAGTAATAACTTAATGAAGAATCTGAGGCTTAAAAGCATTGTTTGTAACAGGATTATGAACAGCTATTAGCAGGTTATTCATAAAAGAATCAGTAAATACTGATTCGACAACTAAAGTTTAGTTAAGTTTAGTAAAGAGGCACGGTGATGGAGTCGTTGTGAAGATAGGACGGTTGGATTCTTTCGATCTTATTCGTGCCCAAGGACTACGCCCGCACAAGTTCGTAAGAAGGCCGCACGTCAGAGGTAAAAAACCAATATAAACTGGCCTTTAATTTTATTAAAACTCCATACTAGGCTAGGCCAGCTCGAAGTGTTACCACTGACAAGCGGCCTAATGGACAGTTGTTGATGCTGTGTAAAAGACTGAAGTCTAGCCACTAGAAGTGAGCGAATCACTTCGGTTTTTTTCGTGCCCCCTCGTGCCCGTGACGCTTCTGTCAGATATTCGCATGACAGTCGGCTGGCTGTAGATCCGCGCTATAAAGGTCGACGCGCACCGCACGCACCGTTAGAGGCGGGTATTTAGGTCGGCGCACGCGCCCGCTACAGTATGCCACACTGGGTGACGGGGTGAGGGATAAGCGGTAGCGATTTTGACTGACACGCAAGTAATGGTAAAGTTAACACAAGTGTGTATTGTGCGTACGAAGAGACTCCATGGATTGGAGACATTTTGGATAGGTATAACTCCCTCTCACAGAGGAGGACGTTCAAAAGTGCCTTTTGTGTGCCTATTTGAAATAAATGATTTGACTTTGAGGCCTGCGTCCCAGCAGTGGAAACGTTATAGGCTGATTATGCTAATGCTTATAACCTGGGAGTCTTCAACTCTCTAAATAGAGTACCTCAAGACAAACGTGAACCATCCTCGACTGCGTCATCTCTTACCACGAAGTGACATAGTGGTGTCTGTGAGACAAGTGACACAATCAATTATATTCAAGGGCACGGGCAGGGCATTGTTAAACTCCTAATACATAGATAGGTACATAAACAGCTATATAAACTCCGCATGATAAGAATTATTTGATGTTTTAAATGACTGTTTAAAACAGTAGCAATTTATAATTCAATTAATTGAAAAAAAAAATCGTGAAGCAGTAATTTGCAAACATAACTAGAACTAAATATATAATAACATAAAGGCGCACAATTTGTCCTAATAAATTATAAAATCGAATATAAATTCCAAACTTAATAGAGTAAGGCTATTTTTCATAGAAATCAAGGTAGACAAGCCAGGTATGTGAAAAAATATAAGCAATCATGCGCAGACATCAATAAATTAACAGGCGCAGCCAGTAATTTTAGTTTAAGATCGCCGTTTAAAAACTTATTAGCATAAATATTAAATGCAGTACATTCGGTCATTAGAATTTAAATGTTATATAATTTTGAATACCTAAGTAACTGATGAGAAAACGTTTAACTGAATAAGGTCACATTCTTAATTTTTTTTTTAATGTTGTTTTGTTGTGCCGCAACCCAGAAAAAATTCTAGGATAAGACTTTAGAAAGATTCTCGTTTCATTTTATGCTATGCACAACGTTCATGAATAGAGCAAATTAGACGGTGCAGGCAGATTCAGAAAACGATTCTGAAAAAAAAATTGCTGTTCCATATATTTTGACCACGTAGGTATTGCACTTTTCTGTGAAAAATCAGTTTTTTTTTATATATAACAGACGAAGAGTGTCTACTCCAGGGCCTAGAATCATTTTCTGAATTCATGGTTACAGTTTGCGGGTTCATGTCCATACCATCCTGTATATTAACATTGAATTAGGTAATTAACGCTAGCAAGGATGAAAAACGAAAAAAAAAAGCACCAAGGACCACAAAAAAAAAGTAGGCGCACAATTCCAAAATCGCTATAACTTCGTAACTTGTCCCACACGAGCAGAAACAGTAATCTAGGATGTTATGTGTTATGTACGTGACATGTCAACGTTTGTGACGGAATGTTACCGATTTTACAACATGTCCAGCCGAGGGTTACTTAGCTGGGCGCTGGGCAGCCAGTCAATGTGTAACGGCTGGCTCTTGTGGGGAAAATCTTAGGAGCAATGTCCACTTGGGTATTTTTCTCAGACAATGTTAAAAATATTCATGGTTTTTTATATGTTTTATAACTATTGCTGTAAGTTACTTAAATAATGAACTAACTATGCAAATAATGATTTACAATAAGAAAATGATAAGGCGTCAAAGTACTCCTCAATATAGCTTAGCAACTCTAGATTTGAAATCATTTTCTATGGCGATATTATCATCATCATCATCATTTCAGCCCAGAATCACCCACTGTTGGGCAAAGGCCTCCCCTTTCGTCTGCCATTTCATCTACGGCGATATGATACACCTATATTTTATTGGAATAAAACCTTCGATCAAGAATTTGATCGAAGAATAAAACACAATAACAAAAATTACTTCTAGCATTTGCTCCTTTTGTACTTTGTGCTAAATACTTCATTATTTTAATTTTATCAGCCCTGCACTCTGAGACTCTTCCTGACCTCCCTGTATTTCCTTATCTTCTTACTACTTTCCCAGTGTACTTTACGCTACTGTTTGTATCCATACTAATAAAAATAAATACGATAATAAATGTGAAAGTAACTGCGTCTGTCTATTACCATTTCACGTCTTAACGGCTGAACGGACGAGGACGAAATTTAGCACACGGATAGACCATGACCTGGGTTAGGACATGGGATATCCTTTTAACCCCGGTAGTACGGTTCCCATGTGATAATTTCCGACCTCCAACCGGCAAATGCTGTTTTATGTTTATAGATCGTTTCCAATCTTGTCTCGGAGTAAATCTAAATTTAGCTTGAATCAGCTTCTCATTCCGCGCCTCTCGGGATGAACGCTAATAGTGACATGCACTATAAAGATCATGTTGTTTACATCGTTCGCAGAATCAACTGGCGCCGAGTGTACTTATAGTTTCTATTTATTTCAGTAAGTTACCTACTACTGTGACTTGATTTTGTAAATTAATAGGTACACATGATGTGTTCAACTTATGTTGGTATCTAACACATAATATTCGAATTGCATGTTTGACAAATAAATTATCTTTATCTTTACACACACATACATAATCTCACGCCTTCTTCTCATGGGTGTAGGCAGAAACTAGAGAACGCCTACTGCTACGGTCCTTTTTTTTTTTTTTTGGTGGGAAATCTTCAAATGACCCCCGCTCTGGGTGGAGCGGAAGGGAGTGTCAGACTCTTACTGACTAAAACCCACCCATGTTCCTTCCTTCGCCCTTTATGTTCCGGGGTAGCGGTAACCCTTTCGGACAATCCCGCTGAACTGCTACGGTCCTTACATACTCTTTTTGCTCAGGATATATTCGAATTAGTATTTAATTTACCATTTAATTTTTTATAATATTACCTATATATGTAGTAATAGCCTCGTATTTTAGAAAGATTTTTGAGCTTCTATACAGGGTGTCAGGACTATCAGGCTTAACAAGCGACATATTTACTGCAGTGTAGTAGCTTACTCATGAAAATGAATAAATTTTACTTAAATCCTAACTCTAAAATAGCGATAGAAAAATCAGGTGCCCCATTCATTTATGCTCCCATAACATAACCCGAAAAAATGTAGAGAACAGCTGTTTTTTTTATCATATTCTCTTTATTAAGTATTTGACAGTTTTATGTTTTACCATTAAAATATGGTCCTTTCAATATTTAAACTCGAGTAAGTAAGCAAATTCTAATTCAAGTCATCATGCTGAGTATTCTGAGTAATAAGACAATACTATAAATAAGTAATAATAAGGAAGAATAATAAACATAAACAGAAGCTGATGACCTACCACATAAACATTATCCTGTGCCCCACCTAGCCTAACTAGGTCATTGGGGAGACCCCCCACTGTGTCTAACGCAAACCAATAAAACTGACTAAGAGCGTGTCGGACCACGCACAGTGAAGGGTTCCGTAGATGGGATGAATATTTACGTGAGCTCAATATTAATTTTACCGACCGCAGAAACCGCAGAAATAATTTTGTTTTTCATTTATAATGAAAAACAAAGTTATTTCTGCGGTTGTACCCGAAAATATCCCATATCTCAGGTATTTACTTAAGTAGCAAAGTCCCTTAAAAACATGATATTTTTATAAATTATGGGAGTATTTTTTTTAAGTACTCGTATGTTTACCCATTGTGTAGCGGTGCACAGAATACAGCATATTTCCAATTGTCATTGCTATAGTACAAATACTCTTCCAGTAAAGTGGTTTGGGAACATCCATGTAGTACGGTACATGACGAAACTATAAGACCGTTCAGTTTTTGCCATTTGGCTACGGAATCCTGAAACGGCCACATTTCGCTGCATTACTCATAATCTACTTGTTTACTCATTAATTAATGAAGTAAATACTCGCTTATGTAACGTGTACTTATGTGTCTAGTGTGATGGCCGTGAATAATAGTATGTAGGTAATTAACACAATTGGCATTGAGTTTTATGAGGACTATGAGTGAGAATTACTTACAGTGAAAATGTTTGTATAAATGCATGTTTTTTGAGATATCAAAACGGTGAAGGAAAACATCGTGAGGAAACCCGCATGTTCTAGTACAAAAAATCCGAACACATGTGACATCTACGAACCCGCACTGGCCCCGCGTAGTGGATTACGGCCCACTCCCTCTCACAGAGAGGAGGCCTGTGTCCCAGCAGTGGGAACATTATAGGCTCATTATGCATGTTTTAAGACAACTTTATTCCTTTATAAGCAAGTTCCAAATAGATAAGTAAATAGTATAAGGCAAAGTCACTTTCCGTGTCTTACTGTTGGTCCGCTTATTTTTCTAAGCTACATAATAGATTTTGATGCAGGGTATTAGAGAACATTAATATTTAACTTAGTTAAAGCACTAAAAACCCCAACGTTTTGATATATCACCACATTACTGACACTTTTTATAATTAATATATATATTTAGTCTTAAAAATAAAACGTATTATGACACTTACCGCTAAAAAATCTCCTTCTAATCTCAATAAAGCGGCTGACACATCTGCAAAAGAGAGAAAGGACACGTGTTTAAAAAAAACATCAAACTAAAATAGCTCAAGACACGTCAGAGAAAACAGATTAGATCATTCATTGCTCTTATTGCGAAAATTATACCATCGCCATGGAAAACACAAATAGAGCAACCGACACGTAGGGTTACCTTCCGTTCGGATTTTTTCGGACATGTTCGGCTTTTTGGCCCCCTGTCTGGACTTTGTAAAATACGGCATTATTATTTGTCCGGTAAGGGGGCTGCGCTACGGAAGATAGCTAAATTCTAATTTTCTTTTATTCTTTGCATTTTTCTGGTCAGCGTTAGGTTGTCTGAAGATCTAAATATGGTTCGCGACCGTAACAAATTACATAAATATAAAAATTAATGTACCTAACTCTTAAGTTAGAACTCTCTGACCTCAAACCTCAAGTCATGATTTTATGAAATAGTCATTCAATAGGGTAATTAGAACTGAGAGAGATTAAAGATTATAACTCTGTTAATACATATTTATTATGGTCGCGTTTTATATCATGACTAGCTTCTGCCCGCGACTTCGTCCGCGTGAAATACTTGTTCCCCCGCCCCACCTCGTCGCATCGCATTGCTCGCCCGCACTATCATTTCTTTTTCGCTTAGTTCACTTTCTGACTGTATTCATTTTGACCTAGCGTGATGTTGAACCGACCCGAACGTTACCATACCTATTTTGTTGCGGAGTTATTTAAAAAAAAAATAAATGTTAATGTTATTTCAAAAATAACAAAATATAATAGAGTCTAGTTGCCCCTTCCAAAAGGTAGTTCCGTATGGAGAATGGGCAAGTAATAATAATATAATTAATTTAATCAGACAACCATTGATCCATTACATTTACATTTATGTTGTTAGTATGAACTTAAAAACTATGTTAGTACCTAATAACTAAGAGAGACTTAGTCTTCTGGGTGAGACTCCACACCATTGGGCTGTCTAGCTTACTGCTTATTTCTTCCAGGATGCTGTTACTGCTCGCACGCAATCTGCTTAGCAGTGAGGCTGTCTTTTTGCGCCAGGTGGCATCAAAGCCGTCTGTCTGTGCGCGACTCAGCGAACATTGTTGACGCACTGCAGAAGTGTGGCAGACACAACAGCCAGCGCCCCGAAGGCATTGTTAAACTGGATTGTTAAACGGGACTGGAAGTAACTTCACCGTTATTTTTTTTAAATGTTTTACAATATTTCTTCTTCTTCTTCGTATACAAAAATTACAAACTATTTTGTACACATTAATTACAAATAAGATTAAAAAGTGACACGCCCGGATTTTTTTTCTCTAAATATTTGTCTTTTTGTACTCAGGACTTTTCTATCGACATGGTAACCCTACCCGCAAGGCCATTTGAGCTATGACTGCGGAAATATGTTGTTAATCGAACATCGTTAATAAATAATAATGAATACCTCTGGCTATGGGCACTGGCCAGTCACGATTTATGAATCCATAATCTACAAGCTTTATTGAAGAAAATCCAATTAGAAAGCCTAGTTTCAGATGGTGGGTTCAGTTTTAGGATAGTTTCTAGATAGAATTGTTTTGTCATCGGCAATAAAGGGGGGAAATGATTTGAAGGTAAAACAATAGAGCAGTGGTTGCCCAGTGTAAAGGTCGCGACTTACGAGTTGTGTGTTGTAGGTTCGAACCCTGACAGGCGCTGTAGTTTGTGTAAATTATTTCATTACCGCTGCTCTCAAAACAGTGAAGGAAAACATCAAACAGTGAGAAAACCGGTAATATTCGAAGACATGTGACATCTAGCAAGCCGCACTGGGCCCGCGTGATTGATTTTAGCCCACTTGGTTATATAGGGATAGATTTTAGCCCATTTGGGCATTATACACAAAAGAAGAAAAGCATTTGAATTTTAATACTAACAGTAGATACAATACTTTCGATAATAAATACAATGCAGCTGTTATTATTTTGATTCCAAAAGTTAAGGAGCTACTGAATGTAAAGAAGAAGAAATTTGACATTCCTATCTTTCTTGACCCTTAAATGAATGTATGGAAACTACAGATAGTGCTAGAGAATACCCACAACACAAGAAAAAAAAAGGTCAGGCCAATTACTTAACTAGGAAACAGACAAAAATGTAAATTCTCGAACAAACAAAAACGCAGAATCCGGTATCAATGTCACCACCGCAGAAAAGATGGCCATGGGTCATGGCAAATATGAAAATAATGGGAAAATAATGATAGCCACATAATTATCCGACAATTTCAGAAAACAGAAAGTTTAACTTGAATTTAGCGATGATGGTGGACGGAAGGAAATTCAAACGACGGTTTTAGAGACAAGTTAAGTGTTTACGACGATGATATGGAAAGTACATGAAAGAGAAATGCAAATGAAATCGATACCTATCACATGAATCAATTGTTTTCAGTGATAATGCTTAAGAGGACTTGAGAATTCAAGTGTTTACACCTGATAACCAAGAAAATGATATTACATGGTTGTAGGTATAGACATCAATTTCAAAACACAAAACATCTACCTCTATACAAATAGTATAACACAATGTGGGTGCACTATAGGTACACCTCTGCTTAACCCCTCTGGGAAGACAGGCGTGATGTTATGTTATGGTATTTATTTTTGTGTTTGCGTTCTTTCTCTGTGTCATGTTTACCGCAAATCAAAGTATTTTCTTTCTGTCTTGTATGTTAATCAAGGCGCTTTCAATGTCTGTCTGCTTGTCCACTTAGATTTTCTAAATATATTTTCATTTTCATGGGCCCTTCGCCATCATTAAGAGAATTTATTTCGGAAAGTGTAAGTGTATATACATTAATGTGTACCCAGATTCCTATAATTTGTCTAAACAAAGCATAGGAATCTCAACGTATTCACATGATCTCCACACCAGTAGATTGCACCCGTAAGAAGTAGTGGCTAGTAAGTTCATTAATAATGTTTTAGCTTTTGGAACGCAAATAAATGAATATGAATAATCCGTGCAAAGCGCAGTGCTGTAGTGGCATCATCAAAACTACTAGTAAAATATTTAATTTAGACAATAAAGCAGTTTAATTGACTAACGGCAGTAAAGATATAAAATCTACAATCACGAATTGTGACTGTCAACAATACAGATAATGAATGATCTGCCTAGCCTTATCCCAACTATGTTGGGGTCGGCTTCCAGTATAACCTGGTAATAATACCAGTGTTTTACATGGAGCGACTGCCTATCTGACCTCCACAACCCAGTGACTTCTTAACACAGTACCCCTTGGTAAGACTGGTTTCAGACTTTCACGCTTCTGATTATCCTTAACAACTGTCAATAACCCTACGAATGACAACCGGGACCAACACCTGAACGTGCTTTTCGAGACACGGAAGGGTCTCGATATGTAATTGATGGTCACCCATCCTCTGATCGACCTCGGCAAGCGCGGCTTAACCTTAACGATCGACCCCGGGCGCCTGATATTTTTTAGCCACGAGCCTTCATCAATATTATAGATAATAAACAATCCAATTCAGAAAACATAAAATCTGAATTCAGTGATGATTTTAGTCCCAAGGAATTTCAACCGATGAATTGGTTATTAGATACAATTGTTGAACCTGAACAATAGTCTCACAGGGGCGTTGCTCTAGTGATTGAGCTAATGTCATTGAATTGTTCGTTATGCCGACATCATTGTGGTTGGTGCTTCAATCATAATTAAAATCTGTCAGCTGTGTGTTGGGGGATACGTTGGGACGGGTTCAGTAGTCATTGTGACTGTATGCAATCCGAGAAATAGAGAGTAACACACATACCTACATAATAATCCTATAGTGTTCCCACTGCTGGGACACAGGCCTCCTCTCTTCGAGAAGGAGGGACCTGTAATCTACCACACGGATCTAGTGCGGTTTGGTAGATGTCACATGCCTTTGAATATCTGGTTCTGGGACATACCGGTTTCTTCACTATGTTTTCCTTCACCGTTTTATGAGCAGCTGTGATGAAATAAATTACACAAAGTAACCTGCCAAACTGAGTTTGAGTAGAAAGTAAACATTTTGGTAAAGAAAATGGTGTAGCAACTACAGCCGGCTCATTTCGCAGAGCATTGTTCTAAAAACCAGGTGAGTCTAAATCTTTCCTTCTATAGCTGCACCCAAAGATTTGTCGATATGGTTGAAATGACCAAGTTACATAGAATCATTGGTACGACAGTCGGTCCTGACGAACTCTAAAGAATCAGGACATTGGACTTCATCAGACTAATTTTTACGCATGATTTTAATTAAAATCGTTTTACAACAAGAATATTTAGTGTCGTTTCGTTAATATGAATGATTATACGTTCATCAAGAACGTTTTAAGCGATGACATTTGATTTAGTACCACAAAAAATTGCAAGTAAGCTTTATGGCGATTTATGTAATTTATTGGCTTTGTTCATTTAATTTTGAACTTAACTAATGATTTAGTGCGTCTAGTGTTCAGGCTTGTCTAGCGTTACAAATGTTTGGATAGTGAAAAACGTATTTGTTATGTAAGGAAATGTTGAATGTTTACATTTCGCATTATGAAAACTATTTAGACCATTCTATCAGTAAGGTTATTTATGGGTCAACTAGATTCTGCCCGCGATTTCGTCAATTTCTTGTTTCCTTCACATCGCACCGCCTGCCCGCGCGGTATTAGTTCATTTTCGCGTTCTTTCTTATTTTTTTTCTTTTTGCTCGGCTCCTAAGAGTCCTAGCGTGATGTTAGATAGCATCTAGCCGTTCAAACAAACTCTTCAGCTTTATTATTAGTTTAGATTAAGGCAGTGTTCTTTACACCACGGATTTAGTGTGAAGTTCTAAATAATCAAAATTGCTTCCGAGATACACTGTCTCCGTTGGCGTACTAAATTCCAATGCTAACTGCGCTTAAGTAAAAGCATCATTCTCTGCAGTCTTAATTATAATCACTACCTTTATCCCAACACTAACAGGCCTTAGTTTCCCTCTTTCTCAAAAGCTTCTTCATCCTAATCATTATCAACAAACCCACGAGTAAGATCCGGGTGTCGGTCCACTCACAGCTCGACGCGTTCCAAATCCGTGCGACTGCGACTATTAAACCAATTACGCGACAATCGCAACAAAAACGCGACAGTCGCACGATATGAGCCACTGGGTTGAAGGTGAGAGTGAAAGGAAAAATGTAGTGATGGAAGGTTCGTAGAAACTGTCGTTAATGCGATGTAAGTGTTGACGGCGCGGGCACATGAACTATGGGAGTTTGTACAGGCAGTTTGTGAATATGTGGCGTTTTGCAGCGGTACGTTTAAAACGCAAGTAGGAAGCAATATATACAAGTTATATTACATATTAATGCTTTATGGATTTGTCTAAGGGCCATTCGATATGTGGACCTATTGAGTGAAGGTTAAAATACATACCTCTATTGTTATATGCCATTACAACGGCCCAATAAAAATTTTACGAGCATCTTCTAACAACAACAAAGATTTCGTTGCACTAGTACCTCATCTACTATTTTCTAAAACACTCGAGAAGTCGGTTTTCAATTTAACAACATCTATAAAAGCCCCAAGTAGTCAAGGAGACGCCGGAATAGTGAACAATATAACAATTACTATAAAAAAGTAAGTGTTTAAGCGCACGCGCCGACTGGGTCAATCCGCGTGACGAATCTAGTGACACGACTGGCCCACAGGCCTGGTTACCGAAAAGTGGGGGTTTGGTCATGATGCGGGAGTGGAGCGAGGAAGCAGAGATGAGCGGAGTCGGATAGACGCCGAAATAAAAAGAATGCTTGTTCTCCCAACCTTTTTGGTTCAAGATAATCAGAAGATGGTGCTTTACACCAGAATTCCACATTTTGTGGTGAAGGTCATTACGCTACTGTAAATTTAGATTGTCAAACTCAAAAGACAGAAAATGCAATACCTACGCGGTAAAAATGTATAGCGAACCAATTTTTTTGAATAACCTTAAATTTCAACGTACGTTTCCGAGAGGCAATCTCTGCGCCCTCACGCCCCTAGTCGCCGCAGGAGACGCCCTGGACGTCGGGAGTCGCCAGCCGACTCCCGGCCACCGTAGGCGCGGGCTTGCGAGCGGCGAGCAATGGGCAGCTCGCCGCACGGCAAGGACCAGGCCCGGGTCGACGGCGCGTTGTGTTCCATACGCGCCTCAAAGAGATGTCAGCACGAACTGACGGGGTCCACTAGGGCCGATGCCCGCCAGGGCCGCGGGTTGTTCGAAAGAGATACCGTGGCCCCTGGCATAGGCAACTGAAGGAACACGGGTGGGTTTGAGTCAGTGAAAGTCTGACACGCCCTCCCGCTCCGCCCAGAGCGGGAGAAGTCATATGATGATTTCCCACCCAGAAAAAAAAAAGGAGTTCAGAATCATGTACTGAATTCGTGGTTTCAGTTTGCGCGTCAAAGTTTCTGCCACGACTGCCACCCTGTATGATGAGGCTAGAAAAATAACGTTTTAGAACTTTTCTAGCCACATAACGCTAAGTTTCTTCACCCACTGTCCTGCAAACTTTGGACCTCAATTCAAATTCCATTAAGTATAACTGCGTATGACTGATGCGGAACTGTTATGCATTGCGGGGTTATGTCCGTCTGTCACGACAAGCAAAACTGTTCTATTGGATTATAACATAACTGTTTTGTGATTGAATGTAGTTGGAAAAATTTTCGGACAAAGATTATAAATGTTTTTTAGAAGAAAAATACTTTTTTTTTAAGTGGGTGTCACGAAACACGTCAGAAGATCCGGAGGCCAATTCTCGTAATTTGAAACGTTCCAAATCTAGTCGCAGTCTCATCTCGGCGACAAACAAATGTCAAAAATGTAGTGAAATTAGAGGTATTTTTGACAGATTGAGTCTGAGGTCAGACTGTGAACATCCTCAAAATTATGAGAATTGAAACAGATATTAGAAACTGTTAGCTGTTATCACCTTCTTCGTGACCGTTCATTGGAGTAGTTTATTTCATAGGACAATATTTGGGACAACACTTGGGCTTGTCACCCAAATCCGAGAAGAACAGTATCATCATATTCATCATTGATGACGAAGAAAGTAGGTACTGGCTTTCTATCTGCTAATATCCTAAGGCAAAAGATGGGTGGCTAAATCAGAGTTAAAGATCACACAGCTAAACGGAAATATAATATAAATACACTTGGTAATGGAAATGAAGACTCAGTGTATAATTCCAGGTTACGAGTATCTACCAGTAAATTGCGATGTATGGGAGAAGGAAGCTAGAACCTATGTTTGGAGGCGAAGCAGTTGGAAACTAGGAATAGTTAACTTATCACTGGTTATGAACGACTGGTTATGCCTTGTAGCAGTGGGAACTATTATGATATCTATATGTTAGGGGCTAGAAACTAAGGATGTTGAGACTGTTGGTACTTTCCAATTGTATTATATTTTCTAATTGTGTTATTGTCTGATATTGAGGCTATCTAAATAATTGATTGACTAGTGATGGCCCAGTGGTAGCGGCCCCGACTTACGAGTTGTAGGTCGTGGATTCGAACCCAGCCAGGCGCTTTATTTTGGGTAATTTATTTCATCACTACTCTCTCATCACTGGTCTCAAAAACATTGAAAGAAAACATTGTGAGGAAACCAGTATGTCTAATAATTAGTAATTAGTAATTCGTAGACATGTGACATCTACCCGCCCGCGTGGAGATTATGTATGGCCTAATCCCTCGCACAGAGAGGAGAAGGCCCGTGTCCCAGCAGCAAGAACGTTATAGGCTGATCTAAATAATTAAAATCCGCAAATTCGAGATTACAGCCCGAACATGTTGTGGTGGTGGTTGAAATGTATACGTACCTCCAATACAACGGTGCTCCTGGCAAGTAAATAAAAGACTAAAACTATATGTGCTTTTTAAGTTAATTTTGGACTCTACTCGACAATCTACACGGAGATAGGAAACATTATAATCAAACCAACCAACCAACCTTCTTTAGTGTGAAATTTCCAAAACGCAAGCATTCCTTTTCTTTATAAGCCTTTTACAATGTATGTAAAATCTGATCACTTAATTGACAACATCTACAGCTGGTGGTGACCTGACATACCATCAAACACTTCTAACAAATGAAGTAGTCGATCATTAGGATACATTAAACTAATCCCACATATCAGTCATCAGTTTTTTACCATCCTTATCCGACTCAGTCACGATTCTTAATTAATAAGAAAACTGTAGTTTTTTGCCACCGTGACATCAAGTCAGTCGTGACTTGTTAGTCTTTACCGACTTGTGGAAAGTAAGGTAATGCGTTTGACATTTTCGTATCACGGATGATCACGAAGTTTGATGTTCTCGTGAAGGTTAAGTTGAATTTCTCGGTGTGAATCAGTGTTTATTTTAGAAAAGGTGCTAATGGATGCTTCAATATTTTTCTGTGAAGAACATATCGTTTCGAATCTTGAAACTTTAGCGGAGGTAGCAATGAATTGTTTTATCATGATTGAATATCGATCGATACCTACCCGTACCGGTACGGGCTCGAGGCTAAGTAATAACAGGTGCAAGGGTCGCTAGAAGGGTAAGCTACGCCTCCCAAGGTCGGTCTGGGGCCATCTCAGTACCGACCTTGCTTATCTATATGAGCATCCACTACTTGACACCCTTCCGTGCCTTGGAAAGCACGTTACCGTTGGTCCTGGCCGTCATTTGTAGACCTTTGACTGTCGTAACGGGTACAGGTAATCAGAAGCCCGAAAGTCTGACAAGTCCGCTCCATGCAAAATACTGGTATTCAGCTGCATCGCAGTTGGGAAAAGGCTACGCAGTTAGTGATGAATATCGACACCCATATCGTCTGTAAAGTTTCGCTAGTCAATTCAATTTGACCTTATAGTAGTGAAGTATCACTTTCATCAACACGCCATTTACCGCTCTGAATCAATAACTTCCTTGTATTCAAACGTAAAATAACATTCACTCAACAATATGCAAATCAAACTAACAAAGCAATAATATTAGACCGTGGGAAGATCTATCAACACAGTATTGCCACAGAACAAGGAAACCGTAGAGAAGTGAAAATCATGCACTTTCTTGTACGCGTGTGTCGTTGCAGAAAACTAATCTAATGCTACCATCTACCATTTTACGACCAGCCTAATCCAAAACAAAGATAAAACAAATATATTCGAAATTTGTAATCGAGTGTGTGTTAAACACACGTTAAATACACGCTCCAAAACTCCCACCACGATCACGTGACGAATGAACAATTTTCATATACACATACATGTATCCTGTAGCATTATTATTTAATATCACACATTTACGAGTATATCAATAGTCTTAAACTGAGTTAATTTTATGTGTTTGCAATTTTAATATTGTTCGAATTTACGTTACGTTTATTTCGCGTGTTCTTGCTAGGCCCTCTGATGCCTAATATCGCGATATGCTGCGAAATATTCAAAAGATCACACATCTATATTCCCTTCCACATGTAACCCGTCTGTCTTCAAAGCAAGATTGAACAGGCATCTTCTGGGCACGCTCGTTCCATCATAGACCTACCGCTTTCCATCAGGCGTGATCGAGGTCAAGAGCAGGACCAATTAGCAATAAAAAAATATTGCGTTTGTACATTCTTATTCTATGGTCACCACCAGCAAAACTGACAAGCGTGCACCGTAAGATTAGAGCCTACGTGCTAAATAATGTTAATCTACTCAATGTCGGCCACGTCTTCAATCAGAGCGAGAACAATCGAGATGTGTCACAGTTTCTCTTGTAGTATGAGGTGAGGAGAGGGTCTTGTCCAGCAGTGAGCTGCTTTTAAACTGATGATTTTGAAACTACCCATCGGTAATGTAATGTACAGTCACGGAAATTAATTGTTTATCAATCAATACCAAAGATCGAGGTCAAGAGCAGGCCCAATCGTAAACTTTTTTTTTTTAATTACCCACTACTTCACTTTCCCGTGATTAAAGAATTTCATACAACTGTCAAAGAATGACGGTTGTGATTTAATTATATGTACAGATAATTTAAGTTGGTAGTCAATTTACTAAACAATTAATATTTATTTATTTTATTATTTATGTACACACACTAAAATGGATACAGATACGACATAATAGTATTGAGTACAAAGGTACTGCTTATTTCTTAAGTAATTTCTTTCTTTCTTTTTTTCCTTTTTATTATCATTGACTATATTGTATAATTTCCGATACAATAAAACAAAGTCGAATTTTATGTCGATCGCTCAGGATAGGAGTGAATGTTCGTCTGAATATAGATTTGCCTAGAGAACTATGAAAGTATAAACTATCAGTTTTGACTGGAGCGTCGTTCTAGATAGATCCTTCGATCCAGAAATTCGGTTCGCGAAATTATTCAGTATGATTTCTACCATAAAGACTGATTCAGACAGACCATCGCTCTATGAAAACCATACCGTCTCCAAAGTTGTCTAAAACACTTACATAAACCCACGCCTTCTTCGCATAGAGGTAGGCAGAAACTACAGAATGCCACCTGCTACGATATTTACATACTCCTTTTAGTTCGTATATTTTTTCATGAATACAAAAAAATATACATTTATAAGACAAAACTGTTATATCAACATCACACTATCACATACAAACTGTTTTGACTCGAGTGAGCACACTGTCCAAGCTTTAATACTTCATACAAACAAATAACTGAACCTAATAAGGCTGCCTTAATATCATGTCCAGTGACTAATATTAGCAGTCAATTTGAAACTAATCCTGATGAGATTAGATCTAGACGTTTTGAGTTCAGTCTAGCCATTGATATTTATGGGAAACGAGTTCTATTATAGGAAGTATTTGTAGTGCTATATATATCAATTTAATGTGCTTCTGTTTTTATGAAGATTACGGTGTCTGATTTGTAATTAATAATGCTGTTCGTGGATTTATCAACAAATTAGGTGGTGTCTGGTTTAACTAAGTGTTTTAAGTTGTAATTTATAACACTCATTAAATATGAGTCATGTTTGCCGCAAATAAACGTATTTTCTTACTTCTTCTTCCTATGAACTGGTGGAAAAATAAATTAGGAGAATATTCTGTAATCAAATCTGCAATCTATGACACTACTCACTCAATTTTGATGAGCACACAGGTTCTTTTGCCGTTTTCAAACAATGGTACCTATAAAAAGATATTTAGGGCAGTTCAAATGGCAGACAAGACGCTCATAAACATAACATCACGCCTTTATTTACCCGAAGGGTAAGGCGGAGAAGTACCTATATTACACCCACATTTTGCCAGTTATGTTTAAATCCCATGTAACAGGGGCGAGCCTATTACCGTCAATCGGGCACAGATCCATGCTCCGGACTGCTACTGAGAAATCTTAGATGGAAAACCCAATAACACTTTTCCCGACCCAGGAAACGAACCCAAGACCTCATGCTCAGCAGTCTGTAGCGCTTGCGACAGCTAGACCAACGAAGCAGTCAAGCAGAAGCACAGTCCACTTTTTTTTTAAAGTTAGCCTTCACTGCTAAGCAAAGACCCCCCACAAATCCTTCCAGGCATCCTTTTCTAGAACCACCTCGACCAAACCCAAGTTCACAACAAAACAATTACTTTCTATCAACCAAGACATACATTCCTGATTGCTTTCTTTTTCAATCACTCAAAAAGTCCTAACAGATATCCTAAATCCCGGTCAGATCTCAGCCTTCCGATCCGATAACCTGACATTGACAGACACGTTATCATACCACGTCCGAATGTTTGCCGACTTCTCAATATCTCCGCTGACAGCCTGACTCAGCCGAGTGGACATATTGACAGATTGCTACTCGCATTATTTATGCATGAAGATCTTGTTTTGGCACAGTGAAAGTGGGCTGAACTAATTAAAATGACATTACTGAGTGAGATGAAGAGTGAGAGAAATGTGGGTGAGGTGCTCTTAGGTTTTGTGGCGCTAACTTACTGGAATAAACGCTTGAGTGGTTCTTGTGTATACTAATATTATAAAGAGGTAAACTTTGTTTGTTTGTATGTAGGGGGTAATCTGTGGAACTACCAGTCGGATTTGAAAAATATTTCTGCATTTGAGAGCTGGATAGGTTCCATCAAAACTGGAAAGAGGACGCGCGGGCTCGCAAAAGATGCAAGGAGTGGAGGGAGGGAGGCCTTTGCCCAGGGGGTCTACTCCGAAGTGGTATCGGCGGAATGTTCGGCCGTTTCCTGCTACGAAGTTACTATTTGGTTCGGTCGGTCCCCATCCTACAATCCTACACTCTTTCGAATATTGACTATGGTCCCGACCCAACTGAGCCAGTCCGAACTTTTTTCGCATTTTTCAATAATATTCGGTTCGGCCATGTGTCGGTCCGTTCCGATCATTCGCACCTTGCACTTCGTAGTAGACCCCCAGGAGTGGGACGGCGTAGGTTAGTAAAAAAAGGTAGCCCAATTCTTGAGGAAGACCATAGGCTATTTATCATCACACTCTCACATGCACATCCGTACAACTATATTTTTCTGTGTAACTTGGTAACTTTATTTACCGGCAAGTCTGCATAAGGAGTCGGCTGAAAAGAGCACACATTTTTTCTTTTTCTGGTCTTTTTAGCGGAACCTCTTCCTAACTCTTCAGGGAACATAGGCGCGTTTTATTTTTTGGCTATATTGTCCCATTGCTGGACAAAAACCTCCCCAAAGTCCTTCCAGGTACCCTTCTCCAGTACCACTTCGAACCAGCCCTCGCGGTCCAAGTCAAGGCCAATCTCGGCGACGTGATATATTATGTTATTTACTTGATAATACTCTTCAAGAAGCTCTCAATATTTATGATAATTTCGCGACTGCAAATCAAGATCCACATGTCGAAAGTCCTGTTTAGACTAATACATTAATTAACTATGTCACCCAAGATTAATTAAATAAAAATTAGCAATAAATTTTGCTAACCCAATTGTTTTGACATGCTATTAAGACCAATATCGTTTAATAGACTAGTTTCTGACTAGTCTAGTCTAGTCAAAACATCGCACCACTTCGGAACACTTCGTGAGTTATCGTATTACTTCGTGACAGTTCGCACCTAAAGATGGCGAGGTGAGAGAAACCGTGATTGGCAATTAAAGTTTTCAATTTGGGTAATTTATTTCTAAATTGTGTTTATTTTTGTTAATGAAGGGTGAAATTACGTTTGTAGGTATTTCAATCAAGCGTTTAGTTTTTTAACCTTTTTATGTAATTACACATTTAGTAACTTTTTATTAGTAAAAATATCTATCATTTAAAGTTAGGCCATTTACTCTAAATTCTAAACTTGACGAAAATAAACCGATAAATTAAGATCAGAACTTTATCTGTTTTAAGTAAATTAAGTACCTAATTACATACAGTAGCCTATGGGCTACCTATGGGTAACTATGGGAACGACTTACATAATTATCTTCTATTCATAAATCAAATAGCGAGCAAATATTATGATCGTACTACATCAACTTTTTAAACCAATAATCATAACCTCAGCTCAGTAGTAACTATTCAGTAATCTGTGGCTCAGCCTATAACTGTTAGCCTCACCCTAACTCATACAAAACGTCAGTAGATTTATTTAACGACTAGAACACATAAGTAATTTATTTCAAAACAATGTTCATTGTGTAGAAATTTTACTAAATATATGAGTAATACAATAATAAAAACAAAATGACATAAAAAAAACAATATTAAGTGTAAAAAATTCAAAATAATACATAATAGTCAACCATGGCATTTAAAATTAATGCCAATCATTAAATTAATTTCCAGAACGATAATATTACGTTTGTCGCTTATCATCTAGGTACTCATCGACACTGTAATATCCCTTCCTCAATAAATATGTCTTCAATTTGTTTTTAAATTAGTTTGCCCTATTTATGCCTTTAAATCTACGGGAAGCTTGTTGTATAGAAATACTGATTGGTACCTAAGACCGTGATGAACCACATATAATTTACACCATTCATTTATTAATTAACGACATTAGGATGTACATAGAACGTCGAGAACTTAATTGTTTTATGGTCCAGTGTTGCCACTGCGGTATTTCATAGAGTTCCGTAATGTCTATGGATGTTGGGAGATTATGCTACATTCTTGCATAATTTAGGTTTTATAGTCAGTGGGTGCGTTAATTTAGTTACTTGTTTAAGGATGTCACTAATTAACGGTTACTCGTTGCCTCAGGCACGTTCACATCCAATCCAAAGTAGTTGTGGCAACCTTTACCTAACAGAATTAAGATTTGAGTCCAATAAAGTACCTAAGATCTTTTTTTGTTTTTGTTCATAAATATTATGTATATTATGTACTACATAGTTTTATTAAAAGAAAACTAATTTAACATTATATCTGAACATATCTTTAACTTAAAATTTTTTTGGTGCTTCGAGCCGGATTTGTCCCCCCCATCAATGTCAAATTGGTCAGTTAACCATAATGTAAAACCACAACCAGGTCAAACTCAAGGCTCAGCAGCAAGGTTGCCCTGAATCTACATTGATTCAAAATGACTTAATCCAATACAGACTCCATTTAATTATTTGTACTAGTTTGAATTTGAACTAAAAGTCACTGAATGTAACGCGATGTGGTCCCTTTGTGTCCTCCATTGATAAACATCTCAATGTGCTTCTCGAAGCGTGACGGCGGCCATTTTGCATTCGTTTGTTAATAACTGTCAAATGAAGCCCATGCGTGTGGTTTATTTTTATATGCGTGGGCGCTGTTTTAATCGTAGATAATGTCGCTTAATTGAATGAAATGCCTTAATTGAATAAGTTGGTGCCAAAATTCATTAGGCGCCGGTGTCTACTAATTCTGATTGAACGAAGTGTGCCAACTATTAAAATTACTTACTTAAGTAATTTTAATTATTAAAATTACTTACTTAAGTAATTTTAATAATTTTTACAAAACGTAGGTTGAAATCAATTACGCCCCTGCTCGTCAAAGATTGCAATGTCCTGTCGGGTCGGGACATTGCAATATCGCAAGATCACCACTGATCAGAAGAACAATTCCCGTATTTAAAAACGTTCAAAATCTAGTCGCAATGTCATCTTAACGACAATCAACGTAATTTTTTTTTCTTAAATATTTGTAAATTAAAAGTATTTTTGACAGAATAGAATGCGATCTTTCTTTCGTTTGTTCTGAACAGTTGCAAGGAAGACAAAACCAAAAACATTTTCATTTTTTCTTTAAAAAAATAACTTTAACCACTCAAGGGTAACTTAAATGTGTCCGTAAACAATCCACGATTAAAGGTTCCGCTTGCAAAAACTTCCGATAAATTCCTGAAAGCCATCCCATTGCGGAGGACCGAAAATAAAAACTTGTTAACATGTCAATGTCCCACATTAACGTCGCAGGCGCATGCCAAAACAACGGCCTTGATGCGGCATTGAACCTGATTACCTGCTCACACAGTTTATTCTGAGTCGTAATAATATGTCACTGGTAATGAATTGATGTTTGTTTAAAGATTTTGTTCATAGTGGATGTAAAGTTGGTATTGAGGACTGGGGCCAGAACTGTTAGGATTTTAGGTCGTCTGTAATTTAAATAGGTGACCCATATATTTTCGCGATCGGAAATCGGTTGATATTTTTGGAAGGCTTCAAAGCATCGATAGTATACTTTTAGCAGCAGTTTGCCAAACAATATATGTATTAAAGACATAAATAATTTTGATTTAAGTAATTCATTTTATAAGATTTCACAAGATGACATTGGCAATATTGATGGTTTTGCCGCTATTATTAGGAACAGAGATGTGCATCCCTGATGTCTCGTGTTCGTGGCGGTACCAATAGTATTCTCAGTGTATTCGTAGATCGGTGGGATTCCCCGATGTTGCGGAGGTGGATGCGGCTCCATGCCGAAAATTAAAAGTATACTTTTATGTGTCTGTAACCTACTAACACTAGAATTTAAGTTAAAATTGTCACTAAACCTATGGACTCCGGTCTGAATTAAAAATATTCTATTCTATTGGAAGACATCCCCGTAGGCAAACAGATCATAAGTTGGAACATAGTCCAAGAAATGTATTCAGTGCAGCAGAAGTGGTAAATTCTTGATGTCATCATGCATGAGCATGAGCTAAATATTATGATTTGCATTACATGACAATTAACCTAAGTTCATCAAATTAAAAATTTACATAAAATATGATCCATGAAAGAATATTGAGAAATATCTTCTGTTACATTTAGACATTCCAGTTCCTCACACAACAAGTTTTATATTTCAATGAAAAGTATAAAGTTGCCTTACCTAACACTACTTGTATGCATGGAGTGGAATTGTGTAAACGTATCGAATTGTAAGCCGGTATCACTTGACACTCGTCTGACCGGTGCGATTTAGTTGGATTAACAGGAATATTAGTAATGCTTATTATTACTGATTCTTTGAAAAACTTGTGTTGTAACTGTAAGTTTACGTACGTTGGAAGGTTCATACTAGACTCAGGAGTATGTGTACCTATAGTAGATACACCCACATTTCGCTGGTTATGTTGAGTCCTATGTAATAGGTCATATTTTCATCACATCGTCATCATCATTCTCCTGTCCTTATCCGAATTTATTTGGGGTCGGCGCAAATTATTGTCATCTACCGGGCACAAATATTACTCGGGCTATACGAAATTCCTGATAGAAAAACCCAAAAACACTTCGCCCGACCTCGGAATAGATCCCTCTTGCCCAGCAGAAGCGATTGCGAACACTACACCAACGCCTGCCGCGTTGAGGCAGTTCAGTTTTAATCCTACGTAAAAATTGCTTTTAGAAAAAGCAGTCTGGACTTTTTGGCCGTAAAATACCGATCAATTAAAATTCTAATTAAAACTGTGTTTATAGACTTTTTCGCACTTTCTCAGTATAAACACATGTATGACAATCTATGTGCCATAAAATTTGTTGGTATCTTTATAGCTTCCTGTATGTAATCCTCGATATCCTATGCTAATTTTAAGTGTGAATTAATTGCCTTAACTTGTGTGAATCCTGTATATTACTAAATGTATCTCTGATTCATTAGCAGGTAATAGGTAGATATAGCTTACCTATGGCTTGTTTCACCACCTCGGATGACTATAACACGGGTCCTTGGATCCCGGTATTCAATTCCGTTCCATGAACAAAACGAATGTAACTAAAAGAGGGAAGAAAATAAATGTTGATGGGTGGAGAGTGACAGGAAGACCGAAAAAAAGATGAATGACATTTGTGAGGGATGAGAATGCTGACAGGGGAGAATGAAGAAAGAAACGTGTTGCGACGATCCCAAATAGGTAACATGGGACAAGGACAGGCGCCTGCCGGGTCAGCGGGATTGTCCGAAAGGGTTACCGCTACCCCGGAACATAAAGGGCAAAGGAAGGAACATGGGTGGGTTTTAGTCAGTAAGAGTCTGACACTCCCTTCCGCTCCACCCATAGCGGGAGGGGTCATTTGATGATTTCCCATCCGGAATAAAAAAAATCAACAAGAAAGTTGGAGTTCCAAGATTGAAAATAACTCCTTCGATTCTACCTCTTTTCGTTTTAACGTCACTAATATCCCCTCCTATTCATCCAAGGCAGTATAAATTACATCTTTTCGCTCAACGCTCTCTTTGACGCTAAGCCTGACTGTGATGTGTTCGCGGATAAATGGAAGTATAACTATTGCAAAAATCGAATCCGAAAAAAGAAACATTTACTGGATTAACAGGTCACCGTACCTATTGACCGGCTCTCCGGCGACAATTGACATGTCGTGTCCAATCGGCAATGCCCATTGTTTTGTTCGCAACTGTGCCACACAGTTACGAAACCATTTAATTCAATAAAGGAATTCGATCTGCTGCAAAATGAGGTGTTATATGCTGTGGAAATATTAATGTACCTTCTAAGAATGGTCCTTTGTTGGTTACATAATGTTTTTGGCTTGAATATGAATTTGCATTTACCTCAAAGGGTCTTCTATGCCACGGAATGCGTTGCTAACTTGCTTGTTTGTAATGCTGTTTGGAATCTGGTCCTTTGTACATAGCACGAATTTGTGTAAAAGGACCACGTACGTGTTATGGCGTCACCTGAGTCATCTGGATAGTATCCAGTTGAGTCAGAATTCGTAATACTTGTAAGAGAAGCTAAGCTACCAGTATTTCATCACAAAGTTGGGCAGGTGTATTAGTAGTAACTATCTAAGTTCTCAGCATAATAAGATTTGTTCGACTGTCCTAGAATGATGTCAAAGGATAATCTGTTCGTAGAAAACAGTGACTGATCTCAAAGACAAGCCTTGAAGTGACAGCAACCTCTTACAAACGACCTTTAAGAATACTCGCTATAGGACTTCAGGGAACTATTCGCATATCTAACTGAATTTGTATTCAATAAGTAACACTATGAATCAGCGTTCCACAAATACCGAAAGCTTGATCACATTTCCCAACCATTGCGCCATTTCTTCGCGTGTATTGACACATCTCGCCAAAAACCCCGCAATGGAAAATTCCAGGGCATTCCAATTCTCAGTACATTGTAGGAATTATTGCAGTTAGTTTTGAGGTACAATGTGGAACGGGTTTTATTTGAAAATCTGCCAATAGTCGTGCGTGTGACCGAAAAACGACAGTTGAAGGTGGTGAGAACTATTAAGTAATCGCTCAATATATATGTGTGAAAACGCCGTTTTTACCAGGTGACCTTGCTCGGGATTTGCAACACATTCGCCAGATTGATGAATGAAAGCGTTTACGTGTACGTTCCAAATAAAACGTGTGAGTTCATCGAGTTTTTTTTGTTAAATTTATTGGCAACTGTGGGATTTACGTGGGTTTGTAGACTTTCCGTTTTCCTTCATAAAGTTAAAAAGCTTATGTGAAGCGATGTGCCAAAATTGAGAAAAATATGATGAAATCATACCTTATTTGATGAACCAAATTACATTTAACTGAAATAGAATAAATAAATAATGCTTATATTCATTTGCTTTCTAAAACAGACATAAAACGAAGGTAAATGGGGTGATAATGATAGCACTCATAAAACTTAACGTTGGTATTCATGTCACTGTACCACTATAGCCGACGAAAGGAATGGAAATTAATATAAAGGCTTTAGAATATGAATGCGCTAAAGATACATAGAAATTATTATGTCTCTAGTACAATTTATCTAAAGACGAACAAACTAACTTTCGCCTTTAACGAATAAAAACTCATCTAATATACGACTCTAAAGAGATTTTATCAAAGAAATAAGAACACAATTAATAGTAATAAATACAGGTGTAATAAACACGATAGAAAATGGTGAAAGAGAAAAAAAAGGCGACACTAAAAATAAAATCAATGAAGTATTCAATGCTAATGGTACACTAATAGAAGCAGCACATGTACGCTTGAGTAGACTAATTAACGCAGGCGAAGTAGGAATATGTACCACAACGTAAATTAACGCTGTTGAATGTATAACAGTGGATAATAAAAATGTAGATATACATGCCTGAGATTATGATGATGATCTTTATCGGATTTAGGATTGCAATCTGTGCGAAAGTGGTAAAAGAAAATATTATGACTGAAATGATTCCGTGATAGAATCTGCGTTTTATGTTTTTGTTCTGCACCTCTATGCTGATCTGGCGATGAAAGAAGCAGCAGAGCTACCTATCATAGAAGACTAGGACCTGGATAAGGAGTTAAGAATACAAACAAACAAATATGGCATATAGTACTTAAATGCAATAACATAGATACTAGAAAAAGAATATACGAGTAATAAATGGTTAATCGGATTCATGAAAAACACGTTAAACTAGTCACATTCAGATATGCTAAAGGTCTAACGTGATAAAAATAATGTTTTCAACGTTTCGACAATGTTGGCAGTTAATTTCGTAATATGTAGTTTTGCAAGTAGGACAACACAGCCTTGCTATTATCTAGATAACTGGTAATATTCTGCGTCCGTCCGACATCTTTATTTTACAGGGCTATAGTTGCACGTTCACATTGAATACATATTAAGAGACACAGCTGCACGTAGCTTGTCTGACTGATACATATTTTATTTCCATCGTTCCATTGATGTATGTAGATTCGAAGAAATGAAGTAAACACAGTCAGAACTTTCATATTGGACATTATGGGCATCCATATTAAAGATAACAGTAGTATTAGTGAAAAGAATAGTTACAGTAGAGAGCTATGAACATCAAACTTATGACAGAAGAAAAAAATGAATACAGGACAAGAATAACAATCTGCATAGTTACTATTGCCACCTATAGAAGAAAACAATAGTTAACAGTTCCAAGTAGAAAGGTTGGTGCTAAAACCCCACCAATTGAATTCCCATGTCCCACACTGACAGCCAGCCATTTCGCAAGTTCGCAACACAAAATAAAACCCACAGACAGTCCGTTCAATATTCATAACGTCATCTGTGGCAAACACAAAAGGTATATAATAAGACGCATTCAGCACCACATTACCGATGCAGCACGCAGATCCATCATTATGCATTCCTCACGTTGCATGCTTTGAAAATGTCCTTGCGTACACCAACCTGAAATTACCGTACCGAAGGACCTACGTCAGAAAGCATAAGGACCAATTTCGAGATTCGTCTGGTCCTTCTAAACTTGCAGAATCTTTCTCGAGTCTCATGGTTCTGCATGACAAGGTGGAAATAATAACGGGGTAATTTTATCACAGAATGTTTAGCACTTGTATTCATATAGTTGACAATTCTGAGTGATTTAACACTGATTGTCGTTGGTAAATGTTCTGGTAGTCTAAGCTTTCTTGTCTTGATTACGGTGCCGTTAGGACTTGGTAGAATGTTTTGATCCACAAGATAATATAATAGACGTGAATGTTGCTGTGATTCACTGCTTGACTTTGTCACGGAGAAAAATAACTACTGGTGACCTTTTGAGACTTGCGGTTATGATAATATTATGATAGAACTTAGTCCAGCGCAATCTAGATTCTGGACATGAGCTAAAAGTAACTTTACGACTTTCATTATTAATTCCAAGTTTAGAAGCTCTATCAAACACTTTATACGTAGTGTCTTTAGAGCTGTTTCTACCAACAGCGTACTTGCAATAACTATAATCCGAGTGACGAACCCGTCTGCCTGTCTGCACAATTGTCACTTTAATTCGAAACCCAGACACCTATCCTTTTCCGGAAGGGTGCTTCCATTACTAATTCCAGCGTAAAATCAACCTTGACTCTTAAAGCTAAAGTTCACAATACATTGCCTAAACGCTATACGCCATCAGATTTGTTAAATGGAGTCATATGGTTGAAAGGATAGGGTTGGAAATGGTTTGTTTTTATCTAAACGAGAGGTGCTACGTGCCTAACAGCTGTTTTGTGTGACTAGGCTCTTTGTTTTACAATTTTCGACGACGCCAAGGACGGACAAAGGACCTTTTGTGGGCTTTGTGAACAATGAGACGGGTTGGAGACTGGAGTACTCTAAACAAGGGAAAAAAAACAATTGCGGTGTTAGTGTCTCGTGTAATGATAGGGATAAAGGAGGTAAGGTAAAGAGAGGTTGGGTGAGGTTGGAGATGAGAGTATAGCTGGATATGACTTGAGGAATTGATTCTTGAAAATGTGGTTGTCTGTTATAGGTACCTCACGAGTAAAAACATGCAAGTTTAACATTATGAACTAAGTAAAAAAATACATCTTAACTCGTTAGTGATTGAAACTATTTTGATAACCTCGTAGTTTCTGAAACTTTTGTAGTGATAAAATACTTTGGGAGACTTGCTAAGTATCCAATACTTACATTAATATTACAGAAAATTCTGCATAAGAATGAAAAAATAGTAACAGAAGTAAAAGTAAAAGATAGTGACAGCTAGTTCTCACATAGTGCTTTATATGTATTACCTTAAGGTAATAAATAAGTTAATTTCCCTTTCAAAGAACTAAAACACACAAGACACTTACGCAACATAGCATGCAACAAGCTATCAAGGGGTTAATCTCGAATCGTTAATGTGAGAACGTAAAGACAATACGAGTAAAATCAGGAAGACATGGCTCATCGGTCTAATGACCAGTGTTTCTGTTCTACCAGCTTACCAAGACCTCATAGACACCTTGAGAATACTCCTATAACACCTAGAGAAGAAGGACCAGAGATGGGAGGGGAAGGTCTTGGAATATTGGTCCTTGGTTCCACGCGAGTCGGCCATTTCTCGTACGTGATTACTTTTTAACCTGTGGGAACACTATAAATAGGATATGGTGTAATTTGTGATGGAAAATACGTATGGGTGTTTGTAGCCATGGTTTTATTGAAGAGTTTGATGTGGTTTTAGAATATTGGGTTTTTTTTCGGTCAGTATTTGTTTGTGGTTCTACTTCTACTTTGATCTCTTTGCTGCGTGCAATACAATTTCTAGGAAACCATGATCACAACAGAATAAAAATAACGATAAAAAAAAGATTTTTATTTACAATACTCGCAAAACGGAAAAGAAGCTACCGACATAGCTTGTAGAGTAAACAAGGTGAAGTGGCAGTGGGCTGGCCATGTTTATCGAAGGACCAATGGCCGGTGGAACAGACGAGTCCTGGAGTGGAGATCACGTATCAACAAGCGTAGTGTGGGACGCCCCCCAGCTAGATGGACGGACGGCCTAAAGAAGGTGGCTGGGACAGACTAGATGCGGAAGGCGGAGGACAGGGTGTTGTGGCACAGCATTGGAGAGGCCTATGTCCAGCAGTTAACGGCGATTGGCTGAGTTGACTGATTGACTCGCAAAACGAAATCCAGCTATTTTATACTCAACATAAAAAATCAACTAATAGGAAATAAACTCGGATACCGATAAAATCTCAAACACTTGTCGACAAATAAAATAACTCCATGTACTAAGCTTACTATTGTAATAAATACTTGAATGGGCACGAGTTGATATCATTCCTAACAATCAAATTCCGTTCTTGAATAATACTTATTAACCGTACATTGTAGTAAAAAACTCATCACTAGGACCTTGATGAAATTTTGTACTCCTAACATTTTTGACACTATTTTGACATTATACCTGCAATTAATTTGACATTATATTTTGGGTGACATATTTTATACGAATTGACTCTTGAACTAGACATTTCACATCAGCTCTAATGAGGCTTTTATATATATTGTTCGTTTTATATCTTTTGTTTCTGCATGTGATAATTTTATTTAACATTTAATTTGGTATTGTTTCTGCATATATGATAATTTTATTTAATATGTAATGTTCAACACAATGTAAATTGTTTATGTATAAATAAATGAATGAATAAACTGTTTATTCCGAGTCCGAACTGTTTATCGGTTTTTGCAAAAGCTAATATAATAATAAATATTTTAAAAGTTAAAGGAAAATGTGAAGTGTTTTATTAAATAAGTAAAATTATTTTGCTAGAATAAAAAAAAAAATACTGACACGAAGATCCTCACAGACTGACAGAAGTCCTTTTGGGAAAAAGGACTAGTTTTTCCATCCGTACTTTGACTAACACAATAGAAGCCTTTAATGTCTCCAGATATTTCACAGCAAGAGACCTTAGCAAGAAATTGAACCATGCTACCATTTCAAAACACCATAACCACGACATACTGTACCACCACACACACGAAAACCCATTGCTAGTGCAATCAAATCACACATTAAGAGGCAATTACAATAATTACGTACATAACGATTGTGGCAAAGCAATCGTAGGGCGCGACAGGTTGGATAACTTACTGATGACGTAACCAACTTACCTAATAACTTAAATATACTTAGGACTAGTTTCACTGGTTCAAATCTAGGCGTAGATCTAGACTTACCTCCTAATGTAATGCTATATGCCTGATAATATCTTTGAGAGGCTTGTGGCTAAGTAATAACAGCCGCACGGGTCGATCAATCAGGTTAAGCTACGCTTGCCGCCGATGGGTGACAATCTTTACATACCAAGATCCCTCCATGCCTCGGAAAGCACGTCATTCGTGGATCTTTGGCAGTCGCTATAGGTCGTCAGAAGCCCGAAAGCACAATTACAGTACTGTGCCGAAAATCTGACAATCAGTCTTACCAAGGAGTATCGTATTACCCAGTAACTGGGTTGTGGAGGTCAGATAGACAGACACTCCATGGTATTCAGCTGCATCCGGTTAGACTAGAAGCCGACCCAACATAGTTGGGAAAAGGCTAGGTAGATGGTGTAGACTCCTGATAAAATCTTTATAGCAATTTATTGAGGTGTAAATTAAATGTGTCTGAAATGAAGTCTGTATCTAGGATTTAGACACAAGCATTTAGATAATTGTTTTAACTGTTAAGTGTCTGTGTTTATGAGATTAGTCAATTCAACCTATTACCGTCCTTTACTGCGGATACCAGTAAAATAATCATTAATTCGAGACATACTAAAGCTAATTACCACTTTCTATATGTCAATAAATGAAAGACAGCTACTGTAAACGATTACTATTAGGGTTGTCAGGGGTTTTTATTGGAAAGAAGGATCAGGAACCGACTTCCTTTCCCAGGAATACAGGTTGGCAGGGACATCGACGGCCGCGGGAGACGCCCCGGGCGTCGGGAGTCGAGTGACGACTACCGGCCACCGTAGGCGCGGGCCTGCGGGCGGAGAGCAATGGGTAGCTCACCGCCCGATCAGGACCAGGCCCGTGCCGGACGGCGCGTAAGTGTTCCACGCGCGCCTCAAAGAGATGTCAGCATAATCCGAGGGGCCCCTTAGGGCCGAAGCCTGCCGGGTCAGCGGGATTGTCCGAAAGGGTTACCGCTACCCCGGAACATAAAGGGCGAAGGAAGGAACATGGGTGGGTTTTAGTCAGTAAGAGTCTGACACTCCCTTCCGCTCCACCCAGAGCGGGAGCGGTCATTTGATGATTTCCTATCAGAAAAAAAAAAAAGGGGACATCGACGCGTAAACTACATATAACCATGTACTCGTATCTGTCACATAATTAATTTTTATTCTTTTACCTATTGTGGTATAGTAATTTTATTTAGGTGTCTCGTCTTTACATATTATTATGTAATTAATGTATGCTAAATATTTTAAAAGAGTAACGGTGGAGTTTCTTACTCATTCTTCTCCACACGAAGACTACCTTTTGGAAGGGGCGACTAGAATCAATTCCATTTTACTGTAATTTTGGACGTTCAAAAGTGTCTTTTATGTGCCTATTAGAAATAAATGATTTGACTTTTGACATGAATTCAGCACGATGTTCTAGACCCCATAGCCCAGAGATTTTCGTCATTTATAAAAAAAAAAAACTGCCGTTTCATTTAAAAGTGGAAAATTTTAACGCAGGGGTGTTCAGAATCTTGTATTGAATCCATAGTTACAGTTTGCGCGTTGATGTCCCGAGATGCCACCCATTGACACTGACACACAATTTATTGTCATCATCATCTGCCTAGCCTTTTCCCAACCATATTGGGGTCGGCTTCCAGTCTAACCGGATGCAGATAAATACCAGTATTTAAGGTACATGACTGCCACTGCCTACCTGACCTCCACAACCCAGTTACTTGACAATACGATACCCATTGGTAAGACTGGTTGTCAGACTCACAATTTATTGTGTTTACCTAAAAAGAGACCTTCAACAGTTTTGTCAATCTTCAAATCAATGCAGCATCACCCAGTTTGAATCTAAAACAATGCCACTCTTCCGAGTCTTCAGTTATTCAGGCTTGCGAGTCAGATAATCTCGCCACCTGCCTGTTCCACCATCTATCACCACCGATCTCAAAAACTACTGAACCTTTCCTAACGATCTTGAACTTCCATAACCGAACATGTTTTGACGATAATCCGCTGTGACGAAAATAAACCGGAAACTTGAATTAAAACTAGTTTACATCGAGTATTCAATGCTTTACACTTGAGGTACCACGGCGGCCTTGCGGTGTCCCTCTCACTGCAGTACCTACCATTTAAATGGCTACGGTATGTGATAAATAGTTGGTACTGGTACTGTTGCTACTTGTGTATATAAATGTTGTACTTGTAAGATTGCTGGTTTTGTAAATGTTACTGGTTTAGTGAACTCATTGGACAATGCCTTCTAAGTTATAGGTGTTGAAAAGTAACTGGTGAAATACGCCTACACATGGAAAAATATTTACGGGCTTACTTTTTGTTCTATATTTCCTCCTTGGAAAGGTCTTTTCACGTCTGTACGCCGAAGAATGTTAGTATATACGGATGAGCAGTGAATGTCAGCAGAGCAGTGCTCGCTACATCACCGGTCTCAAGACGGTGAAGAAAAACATTGAGAAAAAACCGGCATGGCCTAGAAATAAAAAAATGAAAACATGTAACATCCACCAACCCTCACTGGGTCTGCGCGTGGTTGATTACGTCCCGCTCCATCTCACAGAGAGGTGTCCAAGCAGTGGGAACATTTTAGGCTGATTATGTTATTTTTCTATGTTTGCGTCAAGCAATTTAGTTTGTGTTTAATAAGTTTGTAATTATCTTCCTGTGCGATTCCCAATAAATACTTTTCATCCGTTTGTTCATTCGAATCTGTAATCAGTAGGTAGTTCTTATCTTTATGTAACATAGGGCTCCGATCATGCCTATATGTAATTAGCGAAGATTTATCTGGAGACATATTTACGAGCACAATTACTTTGCAAATGACAGTGCAACATGTGTGCACTTTCTAGACCTAAACATAGATAATACCTAGTATCTGGGAGAAAGTACTTATTAGAACACAATGCGACAGGGGCGAGACTAGGATTAAGTACCCAGCAGCATGCTAGACTATTGATACTGTGATTTTTAAGGCGGAATATCTTATACTCACTTCTGCTCGCGACTTTGTCTGCGTGAAATTTCCGAACCACCGCGTCGCATCCTATCGCCCACCCGCGCTACTTATTTCCGACTTTTTTTTGTTTTTACTGGGCTCCAAGGGTCGTAGCGAATTGGGCTATCAAATTCAAAAATATTTTTTCAAAACCGACTGGTAGTTCCAGAGATTAGCGCGTTCAAACAAACAAAAAAAAAAACAAACAAACTCTTCAGCTCTATTATTAGTATAGATAGGTTGCTTAATTACGAATGGATCCAGATGGAAGGAGATCGTGAGGCGAGCTACGACTACACCTGCGATCGGACATTATCATCGTGATCACGACCGTTCTGTCCAGAGCGAATGGAAGAAGAATTCACGAATGTAACTTAAAAGGGCCGCTGAGATACTGGACATGGAGGGCAAGGTACCAGGAATTTTGACTAGGAAGAGGCCCACGTTCAGCAGAAAATCAAAATCAAAAGTCAGTTATTCAAATTAGGCTGAGAATCAGCACTTTTCGACCGTCAAAATTACAAAAGACAGTCCCCCAAAACGCCCGCCCTTCACCTTATCAGTCCTTCAGAGGACTGCAATAGGCTTAGTTGTTTTATTGAAAACATGAACAGCACCAACAGAAATTGCAGGCAGAATTAAGGCTCCCGCAAACAGGCGCGACGTGACTCTAGTAGAACAATTTCTATGAAAACTTCAAGGAAATTGTTCTACCAGAATCGCGTCGCACCTGTCTGCGAGAACCTTTATCCACGCCCCAAAACATTTGGCTCTAATGTCAAGTAATAAGACTCGACTCTAAGGACCAATAAACGCCACCGCCATTGCTCGTAATGGTGGTCGTCAAAACATAATTTCGCAATGCCATCGATTTCCGAACCTCGAAAACGGTATCAGTTCAAAACGGTGCTTATTACTGCAATGCGGTTGTCGTTTATATGTACAATATACTTGTAGTTACTGATTGTAGGCATAAAATTATTTCTGCTTGTTACTATTAACATTCTAGTCCAACACTGATTGTGGTATGGAGGATAGGTACCTACTGTCAGTTAATTGACCAACTTTGATGCTCCGATTCGGAATTGTAATTGAACTTTTAGGCTCCAATTCTGACCCAGCTTGTAGACTTCTCAAGGCCTGCTAATAAACTTATAAACTGCGGGGTAATTGCGTAACACACTATCAGTAGCAATGGCTTTCATTTTGAAAGTTCAACAACATTCATTGCGTTATTTGCGTTGTTGAGCAAACAATTTGTTCGACCATATAAAGCAATGGATTAGCAATATCCTTCAAAATGATTCAGATTGAGATTGATAGTGTGCTACGCAATTAGGATGCTGATCACAGTATAAAAGGATAAATCCTACTAATATTATAAGCGCGAAAGTTTGTATGGATGGATGGATGGATGTTTGTTACTCTTTCACGTCAAAACTACTGAATGGATTTGGATGAATGAAAAGAAAATTGATGAAATTTGGCATTCAGATAGTTTATAACCAGGATTAACGCATAGGATACTTTTTATCCCGATATTCCTACGGGATCGAAACTTATGCGGGTGAAACCGCGGGGCGCAGCTAGTCTCTTATAAAAACCAAAATTCATTGTAGCATTTAGAATTGAAACAGACAGGTCTCAAAGTAGACTTGGAAATGTTGGATCTCAAGCTGATAAACTCAGAAGGTACTTTCTCAGTAGCAACCCGGAGTCAGGATTTGTGCCCGGTTAATGGCAATAGGCGCGCTCCCTAGTACATGGGACTTAAACATAACTGGCGAAATGTGGGTGTACTATATATAGGTGCACCTCTGCCTAACCCATCGGGTAAAACAGGCGTGATGTTATGTATGTAGTCTCAAATCAGGAGTTACAACAAGATGGTATTACATCACATAGGAACTCACAACAAACAAGTAATCACCATTTTAAAACCCAACACTAAAATAAAAGCCCGTCACACGATCCAAAGCAAACATAAACTAAATAATAAAATCTAAACTTGCAGACGCAGGATGTTCACAGTAACGCGTGTTTATGCGCGTGCGCAGCGCGATCTAAATCGGGCAACACCTGGTTTGGATGTAAACACAGCGGTAAATGGACGAAATATTTTGGTAAATGATGGATTTTTGGACGGGAATAATAAGCTTTGTTTCCGGTATAAGTGTTCCGGTAATCGTTTGAAAATTTTGGATAAAAAATACCACGTGGTTGAGTCGTAGAAACTCTAATTAGAAACCTTCTACGACGTTTTCAATTCCACGTGTACTTTGAGAGACTTAGCTGAAGCCATTGATAACGCTGAAGATGTGGCCGAGCTCTGATCGAAGCTCATCTTACTTAAATATTAAAATCATTGACACGACGAAGAAGAAAAAGAAGTCTACACAGGCGACTCGTGTTATTTTAAAAGGAAACAACTCCGGAACACAACGGTGTCATATTATCAGAGCTGCATCATTTATTTGCTTTTTCTGATAAATGAACAACTTCAAATGCAGCCATAAAATTAATAACTTCACCATTTCCACTAACAAGGACATTATTTCCCTCATAATTAATACAAATACGACATCCACATCCTGAATGAATCAGACTTTGACTTTCAACTTTACATACTCATGAGGCATCCAGGACCCCTTTGCAAATATTCATTACATCCGGGACCAGGATATCATGTTTGCTCAGAACCAGTATTACTTATTGAACATAAATATCGTCTTCATACATTGCTGGGAAGTTTTCGCATCAACATCCGGGTTTTCTTAGTTATTAATTTATATGGTCAAAGTCAAAGTATCTATTAGTGCGATTTTTGGTGATATTACTGGTCTTACAGATATTTTATACAAACTCAAAAATGTACCCTTTGGGCATACACAATTCATTTAACAAATTAGAAATTAAATAAAACATTATATACGATACAATTCAAATAAATTAAAAGTCTTCAGATAAGAATACATATTACATTATTTAATCATAAATAAATACAGGATCAGTCACAAGAAATTTGATCGGCAAGAAATTCGTCAATGGTATAGTAGCAAATGTCTATTAAAAAAATATTTAGGGTGCGTTTAAATGGATGGATGGTATATACCGTTGATGTTTCTTTAATCATCCTTTGATTAAAGGATTATGTGGAGACGAGAGGAATGGCTACAGGTTTTGCATTTATGCTCTGTCAACAAATATTCAAACATCTGCCGAGCTTGATCCATTTTGGTCTTTCATTTCAGGGTCAGGAACAGTGCTTTTGAGCCCCTTTATGAAGTTATTTTCTAAATTCAAAATTATAACACGAGGTGACGTCAACGAAAAGTAATTTCGAACGATTTATTTTTTCGAACGATTTTTTTTTTTATTTATTTTTTTTTTTTTTTCGATAGACTTATTCATGTCTATGGGGACATAGATATGAATAAGTCTTAAAACTAAGTAATATAATGTGCGAAACGAATATTTATAATTTTAGAGTCGTTCGAATTAACGAACGTTTACTACGCGCGTTCGTGAATCATACTAGGCCCACAGATTGCAGAATTTAGAGCTGATAAGTACTTCTTAGAAGAGAGGCAAAGGACCATAGCATCACATCATGAAGACAAGGCAATCATAAAACCAAAGAAATCACGTCTCTTAGGAACAGATCACTAACGACTATTGACACACAGAAATTAGACCTCGGCCCACAGACGACGGTACCAGGGTCCTAGGTTTGCGAGGAACAAACAGCCGGACAAACAAAGCGCCCACCCCTTCCGGCTTTATGTATGCGTGTGCAAGCCGCGCATTATGGGCTGATTGTCGGCTGATAAAATGCTTGGGAGTGACATGTGACGTTCACAATTATTTAGGGTAATTAATGGTTTTGAAGAGTCGTTTATATTGTCTGTCGGTTTTCAAGTTCAATTCTATGATGTGTTTAGAATTCAAAATGAATTTTGTTGATAGGATTGAAATCTATAGCATTACAGAATGGTTGTGTTGAAAATTTACAAACAAACGAAGACGTCTTATTAATCAAGGCTTGATAGCGTTTGGCAAGTTGAAGGACGTTTTTTGATTTACTTTGTGAAAGATGTCATGTCAAGTTAACTTCAAATTTCAACACAACCTTACTCAAAATTAAATTGGTTGTAGTGACAGCAGCAGTTCGTCACATAATCCTGTTTCTCTCGATCTCTGACTCATACGCCTTTTTCCTGAGACTTTGTCCGCATGCGTAGGCGGCGCTACGTCAAAAAGGAACATTCCCAAACGTCTCATATAAACAATTTCGGCAATTTGTCCAGTCATATAAATATTTTTATAGACCCTAAAGAAAGTCACGAGTTTACTGGCGATTTTATTGGATTATTTGAAAGCCTGGAACGCCATATATTATCAAACAAACGAATGATATCTCTCACATCTTGAGACAAATTACGGTATTAATACTAAAGTGAAACATAAAAATTATATTTATTTGCGCGTGTTTTTTAAAGGGTACGGTCATTAGCCAGCATCGAGCCAAGATTTGAATTGATGCAAAAAAAGCATTATAAGCCCAGTTTTCATAGAGGCACAAGTTTTAAAAACGTTCCTAGTACACAGTATTTTTTCTAAAATTCCAAAATGATTATGGAAATAATAAAAATTCATTTCAGGTGATAAAATACCGGCAGCAATAAACTATAAGGGACAGACACAACTTTTATAGCACCTTTAAAATTAATCCGGACATGAGCCGATCGTAAAAGCTGAACTAATAAAGAATGATATTAATTTCTGACAATGAATGTACCAATAATTTTGTTAAAGTTAAATTTTACGGGCGTTTAAGCAGGAGATATTTCTTTATTATAACAGGTTTCTTGGTTATTGCTAAGCTTCATTTTACTTAGATAGGCAGCATTCTAACTACCAACCTAGTGCTTTTTATAAATGTTGTACGACAAGCCTATTTGTAAAAGCGTAGAGTGCAGTAAGCCAACCAGTCAGAGTGCACCGAGTGCTGGGGAGTTTGTTGCGCCACTTCTTCTTCCCAGCTATAGCACTAGGAAGTGGTGAAGGGCGGGCGTTTTTGGGGGACTGTCTTTTGTAATTTTGACGTTCGAAAAGTGAGAATTTTGATATTCGGAGATGTCAAATTGAACCACATTTAGCTCAACCAAATAAATTCCACTAGAAGGTATAATTCAAAAACTAAATCCATAGCAACCTTCAAAGTTAACTATAACATTGCCATTCAAAGTGGCAATCCTGCCAGTCTTCTGGGCACGTTTCCGGATGACAGCGATGCGGACGAGTACTTCGACGACTAAATATCCTTTGGTTTTTATTTATACAGTTAGTTAGTTAGTCTTGTACTTAGTGTAAATCATTTAAAATAAATCTGTTTAAGTACTGTAACAACAAAATCAAACTAAGAGACGTTATTAAATAATGAAATTTTGTCATCTAATTCACAACTTTTCGATTACAAACTTCAAGCCACACTTTGCTCAATCCACATAGTCCGACAGGCGGCGACTTACAAAACTAACATAATGCCCCACAATTATGGCGGTATGGCGAAACAGATAGCACCACAGTTCCCACCACGTAACAGACATACGAACAATGCTGATACACTTACGTCATTGTGCAGTGGAGGCTGTAAAGTAACACTAATGTACTGTGAAGATACTTTGTTGTAGAGGGATTAATGGAAGGTACAAGGTGGGATTGGTAATCGAGAAGTAAAGTAAGATAAGTCCAGTCCAGGAAGACAGTGTTAAAAAAATAATATTCGTTGCATTATAGTGGTATGAGGAACAGGGTGTAAAGTTCACTCACCCTCTCTAGAAAAAGGAGGATCCTCCGACCAGCTGGGGTTCCGTGTCTGGTGGGCAATGCAGGATTTTGCGTGACGTCAGTTGTACAACATATTACCGACAAGTAAATACTCTCAACTGAAGATGAATCTTGAAAACTAAGAAAAAGGATGAACAGTCATGAAGGAAGGTTTCATCAATATTGGTGATCGCGATATACGATGATGTGATCGTGTCTGGTAAATCAAGCACTTGGCATAATAAAACAACTAAATTTTTTCCAAGAAAATCAGGAAATAAATGAAGACATAACTGTGAACTATAATCAAATTCCCTTAAACAGACAAATAAATGTTTTACGAGTATTTCAATCTGAACAGTTCCGGGAAATACATATGTATATGCAGACACACCGTTATTCACAAATCAAGAGAGAATAAATACGATCTTGTGAAGAATAAAACCTTCTTTTTAAGTGGAATCGTCGTTAACACAGAAACTAAAGTTATGGGTAAAATATTGATGACTTTCTTATTGGCTGGGCAAATGTGTGTATTCGTTATTGTAATGGTGAAGGTGTATAATACAACGAAATTCGTCTTGTTAAGGTCAGAGGTATCATTGAGCTACTAAGCACCAGTTGTCCGAAAGAAAGTTCCGCATCTTTCCAACCTCTGTGTTTTTGCTGAGCCATGATGGACATATCTTTCGGAAAAGGAATTATATGAATTTGGCAGTGGTATGATGATCTAGGTTTAGTGACGGAAGTAAGGCTGATAAATTATTCAAAAGTTGGTTTCATAAAATCATGCCATGCAAAATGTCTGACGACCACGCTACCGACTTTAGTGGTCAAAGAAAAATTAGACTCCTTAAAAGTATATCATACCATTATAGCTTATACCTAATAAGCACGTGTTTCGAGACCTCCCATTAGTCCTTGTCCAGATACTCTCGAAGCCTCGCCTCTGATGCATCAGCCTGTAATCATGACTAAGAGTACCGTATAAGACAATATGCCTCGAAATTGGACCAAGTCGATATTTTACACCGATTGGCATCCGTGGGCGTCACCTTGACACGGGTTAAGCTCGAAAGAGGTCGACGAAAGGAGGCGTACCTTCCAAATTTATTTCTGATCATATAGCACAGCTGGCTGAAAATGGTATCATGCTTTTTGAAGAATCTGGCGCTTTCCACTCGAATTTGGGTGGCAAGATCTAATGTATTGGCTGCGTTAATAAAAAACTGGTAGGGGAGGTTGTTCATTGAATGATTGTTCAAAAGGACATGGTTGATTGCATTAGATTTTGGCTACACATTTTTTTTGGGTGGTTGTAATATGTATAGTAATATTAATCAACTTTTCATAAGACTTATGATTTTTCCCATAGCTTTTCTTGCCTGTGCTTCTGACATTTAGGAGGAACTAATGAATGCCGATGAAAGCTATGCATCTTTCCAAATGACAACGCAACAGAAGCGAAAAAAATTTGATACGTGCCATCAAAACGATAGAAGAAAAAGAATATAACTTCCATTAAAAGCGCATAAAATTCCACATACGTAAATGGTAATTTCTCTGCGGTATCCAAACACGTCTTTTGTATTGTTTCCAATATCAACAATTAATATTCTTTCACCGTCTTTATACGGACGTCAATAAAAAGCAGTCACTGATGACGGAATAGCAATTACTTTGAAATGTTCAAACAACTACCGATTGCGTTCAGACGATGAAGATAGTGTTAAATATTTTGTCGTTCTATTGAATTTTCACAACGCAACGCAACGATGGCCGCAAATTAAAATTTCTTAGAACGATGGAGATGCGTTTAGAAAAGAATATACCTCATGATCAAGACAATAGGCAGTACTTTCGTTTGAAACTCACAGAGCATGAAATCGACACAGTTCCATAAGTGATTTATCGTGCTACTGTAGGCATTCTGTCTCCGTAAGATAATCTAGAACCAGTATCCGTTTATAAAGAAAGTGTTAAAAATATCATGGCTAATGATTAATGTGTAAGTGAAAGCAGTACGATATTGTATGCAAAAATAGTCGACGATATGTAGGACTGGAGATTAAAGATTAATTTCTGTATGTTAAATAGCTTATGATCGTATATGGATTCTGTCCGTGCAATTATAAACAATGTCACTTTGTAATAAAGACTAAAATTGTTTGCATTTTAGTGCTCTGCACTTATCAGAGCCGTCCACCCCTTTCTCTTGGAATTGCATCAAAGAAAAAGTAAGTCCATTTGAAAAGATTGACCCAAATGCTTGGACAGGTTTAGTAACAGTATCGTATGAGCTTGTAAACTGTGGATAATTGAAATTCAGTCGATATCGAGAGGAATAACTATCGACTTAAGGACGTCTGCGAAACCTGTAGCCAGATTGATTTAGAAGATTGGACCCCGAAATAAAATCAATCTCTTTTTGTTAAAGTTTTAATAATGAACTTTGTGTCAATAACAATTGGAAACATTGCTCTACATACTGGTTGATACTTATCACACATCGGTCAAGATCTTAATCAAAATTGGAGAGAACATGAGCCACATATTGAACTCAACGAAATTCTCTCAAGACACAACTACTGACCCAACAACAACAAATTCCAACAGCACCACAATTAAGCAATCAACTCAAGTAACAATTAAGTGAAAACAAAAGACACACAGCAAGTTTATCTACCATTGACATTGGAAAAATAGCCAGACCTGATATGAGCAATATTTTTGCCTTAAACACCGGGTGTGGTCACAACTACTCGTTACGAAAAGAAACATCGAAGTACATTTGCATTTAATCGCTGTCGTGGCATTTGTTGGTGAAAGCATTGTAATTTCATAGGAAACGTTTCATATGAATGACGATAAATAAAGTATGAACGATACATTCTGTTTGTGTAATGTATAGTTAAAAGTTATTGTAGGATACTGGGTTATTTGTGATCGCGAATAATGTGTACGTCTTAGACGCTGGATAGATGTAGTATTTAGAGCTGACGGTGGGAAATAAACACTGAAATAAGTAGAACTTATCTCACGCATAATCAGCCTATAATGTTCTCACTGCAGGGACACAGGCCTCTTCTCTGAGAGGGTGGGCCGCGTAATCCACCACGCGGGCCGAGTGCAGGTTGGTGGATGTCAGATGTCTTCGTCTTTTTGGTTCTAGGACATGCCACACGATGTTTTCCTTCGCCGTTTTAAGAGCAGTGGTCATGAAATAGTTTTCACAGAGTCAAGTGCCTGTCGGGGTTCGTGCTACGACCTACAAATCGTAAGTCGCGGTCGTCTCCAATGGGCCACAACTGCTCATGATTATCTTGAAAATAAGAATATAAACAGTGTGGTGAATCTTTTGAAGAGAAAAGAGAGAAACGTGGATTCTAAATGCCTAAATCATACTGTATCATGGATTCACTATCGAAGTGTTGGCACCATACCAGAACGGTGGTTTTCTACAGCTAATTCCATATGCGTTATGGAATCTCATAATAATATCCGATATCAATTTATTAAGCCAGGAAATGCTAAGAAATGCTAAATATAGCTTAGAAATCTTATGAAGGAAGCAAGTCCAGTTGTAACAGATTTAATGATTAAACAAAAAGTAGGTTCTTATTACCGCATTAATCTAGAATATCGTATGACCTAAAGATAAGAATTAGCCCTACTTCCTTTGGATGGTAATGTAGGAGCTGACCAAGGAGAGGCCAGCAGCATTAATATAAACTCGCCATGTCAAGATAATGTAATGGAATTTATCCATTTAAATATACAAGATAATAGTTTTAAAGACCAAGGTGATCAAATATTGAAGATGAAGCAAAGCACTAATCGGTCGTACTATTGAGGTTATACTTACCACTGACCATTGTCAGTGAAAATGTGAAAATGTTTACTACAATAACTTCATTAATATCATTATATTAATTAAGTTATTGTAGTAAACATTTTATCATTAGAAAAAACACAGTAACTGACACACGACATTCTTAATGAACCACTAATCATGCTGAAAACTAAAACATGTATCCACGACATAGCTAAGATTATCTACAAACCAAACACGAGTTTAATAAGTGCTGTTATAATGAAACTCAAGAACAAGCAAGGTCACAGGCAAAACAGTAGGATACAATATGGCACAAAAACTAAGGCTGAACAAGATCGAGAGATAGGGTTACATGGTAATATTAGCACAGTGTGCGATGTTGAATTTGTAATGCTGTACCTACGTGAACAAGTTTTTGAATTCATTTGTGAATGTGAGAAAAAGTTAGGAGATAATATGCGTAAGATGACGGAATTTGGAATATAAAATATTGCTTGGAAAGGTTAGACTAATCCTATACTCCAATTGCACAGGAACTTGGAATTGTCACAGTTAAAGAGAGACCCAGCAGTTGATAAAGTCGGGTTGTGGATAATGTGCCAACGGTATATTGAAAATACAGTCTACAATGGAACACTCGAAGCTTTGTAATCTCAAACCAAACGGTGAAACTCCAAAATGCGTAAAAATACGAGAACATTCCAAAACTCTCAATTAAGAACATCGTAACACAAAAGTTAAGGAGCTCCAAAGATAAGGAGACGAAAATAACGAGATCATAAACTGTGATTGGCGAACGAGTCATAAAATAATAAATTGTCAAGTGAATATCTTTAATCAATAAAAATTATATCGAAGTTGATTAAAAAATAAATTATCGAACTTAACCTGACCAAATGGGTATACATAAAGTATTTAGCACAAACATCGAACCCAAAAGAAACGCATTCTTTGCTTTAATTTAAACAAGCGTACGGAGTTATAATTAAAAATGTTTTCCTTGTAAACAACAAAAATGAATACACATTTGTTTTTGGGCATCCGCATGAGTGTCTTCAAGCGCCGTAAATTCATTGTCTCTGTTGAAACATGTGGATGATTTGATTGGGTATATTCATAATCTGTCCTAGTTACCTTTGATGGATCAATCGTTAGCATTATTCGATTTACTATTCCATCTAAAGGTGAAGTCGAAAGCCACCCATTTGTCAACTTGTGATTTATAATTAGCAAGCACGTGGCATTATCTTTGTCATTTTGAACTTCATCATCATCGACGGCCTTGTTCTACACACTGATGAGTATAGTCCTCCTCCCTTTTATGCCATGCCTCCCTGTTCATTTTAAACTGAGCCATCAATAATACCATTATTAGCAGTCTTAAACCTCAAAGCTACAGCAACTCCTATAGTAATAATTATATCAGTAACCACAATACAAATTACCTTATTCACCTTGAATAAATCATTTAAATCGTTTACTTTAGACATTGTCTTATGGCTGTGTCACTGATCACTTTCAAGCCGTAAGTCATTAATTCATTATTCATTAGTATCCGGATTATGAACAAGCAAATCAATCTGACTTGGTTTGTTTGTTTTTTCGGGAGCGACACTTTAAAAGCTCGGTTGCTTAGCCTCATATGTGCTATTTTGTTCTGGACTACTGGGTTAAACACGAGTACAAATACTGTGTATGTTTTGGTTACACTATAAAATGTGCCATAGTTCAGCGTACCGTCTTGTGATGTTAGAGGAGGCAGATGCCAAGGAGCACGCTGAACTCATATTTGCAGTAAGCCAAAACCTGCTCCTGTTTGTCCCAGGAATGACCTAGGTCTATATATGCCATTTATCGAGCCCTATTTCCTATTAGGCTTCTCGAAATGTCTAAGAACCTAAAGTGACATGACTGACGCTTAGTGATTTTTTATTGCTAAATGCCCTGACTGAGCTATTGTTTGTACTATTAAAAGAATCATGGCATATTGTTACATTCAAAGATATTGTTGCTGTATTACACCAAACATATTCAGCGGGGTAATTGCATAATACACTAAGAGTAAGAATGGCTTTCATATCGACAGTTCAACAACATTCATTGCGTTCTTTACGTTGTTGAGGAGACAATTCTCCGAACATGTGAAGCAATGGCTTTGCAATATCCTTCTACATGATTCAGATTGTAATTAATAGCGTGTTACGCAATTAGGGTGCTGGTTATCTCTATTTCTGTAAACTTTTTAAAATTGTTATTTGATTTATTTCAATTTTAATTACAGTATCAGAACACAAGCTCTGATTTATGATTTCATTGTTTTGTTGTAAATGCTGTTTGCAAGGTTTTCAGTAATGAACTCAGCCTATCACAGTCTATTGCTGGACATAGGCCTCTACAGGGCTGCGCCGCAGTACCCTATCTTCCGCCTTCCGCTTCCAGCCTGTCTCAGCCACCTTTTTAAGGATGTTGGTCCACCTAGTTGGAAGGCGTCCTACACTACGCTTGCCGATAAGTTTGCAGTAAGCTCGCTCAATACTTGGGACTAAAACCTTTAACTGGCGTTTAGGTGAACCACTGCCTTCTCCTTGGAGAAATACAGGCGTGATGTTGTTTTGTTTATAAAATCTACAGGTGAGAAATACATAAGGCGTAAACAATTGGCTCAAGGACTCGTTTAGTTACATACAATTAGGTTTGTCACGATTTACCCTCGATTAAAGTTTAAATACTGCACACTGCCAAGTGTTGCCGCGTGTATAGCATATTATTATGCTTATTTCGTAATATGCTATGCATTTATTCAACTATTCAACTTGGGATCACCGAAACTGCGATAGAGAGATAGGACTAGAGGAGAACAGCAGCAGGCAGAGAACCGTGAGTCAAAGTCTTGATGACATGAGCAAATTTCAAGAATTAGGCCGAGATTTATAAACATTACTTATCAGGAGCTCTGGCTAGGATATGTCACCGCTTCAATCTCGCAATTATATTTTGACAGATTTGAAATGCTACAGTGACAGGAATAATGCCAAAAAAGCACGTTTATTAATCTCGCCTTTATTGTTTCTGTCAGGAAAAGATGAAGCATATTATATTACTAGTTGCTCCCCGCGGTTTCACCCGCATAAGTTTAGATCCCGTGGGAATATCGGGATAAAAGAATCCTATGTGTTAATCCTAGTTACAAGCTGTCTGTATACCAAATTTCATCCAAATCCGTTCAGTAGTTTTTGCGTGAAAGAGTAACAAACAGCTATCCATACAAACTTTCGCATTTGTAATAATATTAGTACGAATAGGAAGTAGGATAGACCATTGTCAGTGAGCTCCATAAACTATGAATTTACGAACTAGTGGCCTAAGTATTGAAAATGACTGTGGTCAGTGGAATGCTTTAGTACACTGTTAAAAGTATCCAGTGTAGCACACATTCTGCCAGAGGGCTTGCAAATAACTTGCCAATTAAAATGGCTGACAGGACCAATAATAAAAACTTATGTTATAATAAGGAAGACTTTAAAATCAAAAAATTATTTAGTATTATTTCTGTAGGTACACTTAACTTGTAATAAATAACAATCATGATTCTGCGATTCTTGTTCTTGATATCAATAAATAAAATAATAAATTCGAGAGAAAGGAAGCCTTGAATACAGTTGCAGTTATTAAATCACATAAAATCGATGTATTTGTGACAGTCGAGACATTAGTTTGGCGATCACGAAGATAGTAAAAAGACGAATAAGGTAACATAGGTAATAATTTAAAATGTCAGAGAATATAACAGAAATAATATGCAAAATAGCAGCCAGAGGATTTATTTCGTAAAAGAAACAAAGCCGCAATACCTAACGTCTTTTAACGCATCTTTGAAACCGTTAAAATATATTATGCAGAAACTTAAAACACGTCTTATTGCATAAAATATGTAGTTTAAAAAAAAATAAAGAACACGCTTACCACCTATTGGACTGTCAAAACAAACGATATAATTATTCTTTTAAACATTATAGTTTCAATTTTTTTTTGCAGTCAAAACTTCTGTGACCTGTAGTATGCTGTGACTATCAAAAAGCTTCAACCGTTTCTAATTAATTTTAGGGATCAGTTTCCGAGCCCAAACTCGAGGGGTTTACTATTAGCCACTGCAGAGTTCCACTATCCACCTCCTGGCTCCATCATCAGATACCACATTATAGATTTGTCATCCGAACTATATATAATATACAAAGTTTCATTTCGATACGACAATTAGAAGTAGGTTAAAATTTACTTCTAAGATTTTATTATATTGTTTGTTAGTTACAAGTGAAACTAATAAAACGTGTTAAAAAAACAGTTCACAAATAAAGTAGTGTTAAGGATTGAACTGGCATTAGACATACTGGATTGGAGAAAAATATTTCCTTTGATATTAGAGAATAACCGTTTCAGATTCTGTAATATTAAAGGAAATAAAAACTGTTTTTGGGTCTGTATTTATATACAGCCGGCCTTTTGCAATAGATGCATTAGTCTTTACCTAGTCTAGACTAATGGCAAGGTTTTAATGCAGTCTTCCCACGAGTTACCCGTAAATCAATAAAGATCTTTTGACTGCTTTTCGTGGTATTTGCGGTCCTACAAGTACCATGTAAGGCCTTGCTATGTTTCCTCATCTCCGAAATGAACCTGGCTCGAACATAATTACAATTCTAAATCAGTATCAAAAGCGCCAGGTCCCGACCATGTGGCACCGTTTATTTTTATACCCACTGCTACTCTGACAGTGCTGTTTACCCCTAGCTATTTTAGGAGATGCATCCTACACGTGTATTTACCTTACGAAAGACGCAGTTTGAACTTCAATGCACGATTGTACGTTTTTAACAAAGAGAGGAAATTCTTGACGTTTTGTATTGCTTAGAATATCGTCAACATCATTATCGCTTTTCGAGATGGGGAATTATAAACAAATAAATGGTAGGTACCTAATTTGAATCGTGCATTCTTTAGTTTTTTCCATGTTTACCAAATAATTCTGAATCGCGTAAAAGCGGATGTTGTTGTTGACAGCCGGAGATAAACAAAAACAATCAGTCGGATTGCAAACAATTGAGAAAAAAACAAAATTATTAGAAAACAAATTCTGCTTGATTATGCGAATAATTACCGGATATAATCAACAGATGACACTTACATCACAGATTTTATGACGTCATAAAACAGTGAAACTTCTAAATTATTTACAGCCAATTTAAATCTTAAAATGGTAGCAGAAATTAACATTGCAAATGATTGCAAAATGGCGGCTACCAATTTAGGCGGGAGGGATAGTTAGCGCCATGTCAAGGCGATTTTAGAATAGTTTTTGTACATTGCCAGAATTTCGCAAATGTCGTCGGAAAAAAGATTCTAAGTATTCTATTAAGTTCAGACGGTTTGGCTTTGTGTGATTTCTATTCGGATAACGGCAAGAGACTAGCTAAAAACGATATTTCTGAAGAAATTCTTCTTAATTATCGAAGTGTCTAATTATTTTACGACTTTTTTGTGGCTTCTTTCTCTATGGTCTAATCTGCTTTACGGATAGAGGAAACAGTAAGGATTCTGGAACAGACCGTAACTTTGATTTATAACAGACAGATATCTACCTACTTAATCCAATGTTTTAGCGTTTTATCAAAACAGTTGGCAACATTCCGGAGTGAGTAACAACAGTGTTGCCAGTTTATAAAATTAGTGGGATTTCCTAAGCAATGAAAGTGAGCGAGTAGGCATTGAGATTAGAGTTCAATGACCTGCAGGCTTGAGATTCCGGTGTTAGCTACCCAGCCTTGCGTTTTGTTTTTAAAGTTTCTTATTATGAAGCTAGAATGTAAGAATGAAAGGTGATTCTTATTATTTCTTATGTTGCAAAATACCTACCTACCTCCTACATAAGAAATGTGACATTTGATACGTGAAATGGTATTTCCAAACATTTCATTGATGTTAACATGCTTTTGGATGGATTGTGTGAATGATGATATGGTTAGAACTGCCGAGATGGCGACTAATAGAGAAGTATGGTAGAAAAAGACATGTTGCGCCGACCCCAAATAAATTGGGATCAGGGCAGGACTCAGGAGAATGATGATGATGATGGTGATTCCTTTGTCATTTGAGACTGTAGGTAATCTGGTGTCTTGAAAGAGGAAAATGATTTTTGTAAGTAGGTACACTCGTACACTAAGCAATACCTACGTACTTGCGATGTAGTTATACTGTCAAATACATCGCTGCTGATCTCACGAACCAAATTCCTTCATGTGTAAGTTTGAAGATAGGTTGGTAGGTACTTATCTACCTAACAGATTCCAGAGAAGAGATTATCCCCTCCATACATCGGTGGTACATATCGGAATATCTGCGAGTTATTCAACTGCGAATTGAGATTACATTACGCACACACACAAACACAATACAGCCATGTATAATGGTGGATGAAGTGTATCACAATAGGATACGAATTTCGGCGTGCCGGGGTATTGTTTGGGAATCTGGGATGCAGTCATAATAATAGGGATACAGGGACCCTTGGATCGGAATGTGTGACAACACTATTGTTACCATAGACATCGTAGTTTGTACACTAAACATTATCAGAGGTAATGTAACAGCACTATCATCAATTTCATAGTCGAAAAAAGTATTTTTTATCACCATCGTTTGAGGTTTGTAATAGGGGAGCCGACCACTTTTTACCTGCCAACCGAAGAAACGGTAGCGACGATGCTCTGCCACAAAATCTCACAAAACTGGCAGAACAGGGGACAAAAACCTCCAAATATCTATAATTAGCGAAAATACGACGACGCCTTTGACCACTAAAATGCAAATTCCACAACCAACCGGTTTGAAACGCAATGTTTTTTTAAGAACCAATGTTTAGAACAGCCGTCGTCTAAATTCAGCCAGGTAATAGATCGGTATACGACCTACTTCGAGTTCTAGATACAGATTATACAATAGCAGCCAGTGATACGAACGAGATATTTTTTTCCGCGAATGGCTGTATATCTAAGCGTGCCTTAGCAAAGCATGGAAAGTACAGTTAAAATAACTAAAATACTCACGAGACTCCGGACAGCACACGACGAGATGCTTAGAAAGATTACGTTTTTTTAACGTTTTAGACACTGTTTATGACACACAGATTGTTCAGTTCACTATTTTGGTGCACTAAATGTTTTTATTTGTATGTTTAATGTGTTATTTGTGTTTATTCACAGCTGAGTTCTATATGCGGTTCACGGTTTGGGTCGGCGGGGAGCGACAATCAGCCTCCGTGCGTGGATACGACGCGGCGCGGCGCGGCGAACTGACGGGGAGCGAAACGAAACGTCATCATTGCGCGCGATCTCCCACTCTCCCGTGCGTTCGGAATTATGGTCAGATGGTTTGTGTTATTTTCAAAATATTTTTGTTTCAAAGTGCGTGTTTATAAGAAAGAAAAGAATACTGTAACATTTACAACACCTTTGGTAAGAAACAGCAAAACAGATGTATCAACTTTTGAACTGTTCGTGTTGTTTATTTACATACCCCTTTATTTATAAACGTTGCTTCTTAAGTATTGATTAGCGACTTTTTAACCATACATTTTTGACATTAGAACGTCACTTAACTTTAATAATTATTTATAAAGAAACCACTTAATTTGACAATTTTAACAGGTCCTAAAATTGTGGATAATAAAATGCACAATCTTTAATAGAGAAAGGTGTGTGAGCTGTGAGGTAGGAGGGTTGTTGCAGGAATATTGCTAACTATATAATAATAATTAGTTCCACTTATTGCCGTGGGACGGACTCTAGTAAACACGCACGGTAATGTTTGTTGACACATGAATAACATCACTGCACTGTGATTGGTTTTTCGAACAGAGTAAAAATGATAAAATGATTTGGTTTTATTTATTGATTTTAAAATATTAATCAATGATACCTATCTTGCAAAACATATAATTAGGTTAATTATTGTTAGATGCCAGTGTCAGAAAACCAATACTGTTCTATTCTATTTTCTTTTTTTGTGTTAATTTTTTGACATTGTGTAAATTCAATTCACTTAGCATTGGTCTAAAGTGACTTGTGTATGAAAAAAAAAATAACAACTGACGACACAAATAAAATTTCTATGATTGATACAATTAAACACAATGTAGATCCGGTTGAGTTAATTCGGGACTAAAACAAAAAAAAAAAGTTATAATTGTTAAAACATTAAAAATAACACGTTTGAGTTCACGGAATAGATAAAAGAGGTCTTTATTGAGAGTACCTACTTACCTATATTATATTTTTAATATTATAAATGAAAGCCTACCTACGTAAAATTTCGGACCAGACCGTTCCCTTCGGGCCGTGTACGGTCGCGCGCAATGCAACTGTCGAGTACCGCCTACGTCCACAACAAACTAAGTAAGTAGGTACTTATGGTCCTATTAGTTAATTAATGCACTTACTTATCTCACCAGTAATGGAGGTCCTAGTTACTGGCAGATCCTGGAAAATGGATCTGTTAGTGGACCATCGTGCATGAAAGTATTTTCGTAGATTCTACAGTCCGGCCGTCCAGAGAATTCGTTTCTGACACCTGTCAGTGTAACAAGTCTAGTAGCTAATAAAGAACAAAGGAGATCAGCCAATTGGGCCCAAAATCCAAAACGGCCGGTCAACGAAAAAAAATGTATTACTTTGACCGGGGAAGACCTTATCATTTTTTACTATTGCGCCGAATCTCTTCGACCCTACAACTGTTTTTTAAAGAGTTGAAAAATCTAGCTTTATACATTTTCATCACTTTGGGTTTTGGGCCCAATTTTGTATGAAACGTGACTGGTCGTCTTTGTTAAACACGTAGGTATTCGTTTGTATGAAAGAGACAGGTGTCAAGAACGCATTCTCTCGTCGGCTGGACTGTAGGTAGAATGTAAGCTAACACCGTGTAATCCCTAGTTGTTGTTTCCAGGCGACAGAGGCTGTGAGAGGCGCTGTGTCCTATTCAACATCTAACCACCTACGAGGTAAGGCCTGTGGTGATATCGCATAATCTGTGAAGTATGAAATGTCATAGAAGTGCGCACATTGCGATGAAAAAAACGCATGCGGTTTATTCACAGTCACAGTAGACCTTCCGCTACAAACTTGCGATGATTATTCCATCAAAAGTATTTTTGTATCCATTGAGATATACTTACAGGGTTATTGGTAAAACACTAACCACCTTGCAGGACTGGATAACTAACATCATAAAAACAACTTTTGTTTTATAACTTTTACAAAACATAATATATGTATTTACCAAAAACAAACCTTCCACCCAACCCCCGCTCCTCTCCGCTGAATTTTGTACTGGACACGGCAGTTTGTTTACCTAACTAGCGCTTTCTTTGGCTTCGCGTAGAGTTCTTAACAGAAAATCGAATGTTTCATTTTGTGGAATTGAAATATTTTTGTTTTTGTATGAAAGTGTGATGAATTAAAATCTGATGAATTAATAAAAGTCATAGAACAAAAGTTGTTGTTTATGATGTTAGTAATATAGTCCTGAGAGGATGTTAATGTTTTACCAATAACCCACGTGAAACAATTGCGCCGAGACACCGACCAAACAGTAATATCCCAATTTGTTTTTTGGATATGCCCGTCTTCTTATCTTACGAAAAAAAAACTTGGTTTTTGATGCACTCAAAAACGTTACAGTACCTACTCTTTTTTGTGCAACAATACATTTATGCAGATAATCAATCTTCTATGGTAGTCCATTACGACTTTTTAACTTTAGCTGCGCGAGACTCGAATGGAAAAACTTGCAATTTTTTCACCGCCAGTGCGCGGGCCCGTGACTTTGGTTGCTAAACCATACGGCAGAATTAACTCACCGAATTTCACAACGACATCGTGGCAGACCCAAACGGAGATGGCGGGATGAGCTGGACTCCTTCAACAAGAACTGGTCCTCAGAAGCTTTAAATAGAGAGAAGTGGAAAGAGAGTAGGGAGGCCTTTGCCCTGCAGGACAACAAAGACTTTTAATATAATACATATAAAATATTTCACCGCACCGCAGTGTACGCTAGCCCTAAGCAAAGTAAGCAAGCGTAGTGATCAATGCTCATTCTTGTTATTTATGTCACATGTCTTCGAATTTTTGGTTCTAGGACATGCCGGTTTCCTCACGATGTTTTCCTTCAACGTTTTGAGAGCTGTGATGATGATATAATTTACACAAAGTAAAGCGCCTGACAGGGTTGGAACCTACGGCCTACAACTCGTAAGTCACGGCCGTGACCCCTGGGCCACAATTGCTCTCAAGTGAGACCCTCCGTAACCCAAATAAGACAAGTTCTAATGTATTTTAAATAAATAGTTGTCCCTGTGCTGATAATTGTAAAGTTATTCTTTGACAGCATAATTTGGGCCATATCAAATCAAAACTACCCACAAGTCTACCTTGCACCAGTTGTACTCAAGATCCTAGAGCGACTACTATGTTAATTTAGGGGCTTAAAGTATTTGGAGGAATATGTTAAATTACGTACCTACCGTCCTACACAATAAAGGTTAGTTAACGCTACCACTTCAAATATTTTTAAGACTTTTTAAATAATGCTAGGACCTCTTTAATCAACTTAATTACCACTAAAATAAAGTTGATATTTGTATAACTTCAAATAATATAAACTGAAAACGTAAATTTGGATAGACCTTAGTAGCTAAGTTGTTAGACTAGTTTTATGTTTTCACTGATTGAACACATTGGCTGACATGGGGCGCAGGTAATAATTACGGTAAATTATGGTTCTATGCTATATTCTGCTATTCTATCCAATGTCACTCAATATTTCTTTGAAAGTTCTTGGTATAAAGTGGGGTCAAAAAGTGGGGGGGATTTTGCGGATTAGTGACTTTCTCTATGTTTTATAAATTACAGTATAAATGTGAACGAAAAATTAAATGCAAGCGTTTCATTAACTAATTCCTAATACAATTAAAATTAAAAAAAATTAAGTCAATAAATCTGACCAAAAAATTTCCAGACGCTAACTCTCAACATTCAGCGCCCCTAGCGGCAAACCCACGAACTAAACTCGCTACGCACTTTGCCTCCGAACTATCCGTTTTGTCTTACATCGGGACGAGATTTTGACGTAAAATAATACCGACTATGTTAATACGTTGTTTACCTTGTAGAGGGAACGGAATAAAATGCCTACGCCTTTGTAATCAGTGGATATATTCAGATATTCCGAACTGCATCGCATTGGCACAATAATTTTGTATTAGTTATGCAACTCGGCGTTTATATTAGTTATGTAAGTAAAATGCTTGATTAGTTATGTAAGCTTTAACCCCTTTATTATTTAGGCGTAAGCGAAGGTTAGGTAGGCAGATTCAAATAGCTACATGCTTTTAGGCACAATTACTGCGTAATTAGACTATAATGTTCCCACTGTTGGGACACAGGCCTCCTCTCTCCGAAAGCGAATTGCCTCTCATCTACCATGCGGGCCCAGTGCTGTTGGCAGCTGATGTCACATGTCTTCGAATTTTAGGTTCTAGGTCATTCAGGTTTTTTCACGATGTTTTCTTTCTGAAGCACCTGGCAGGATTCGAACCCATGTAAGGAGGGGAGGTGGAGGGGGGCCTATTGGTCGTTAGAATAATTAAGCATAATTTGAGTGAGTAGGTAGTCACTCAAATTATGCAAGGGGTCTCAGAATATAAAATGCAATGCAGCAGTGGTGGCCCAGTGGTATCAGCTCTGACTTACGGATTGTAGGTCGTGGGTTCGAACCCGGGCTGGCGCTTTACTTTGTATAAATAATTTAATCACCACTGCTCTCAAAACGGTGTAGGAAAACATCGTGAGGAAACCGGCATATCCCAGGATCAAAAATTAGAATACATGTGACATCTACCAACCCGCACTGGGCCCGCTTGGTAGATTACAGCCCATTCCCTCTCGAAGAGAGCAGGGGGTCTACTCCAAAGTGGTATCGGCCGAATGTTCGGCCGTTTTCTGCTACGAAGTTACTATCTGGGTCGGTCGGTCCCGATCCTACACTCCTACACTCTTTCGAATATTGACTATGGTCCCGACCCAACTGAGCCGATCCGAACTTTTTTCGCAATTTTCAATAATATTCGGTTTGGCCATGTGTCGGTCCGATCCGATCATTCGCACTTTGCAGTTCGTAGTAGACCCCCTGACCTGTGACCCAGCAGTGGGAACATTATAGTCTGTAATACGTTTATCAAGTCAAAGTTCAGAAATAGTCTCCTCCCACGTCCCGATCACAAGGAAGCGTCGAATGTAAACTCTATTTAATGTTTTACGAGCCAATATTAAAAATACATTAATATGATTTATGGTTCTGTTTACGCCGGGGCCCGCATTCGATACTATTGTAACTATACATTATAACTTTGTGTTTGTAGAAAACTATACGCTATCTATCTTTTTTATATCTTTATACAAGATGACAGGGACATCAACGCATTAAACTGTAACCATGAATTTAGCACTCTCATGCAACACCTCTGCCGTCTTCTTCTTCCTTCCCTTGCCCCATTTCTACTTGGGATCGTCGCAAAATGTTTTCTACTTCCATTCTCCCCGGTTAGCCGTCACATTCTGCAGATGTGCTGGAAAAATCACCATTTAATTTTTTAAAGTAACTTTGATGTGTAACTTTTAACTTCACACAGAAAAGCGATGGCCATGAACAAGACACATTATTTTTAGGATGATCCTTTCTAGACTCCTCCTGACTCCTGACCCATAGAAGTTCCTGATGCTGGTGGGTTTTTAGAGGGATTTTCGTATTTAAAAATGGTATGGCTTTGTAGGATTACGTAGGTAGGTACTTGGTTATTCTTCTGCCTTTCTATCCGAAATTTATTTTCTTATTATTATTATTTTTTCTAAATAATGGCTTATAAAATAATAATAAGTAATATAAAAAGTTTGGGACTATCCCCATTCAAACAAGGTGGTAAACCTTTATCTAGGATTACATTTTGTTACCCATAAATAAATTGTGAACATTTAGTAGCCATGTTTAAAGTCGTAAACATTATAAGATTGCCTTGTTATTAATGTATGTGGAAAGTATGCATCATTAATATTATTAATGGGTTATTGATAAGTTGGCAGAATACTGTCTTAAACCCCACAAATTAAAGCTAGAAAAGAAGACATCACAGCTGTCGGCTCTATCAAACATGCAAAATAAAATCGCCTTTCCTCCATAGACAAACAACTAAGAACAACATAAACAGTTACCTTCACGAGCAGCACAGTTACTACAGGACAAGTAAATAATCGCGGTAATCGAGTGGACACGCCATTTCCTTCATATTCGTTAGATACAGATTGCTCGGATTGGTTTGTAAGATGCCGTGTTTTCCGCTCCGCACGACATCAATATTGGACTATAAAACACTGATAGGAAATGACAGCAGTGAACTTAGATATCGGGACAGACTTCCGTCGATAATTGAGGTGACAAATATTGCAAGGGCTGTGATGATCAGTTTTGTATTCTCATCTACTTCTACTGCTGGGCATAGGCCTTCCCCAAGCACCGCAACTTTGACCGGTTCTGTGCTTCTCGCATCCAGCGGATTCCTGCGGCCTTCACCAGGTTATTGGTGTGCCTTGTGGGAGGCCTTCCAGAGATATGTCTTCCGGTACGTGGTACCAGTTTTGTTTAATTTATTGCAATCTACACCATCGTCTTACTGATGAAAATGGACCACCTAATGATACCCTGCAATATCCAATGGCCTTGAAGGAATAGGGGAACTGAAAACAATAATGATTGCGTCTCTGAATCTCACTGATTTTACATCGATTTTATTAATACTTACGAAGCTAAAGGAATATGTTAGGATTGTAGGAGGTGGCGTTCCGTAATTTCGGCCTACCCCCTTGGGGCAAGCCAAGGTTTATGTGTATATGTATTTTACCTTAAGAAATCATTAATGTGTATTTAGACTGACTCTGTGCGCTTTTGACCTTATTCAGCTTCAGCAGTTCCCACGTCACACTGGTTTCTGTGTGGAGTGCTACTTCAAGCCATAACCATCATACTAAACCATGATGTTATCTCCGTTAATGACGATTAATATAATAAATACTATCTTTCACCCAACATCCGTTACCATTGGAAAACAGCCCAAGAATTTTCGCGTCTACATCTGATCGGGTGGCGCCACCCAGAGAGTCGTATCTATATTAATGGTTACCAGTAACATGGCTTCCGATACAGGGTTAACGGGAAACTTATGATTGAGAATATGGAGTCACAATGTTGGATGTCTTAATATGTATGACTGTGGCTGCAGCTGAATGCCTAATGAAGGAACTGCGTGTAGGTTGGTTCTGTAGATTTTTCTTCCCGTTATTGGCTATGGCAATCGATTTATTTTGTTGTTGGTGACGGTCTTTAGATATAAACAAAACGTTACAGGGCAGCGGCGACTCCAAGAGTAGCACATGATCATTCGTATATTGGATTTGTTTTCAATTGATCCTTTTGATCTTGGAGATTTTGAAGACAAGAATAGTTGGAATAAAGAATCTTAGGACTTTCGTGTCACGTTTTACGATTTTTTAGGGACACCAGCGCCCTTATTGTCGACAACAAAACCTACTACTTCACGTTTAAAAAGTCTTCTTCTAGACAGCATAAGAACACAATACAAGGTTTAATGTCTATCATATTGTTAACGTAAGCGAAAAGAATATGTAAGGATCGTAACAGGTGGCATGCTGTAGTTCATGCCTACACTATGCCTATGCCTATGATGGGAAGAAGGTGCGAGTTTTTGTATGTATATTGTTTTATATGTCAAAATAAAAGGACATTCAGAATTTGTTACGCAATAAGAATGCTGAATTCTCCTAGCGGCTTGACCTCATCACTTACAGAATTATAGCCAAAACATCTACACTAATGATCCTATCACATTATTACAGATAAGAAAAGAAAAAGGGGGCTAACCCAACACTCCCAAGGTCACACATAAACACAACACAATGATCCCATAACATTAATTAATGTAATCATTACTTAAGAATCCCAGATTTCGCGCATTGCTGACGAGTTACAAGATTCAAGCCAAAGTGTTCCCACGATGCAATCATGACACGCTTGTCATTATAAAATGGCTGCCAGAAGTATTTCGTAGATCTTGGAATTGATACGTGTTTAATAGTTACTGTTAATTAATAATTTTGTTGTCTTTGTTGGTGGTTAGACGGAACGGTATGGGACATGGTTGAAATAGTTCTGTATGGTTTGTGACATTTTTGGGATGACGGAAATATTATTATTGTATTTTTGGGATGCTACGAATTTTTGTGGTGATGATAAAATTAATATCATAGTTATGTGATCAGCCATAATTCAGGAAGTCTGGATTCCACGTCGCGTTGCTCCGTCTTCTTATAAATATCTACATGGGATTAGTAATGGAGCACTATATTATGATGTAAAATTTTACATTTTTAACTCAGAACATAATTGTAGAAATGTCAGCGGGATTGTCCGAAAGGGTTACCGCTACCCCGGAACATAAAGGGCAAAGGAAGGAACGTGGGTGGGTTTTAGTCAGTAAGAGTCTGACACTCCCTTCCGCTCCGCCCAGAGCGGGAGGGGTCACTTGATGATTTCACATCCGGAAAAAAAAAAATGTAGAAATGTGGAAAGGAATGGTTCCCACCCCTGCCTACCAAGTCCAGGAGTGTGAGGCCTGCTTTGGGTGGAATCTCGATGGGTCTCTTGAATACATAAGAGGTCACAATGCGTCTTGTGAGATAATTTGGATAGAATTTCGGCTTTCTCGGTGGTTAAAACTAGAAGACACCAAGGAATTTTGCAAACATACCTGAAAAAGCCCAGAACAACTTTACTAATTATCAAAAGACCGTGTGCATACAAACAAGTTAAGCAAGTAAGTGTATTTTGCTTTACTTTGAAAGCACGCCAATCAGATGAACCATCTTTTTATCAAATACTAGCTGCGCCCCGCGGTTTCACCAGCATAAGTCTCGATCCAATAGGAAAAAGTATCCTATGTCCTAATCCAGGATGACCTGGATTAGGACATCGGATACTTTTTATCCCGATATTGATTGATTGATTGAGAATTTTGGATGAAATATCCAAATCCGTTCAGCCGTTTTAGCGTGAAAGCGTAAAAAACAAACATACAAAAAATCAAATCTTTTTTTCTTTATAATATTACCATATTAGTTTAGATTTGCAATATTTATAAAGCTTTTAATCTTAGCCGGTTTCTATTCGTGATACATTAGGTAACTAACTAGACACTATATAATACTGTTTCTCTGATCGATAAACAAATGACTATGTATCGGAAGGCCACTGCACAGTTGACAAATCAAAGCACCTGCATATATGCGCACACGCACGACAAAAGTGAACGTGCGACAATGACCTTGACGTCACTACTGACGTGGGCGGTACGATCACTTATCTTAACGCTCCACTTGTAGTGGGGTAGGTACAAAGCTATGGTATAAACCTGAATAAGTATATTAAACAATCAATCAGTAGCGTATTATAAACGGATTAAATTATTTGCTATAAGGAAGGCTTTTAGGCGACCTTGCAGCGATTAACATTTCTGGTCGTAATTTTAATGCTTTGATTTAGAAACTATTATGTTAATTTTGTTTATTTAGCGTTGATTTTTTGTACCTTAGATAGTACAAAAAATCAAAGCTAGTTACCAACTTTAAACCGAAAAATAACAGTACAAAAATATTTCTGTACATCGTTAATATTTTTTTTTACATCCATCACGCGGAATTAAAAATAAATATTTTAGTCTTCAAAGCAACAGTGAATTTCTAAGGCATCTTGTGGGCTTGCTCGTTCCAACATAGACCTCATCCATCGCTTTCCACCAGGCGAGATCAAGGTCAAGAAGTGGACCATTACGCAAAAACAAAAAAATCATGACATTATATTGTCATGGATTTCCGCATACCAAGACCCCTCCGTGCCTCGGAAAACACGTTAAGTCGTTGGTCCTGGTTGTCATACGTGGATCTTTGACAGTCGTTATGCATCGTCAGTAGTCCGAAAGTCAGACAACCAGTCTAACCAAGGAAGAGTTATCGTATTACCCAATAACTGGGCTGTGGGGGTCAAATAGGCAGTCGCTCCATGTAAAATACTGGTATTCAGCTGCATCCGGTTAGACTGGAAACCAACCCAAACGTAGTTAGAAAAAGGCTAGGCTAGATGATGATGGATTTCTGCAAAAAACGCTTGATTCCATAACTTCACGTTAAACATTTTCTGATTTTTTTTCTGGCGGACTGATGGTCAGCAAAACAAAGTGATTCTATGTTCAATTATGAACCGTTCAATTATGTTAATTACAACATCAAAGCTTTATTAATCCCGGCAGCCTTGACAATGAGAAAGAATTGGAACTCACTCCAATTACAAAGACTATGATTACTTGCCATCTGACTTATCCCATTAGTTTCGTTTAATTTCCATCTGTATGGTCAGTTCCAAAAGTATCAAATGAAAGTGTAAACAAACCATGTTCAGTGTTAAATTCTTACGCAATCACTCACTAAAGGGAATTAGTAAAACGTTCATCTGTATCTAGAAGGCTTCGAGTTATAATCTCCCCTTTTTCAACAATCGTTCTTTGAATACATAATTAGCCTATAATGTTTCCACTGCTGGGACACACGCCTCTTCTCTTCCAGAGGGAGTAAGCCATAATCGACCACGCTGGCACAGTGCGGGTAGACGGATGTCACATGTCTTTGAATTTTAGTTTTAGGGATATGCCGTTTTCCTGACGATGTTTTCTATAACCGTGTTGAGTGCAGTGGTGATGGAATAAATAACACAAAGTTAAGCGCCTGCTTGGGTTCGAACCCACGACCTACAACTCGTAAGTCAGGGGCGATACCACTGGGCGACCGCTGTTCACAATAACATTATTAAATTGGAAGTGAAAAATAATCGGCGAACATTTAAATAAAAAAAAAATAACGTCAAATTGTCAAATTAAATGTGATATAAAATTAGAATTTCAGGTTTAAGTATTCAATGAAATTCAATGCCAATTTGTAAATGGCACTAAAAATTAGCACGCAAGTACGTTTTCTGATCCATTTGTTTACATTATCACAAGATACAATTAAAACAGACTTTAATAATTCCGCTCTTCAATTGCTTGACGATTGTTAATTGAATCGCTCTCTTATTCAGCTCCTTAATTGAACTAAATATGTAGTTTGATTAATACAAACCTCTAGGCTCCATCCGAACTACCGATATTAACTAGATATTTGCCACGGGCGACGTAATTGCGAAATAGTTAAAGAACGATTAGTATGTCAATCCTGTATATAGCTGTTGTTAGTATAATATTCGCATTGACATTCTAATTGTCTGACATTATCTTAGAATTAGTATAATCAAATGCCCATGTTGGCTGATGTTGGTCTGACAAGTAGGAAACAAATTATGCGGTTGGCTTATGTTGCAGTAGTTGTTGGGTAGTAAGTTATGGTGGTGCTTACTACAGTGGCTTAACACGAAAGCGTCAGGGTATCCCGCGAAATTAAATTTTTCTTATGTTTTTTTTTTGCAATTTGCAGGACCGTATCTGAAAGCTAATTTTCGTAATTCAAAACGTTGAAAATCTAGTCGCGGTCTCATCTCGGCAAATGTCAAAAACTTGTCAAAAATGTAGGGAAATTAGAGGTATTTTTGACAGATTGAGACGAGATCAGACTGTGAACGTTCTTAAAATTACGAGAATTGCTCCTCTGGTTGTATGCTGATCTAAATATTATTCGCGGCCGTAATAAATATTTATCTATTTAATTCTTCTCTCCAAAGACAGACAATGCCACGGTCATCACGCTCTGACTCCCACGTTAACGGCTCCCCTCTTGTTCGTTTCCCTTTTGCTTTACACCTACAGAATTTTAAAGTTCGACAAGAACTCTCATGCTCATTATTCTCCTGCCCTTATCCCAATGCATTTGTGGTCGGCGCAGTCTTTACCTTCTATACATACAAGCTATTATCTCAGTGGTCACTTCTATCTATCTATCTAACTAGCCAAGTAGAAGTAGGAATCAAGCTCGTCCTGCCATCTTCGTCTCGGCCTGCCGCGATGGCGTCGTGGGTTTAGTCGGACCCAATCTCAGGTGGTTCTCTTAGCCCATTTGTCATCTGACATGCGGCAGACATGTCCGGCCCAATATCACTTAAGCTTAGCGAGTGGTCAATTCCAAGACAAAAAATATAAAATTCCCTGTATCTAAATATCCATTTATATCATCAGTTGCAAACCGCCCCAACTTACTTGAATACCAGGGGGGCAATTCTCATAATTATAAGAACGTTCACAGTCTGATCTTAGTCTCAATCTGTCAAAAATACCTCTAACTTCCTTACATTTTCGACAAGTTTTTGACATTTGTCTGTCGCCGAGATGAGACTGCCTTCAGATTTGTTGATGTCGAATCAATGCCTTCAACAAAATGAAATTAATACATTAGAAACTCTTTAAGCTCCATTTAATAAACGAAAACCATAAAATCCCATCACGTCTTCATCAATAATCAAATGTTGAATTAATTAACCGTTGTTTTTATTAAGAAATCAATTAGTTTAGCCTTCAAAAGGCCGGTGGTATGATTACACGGGAGTGCGAGACGAATCAGCGATCATACGGTAGCCGACGCGTATTTGCATGTAAATTATTTTAACGAGAACTGCAAACAAAAAGTAAAAGTCCTTTTTGAACATAGAGTTAAGGTACGGATGGAGAGGGACGATATCAAATCAATATGAAAGGTTATATGTTTCAATACGATTTAATATCGTCTACTAAATGATCCAGTTCGGCTATTCTACTGTCTACTTTTTGTGTTTTTGGTCTGTCTGAAGACAGAGCATAAGATGAATGGGGGCTGTTCATGTTGAACTCTTTCTGACCCCCCCTCCTCCCCTTACGTAAGAGAAAATAAGATTTGGATGAACCTCCTCCGCACCTTTCAATCTTACGTAAGAACAGGGGGTCTACTCCGAAGTGCTATCGGCCGAATGTTCGGCCGTTTCCTGCCACGAAGTTACTATTTGGTTCGGTCGGTCCCGATCCTACACTCCTACACTCTTTCGAAAATTGACTATGGTCCCGACCCAACTGAGCCGATCCGAACTGTTTACGCATTTTTCAATAATATTCGGTTCGGCCATGTGTCGGTCCGATCCGAACATTCGCACTTTGCACTTCGTAGTAGACCCCCAGTATCTACCAAAACTGCAAAGAAAAAGTAGCAAAAAAATTAAAAAACTTATAATTTTTGCTTACTGTCTTTTGTGATCTTTTTTTTTTTTTTTTTTTTGGGATGGGAAATCATCAAATGACTCCTCCCGCTCTGGGTGGAGCGGAAGGGAGTGTCAGACTCTTACTGACTAAAACCCACCCATGTTCCTTCTTTCGCCCTTTATGTTCCGGGGCAGCGGTAACCCTTTCGGACAATCCCGCTGCCCCGGCAGGCTTCGGCCCTGAGGGGCCCCTCGTTATGCTGACATCTCTTTGAGGCGCGCGTGGAACACTTACGCGCCGTCCGGCACGGGCCTGGTCCTGATCGGGCGGTGAGCTACTCATTGCTCTCCGCCCGCAGGCCCGCGCCTACGGTGGCCGGTAGTCGTCTCTCGACTCCCGACGCCCGGGGCGTCTCCCGCGGCGGCTTGGACGGGAGGCTCTCTCCCTCATCCGTCCCGCCACCTCCTTCGCTAGCATGACTGCTTCGCAGAAGGAGGCGACTGCCTCCCACTCCCTCTCGCTCCGGACCATGGCTTGCACCAGGTCCGGGCGCGAGAGGCCGCCGCCGCTGCCGATCGCCTCCACGAGGACACGGCGGTGCTCCACCCAAGCGGGGCAGACCTCCACCGTGTGCTCCACCGTGTCCTCTGGGCGATCCTGGCAATGGTGACACCCGGGCGTTTCCTCCCGCCTGATCATGTGCAGGAACCTCCCGAAACTTCCGTGTCCGGTGAGGACCTGCGTCAGGCGGTAGGTGAGGGCGCCGTGGCGCCTCTCTAGCCACTCCTCAAAGAGGGGTCTTATCGCCGCTATCGCGGCGTGCCCTGCGCTGGGTTGCGACAGTCGCTCTTTCCATGTCGCCATGAGATCGAGCCGGAGGTCCGTCCGCTCCGCAGCAATTTGCCGCGGGAGCGGGCTTTCCCCCCGGCGTAGTGCCTCCGCGCGCCACTCATACAGGCGCGCGAGGACTATCGCCTCCAGATCCCATGGCGGCAGTCCGGCAAGGAGGCTTGCCGCCTCGCGCGAGATCGTGCGGTAGCCCCGGATTAGCTTTACGGCTACCACCTTCTGGGGCGCGTTCAGGTAGTGGGCGGCTCGCCGCCGCAGTGAACGCGCCCACACCGGGGCCCCGTATATGGCCATGGACCGCACGACCCCCGCGTAAAGCCTCCGGCAGGAGGCGTTTGGCCCCCCCAGGTTGGGCAAGAGCCGCTTGAAGGCGGCCCCAGCCCGTTCCAGTTTGGGGGCCAAACGTCGGAAGTGCTCGACGAAGTTCCACCGGCTGTCGAGGACGAGACCCAGGTACTTCATCGTCGTCTCGATGCCGATGTGAACCCCTCCTGCCGTTAGTTGGGATCCCGGTGGTGGCGCGTTCCGGGGCCCATGAAACGTCATGGCCTCGGACTTGTGCAATGCCACCTCGAGACCCAACTGCCGGATCCTCTCCACGACTATCGCAACCCCGCGTGTCATCGCGTCGGCCGCCGCCTGATGCGACCTCCCCTGCGCCAGGACCAGCGTGTCGTCAGCGTAGCAAACCACGCTGACGCCATCAGGGAGGTCGGCCCGCAGCACCCAGTCGTAGCCGATGTCCCACAGGAACGGCCCCACAACCGATCCCTGCGGGACACCGCACGACATCTCTCGCCGGTTCCACTCCCCATCGCGACCGGGGTAGCTGACGGCTCTGTCCGTCAGATACGCCTCGACTATTCGACGGAGGTAGGGCGGCACTCGGTGATACCGGAGTGCCTCCACAATGCAGCTCCAGGGCAGGGTGTTGAACGCGTTGGCGATGTCGAGTGACACCGCCACGACGACCCCACCCCGGGACACCGCGTCCCCCGTCGTGAGGGCTCTCACGCGCATGATGGCGTCCACCGTCGAGCGCCCCTTGCGGAAGCCAAACTGGCTGTCCGCAAGATCCGGCCCCGTCCTCACCAAGTGCCCGACGAGGCGGTTTACAAAAAGAGCTTGCCCACCTCGTCGAGCAGCACGATGGGCCGGTATGCGGACGGAGAGTCCGCTGGGCGCCCTGGCTTCCGAATGAGGACCAGCTTCCCCGTCTTCCAACGAAGCGGGAACTGGCCTCTCTCCAAACATGCGCTTAAGAGCGCCTCCAGTCGAGGCCCGAGAGCCCTCGAGGCCAGGACCCAGGCTTTACCTGGCAAGCCGTCGGGTCCTGGGGCGGTATTTTTGGCCTTCAGCCTTCCTACCGCCACTCTCAGTTCTACCCCGGTCACTTCAGGGATGTCGTCGTCGTCCGGTCTTTTGTGATCTTACGTAAGAACAATCTAAACAGCCGGGGTTGACGAGATCTGTCAATGTAATCATTGTTCTGGAACATTGAAACTGACAGCTCTTAAATTAGACTTGCTGATCGAGTTCGTATTGGTGAAATTCGCCCTCTATTTTATTTTTATTAGCTTTATTTTGACCTTTTTTTTTTTCTGGTGGGAAATCATAAAATGACCCCTCCCGCTCTGGGTGGAGCGGAAGGGAGTGTCAGACTCTTACTGACTAAAACCCACCTATGTTCCTTCCTTCGCCCTTTATGTTCCGGGGTAGCGGTAACCCTTTCGGACAATCCCGCTGACCCGGCAGGCTTCGGCCCTAAGGGGCCCCTCGGATTATGCTGACATCTCTTTGAGGCGCGTGTGGAACACTTACGCGCCGTCCGGCACGGGCCTGGTCCTGATCGGGCGGTGAGCTACCCATTGCTTTCCGCCCACAGGCCCGCGCCTACGGTGGCCGGTAGTCGTCACGCGACTCCAGACGCCCGGAGCGTCTCCCGCGGCGGCTGGGACGGGAGGCTCTCTCCCTCATCCGTCCCGCCACCTTCTTCGCTAGCATGACTGCTTCTTATTTTAACCCTTGCATTTTAGTTTTGGTGTTGTGTACTTAATTAATTATTTTTAGTAAAGTTAGTTATGTACTTAAATAAGGTTAGTATTGTTGATCTTGCTGTGATTCTATTCTTTAAGTTTTTTTTTGTGTGCATTTTAAACGTACGAAGCAGCTAATAACATAATCAAGTCAATCGAGTGCCTGAACGTTTATGACTGAGTAACATCACTATATTCAAACTGACAAGCAACAAAAAAACTACAATCCGTTTCACGTTGATTTTTAAACTACTTTAGACGAGAGTAAGCAAACTTAGAAATGTGATAAAATACAGGAGGACCTTTTTTTTTTCGGATGGGAAATCATCAAATGACCCCTCCCGCTCTGGGTGGAGCGGAAGGGAGTGTCAGACTGCGGCAGCCTCAATGGTACAGACGCCAGCACATCAAGCTACTACAATCTGTAAAATTTCTTTATTAGATTTTCAACTTTATTGCTAAACAATTAAGGTTCAAGGTTGATTGAGAAAATTTGACATTTTTACTAAATGAAACAGATTCGGTTACCACCTCGAACTGTAATTAGGGATATATAATGTTTTTTCTTCTTAAAATCGTAAAAAAACGCTCCTATACATGCATTTATGACATTGTTGACCATAATTATCTGGAATTGAATCAATTGAATGCATTATCAAAACATTTTCTTTTTATTACGATTTCGTGATACCGGTTAGACTTTATTGAAAAAATTTACGTATAATACGATACGTTACGTTTTTTTTAAGTTTATTACGATTAATAGATGTTACAAAATGTGGGCCCAAAAAAAACTATCTCTTTCATCGTTTTTGCATGAAAGAGTAACAAACATCCATCCATCCATACAAACTTTCACGTTTATAATATTAGTAGGAAGTAGGATTTCACGATTAAGAATTTCATAACTCCCTTTGGTCAAAGTTTACTGCAGCCCTGAAAATCACAGATTTTATAGTTTTACTAAGATTTAGGACAAATTTCTAGACAAGAGCTTAATTTACAGTATGAGAAGAAAATATCTAAAAATATAACTGTGAGAGGTAAGTTTCTTTAAAAAATCAAATACTTTCTTTATGTCAAAAAGTCTGACTCGTGAAGGATTTGAACCTCCGCCCTCCGATGGTCAAGTGAATTTATATATCGGTGCTCTAACCTACTGAGCTAACGAGTCTTGTATAATACTATTCAAATCTAGACGGACTATCCACAAAATGACGTATTCCTTTGGCCGCTTACCAACATCTACGTCACTTGGGATATAAAGTATCATGAAAGCTTCAAACATGAGTAACACTATATATCTTTGTGGCGGACAACCGGGGTATATTCAGTACCTTGCGGTCGTACCTGGGACAGTCTCCCACGTTTTGACGTGTGTTTCCCTTCACTGAGTCGAGTGACTCTGCTGGTGGCACACGTCCCACGCACACCTGAATACGTAGCCGTTTTATAAGGGTATACCGGCTCGGAAGGCTTTGCAGAGATAGGCAGTGAAATAAAAACAACCAATTTTCTTACTTATGTTGCTTGTAGATTTCGGCTTCTTTTGTAGGTGTTGCCTCTTCGACGGCTGAGCTGTGACTGACTTTTCGTCGCAAATTGCGCTCTATTTATACCCGGCTTACGTTACCTTATAGAGAGCCGTGTATTTTGAACCCTTTTTCATGCTACTTTTTTCTTAAGCCGAAATCTGTCAAGCCCCTTATTTTATTTATTTTTATAGAATTTCCTTACAATTTTTACTATATTATGTTCCTTATATAACCATCTACTTAACTAAACCTTACTATATAACTTAACTATGTATAATAAAAAGTTTCTAGAACAACACACACAAAACTGTCAAAAAAGTGAGTCGACACATTTTCACTATACAAAATCCCTTGTAATTTCTAAACTAATGATCCGATTTTCATAATTCAAACGGAAATATTCGTTTTATATCTAGACCTATCCTTTAAAACAAAAATTATCAAAATCTAACCATAAACAAAAAAGTGAGTTTTCAAGTTACGTAAATATACTTGAACAAAATTACACTTGTAAGAATCCTTTCAAAAACAGTCTCATTTGTTTGGAATACAAAACTAACAACAAATCTGAGCTAAATACTAATTAGAAATATAAGAAAAAACATGAAATAAATCTCTTTAAAAGTTTCTAACTAGATTAAAATTTCTACTTTACTTTTTGTGCGTAGCGGTAACGTCACTACTTGCGCCCTGGTACTCAGATAGGGTCTTGTCGCCGACAATCTTATTTAATCGGTCTGTACGTTCACATACTCATCATTTTCCTTTAAAAAATCAAATACTTTCTTTATGTCAAAAAGTCTGACTCGTGAAGGATTTGAACCTCCGCCCTCCGATGGTCAAGTGAATTTATATATCGGTGCTCTCACCTACTGAGCTAACGAGTCTTGTTCAGTACTATTCAAATCTAGATGCACTATCCACAAAGTGACGTATTCCTTTGGCCTTTTCCCAACATTCACGTCATGAAAATATTTGAAATCATTTTATGCCTACTGATTTTTTGAGAGACCACGTCTGGCATGCATAAGTAAGAACCGGCGTAAGGTAGATGTTCATCGCCTTCGTTTTTAGTTTTGTGGATATGGGGCCTGTGAAAATTTCCTTCATAGCCCAGTATTTGTTCCACGTATTCTTCACTCTGCGATCGATTTCTTTCTCTGTACAGGGTTTTATTGAGATTAGATGTCCAAGGTAAATGTAGTCTGCGACGTACTCCATAAATGAAGAAGAAATTCGCCCTTAGTCTCCCAAAACAAAATCTTTTAACTCTTTTATCGTTCCTCAAAATATTCACTTTATTAATTAAGCAGGTTTAGCCCGGGGTGACGGTCCGTGATTTTTAACTTAATTCTCGTCCCTTGTGATGTGGCATGATGCTACTATTTATAGGTCGACGTATATGCTGTCCGGTTAATCCATTTTAGTATCCCTTGGTTAAGATTTTGTATTTTTTGTGTTAAAGACCTCGGAGGCACAAATTGCTTGAAAGAGATTCTAAAAGATGAAATGTAAAAGACTCTGTGGAAAATCAGTACTAATTTGGCATATGAATTTTATGTAGGTTTCTTATTGAAGACTCTGCAAAGAAGAATGTTTGAGAAAGAACAGACTGATTCAGAGAATTTAGGAAATCGATATTCTGTTGTTAAACTTTTTCCACGTCAAGGAGTATGCCTCTTTGATTTCAGTGCGATTTAAGGTAAGTATACAAGAGCAGTAGTGGCCCAGTGGTAACGGCCGTGACTTACGAGTTGTAGGTCGTAGGTTCGAACCCAAGCGAAAATTTTTCTCCTTATATATTACTAGCTTCTGCCCGCGACTTCGATAGCGTAAAATTTATTGTTCCTCGTCCAACTCCGTTGCATCGCATCGCCGGTCCGCGCTATTATTTCGTTTTCGCTATTTACTAGCGTGATGTTAATAGCCTATAGTCTCTCTCAAGAATTGGGCTATCAAATTCAGAAAGAACTTTTCAAATCCAACCTGTAGTTCCAGAGATTTGCGCATACAAACAAACAAACTCTTCAGATTTATTATTAGTATGTGTATAGATAAGTTTAGATAGATGGAAGATACATTATTAAATTTTCTAACCATTAAATAATTTCATTTTTTATCAATTTATGACTCTAAGACGATGGCCATGAGCGATATAAGTGGTTTATAATGGAATATTATATTTTATTGCACTTTGATTACTGGCACGGTCGTTAGTTCAGACTAGGTTATCCGCGACAAATTGCCTGACTATAGATCTAGGTAGACCTAAATTCCTAGAGTAAAGTATCTAAATCGCAGATAATTTTTCATGTTTATATTTCCATACATTCTTCACTGGTAGGGAGGGAGATAAGTGTTAGGTACCTAGTTTATCATAATATCAGAAGTAGATAAGGTTAGGTTTGTTTCCCTGTTTACAGTGGAAATAAAGAAAAAAACAGATTGGCAGGGACATCAACGCGCCAATTGTAACCTTCATGGTTACAATTCAGCACATGATTCTAGACCGTAGCGTCAATAAAAAAAAAACTGTTGTTTTATAGAAAAGTGCCATACCTACGTAGTCAAAATGAATGGTACAATATTATGTAAAGTAAAACTTTCAATGCCGGGAGTCTCAGAATCATGTTCTGAATCCATGGTACCAGGTTGGGCGTCGATGTCCCTGCCACCCTGTATCCTATGGCAGTAATCGCGATTTGCTGACTTCCATCGAAGTGTTCCATTCTTTATTTCCGAAGATAATCAGACAATTCATATTTTCATTACACACAATAGATCATCAGACCCTCACTATTGTGTATGAAAATATGAAATATCTGCCATTTATTAAGAGCCAGACGCAGTACGCAAATCTTTCTCACGTGAGAAGATGGGATTAGAAGGTTGCGGGTAAGTACTTACCTATATATGCACATAGCACATGCACTTACATTTATATAAGCAAGATTATTACTCCTAGCGGATGAGCAGGACTCCTTGTCGTATTAATATACTGAAACTGATTTAATAAATTTGTTTTGTAAGACGCAAGCTAAAAGCGGGAGCGTTTTGCTAAGATATAGGGTTAGGCAAATAGAGCCAAGTCGGCAATGATTCAATGGAGTCTTGTTGCGCATAAAATGTTATTTTAGCATAATTGTTTGGAATTGGCTGACTGTTTAAAATAACCGTATGTCTTATCATTTAACGTTTCCATGATTTACCTGTTTATCTAGTTAGCCTTATATTATTAATAAACTTCCACATTCCTATCAGTTATGCCAAACATACGTATACATGTCGGGCGCCACATCAGTCTACCAGCTCTGCACGTCTCTCATCATCATAGCTCTTACGGCTGCGTCATTCTGTGAGTCTGTTAGGAATATGTACCTATTAGCACAGTTCAGCAACGTAGAAAGCTATTTACACCTGAGTTACATTGAATTTAATATTCTATAGTCTAAATATGGTATGTACAGACAAGAAAATATGTAGTTTTAAATGCCTAATGCTAGTGTTTAATGTTTTGGCCTGAAATAAACTTTTAAACATGGACAAGCAGTATCAAAGTCTTGGACATGGAGTACATGTACAAAATCCTACTATCCTACTAATATTATAAATGCGAAAGTTTGTGAGGATGGATGCATGTTTATTATTCTTTCACACAGAAACTACTGAACGATCTTGTATGAAATTTGGCACACAGATATTTTATAATTTTTTTATTGGATCCTTTTAGGCAGATAGTGCCTGTGTTAGGAGAGTCCGCTCTTCCATAGCAAGACGTGTTATACAAAACGCAATACGTATATTTTTTATGTTAAAACTACATAAATTAACATTAACTTAAATTATTATCAATTAAACTTTTTTTGTTGACACAATAAATACAAATGTCCCAAAATTATTCCAATTCCTTGAAGCAAAAGCCCAAATTACACCAGTCAATAAAACTTTCTTTTACCGCATCCTCCTATAACATGCACCACACAGGATATAATACAAGCCTGCACAGCTGTCACAGAGGATGTAGATACGTCAGGAATGTCCCGATAGATGCACAGGAACAGGATCACTGCGGATACCTGATAAGGACTGCCTTAAGTCTGTCTGACATGCGCTAGATGGCGCTAGTGAGTCTTTTGATTCGCGACTGGTTTTTCTGCAGGATGATTACAAAGATCGGTTTAATAAATCTTAAGGTCTCGTAGAAGAGATATTAATGTTAAGTTTTGACAAGATTGGAGATGGTAATTTGATTTGGAATGTAAGGAAATGTACTTACTTATCTTAAGATTACATAAAATGGTATATAATTATGGAGCTGAAACATAGCCTTACATTTTTTACAGCGTCTTTAGTGATCGAGATGATTACGAGGTTGTAGTGAGTAAAAACCTCTCATCTCTTTTAACACCCCTACTGCCTCACCGCGGGTCGGAAAGCCCGTGAAGCCGTTGGTTCCGGCTGTCATTCTTGTATTTTTGACAGTCGTTACAGGTCGTCAGAAGTCCGGAAGCCTGACAACCAGTCTTACCAAGGGGTATCCTATTACCCAGTAACTGGGTTGTGGAGGTCAGATATGCAGTCGCTGAATGTAAAATACTGGTATTCGGCTGTATCCGGTTAGACTGGAAGCCGACCCCAACATAGTTGGGAAAAGGCTAGGCAGATGATAATGAACTGATTAAAACAGTCCATTCTTTTCCAAAGAATTTTTATAACAGTCTCTTGCGATCCTTTTGTGAATCTTTCGTCTGCTTCGATAAGGATTCTTAACTAATAACATTAGGTACACGGACAAATGATCGTAACATACGAGACAGCGAACAAACATACAAACAGGCGACAAGCTATCAACATTTCAGCACTAAATACATCTCTCGATTATTATGAGAGGCCGACGGCATACCAGCGCCATGTTCCAGACATGTTCGCTAATAACTTTCTTTATGTAGGTGTTAACTGCAATGTGCAGCTAATGGAGATCAGTATAAAATTAGAAACTGCACACGAGTTCCTTCGTCCTGCGGGCTAATTGCGTAACACACTAACAGTAGGGACTTTCATTTTGACAGTTTATTAATTGCGTTATTTACGTTGTTGAGCAGACAAACTTTTCGAACATTTGAAGCAATGGATATCCGTCAAAATGATTCAGATTGAGATTGATAGTGTGTTACGTGATTAGGTTGCTCGTTGTAATAAAGCGCTTTGTGAAGTAATTAGTCCCCAGAAACTAAGATTTCAAAACAGATTGAGGAAGAACATACGAGCCGAACAAAGAACGCAAGTGTACTATTTAAGTTTTAGAATATTTACTTGAATCGTCATCATCATCTGCCTAGCCTTTTCCCAACTATCTTGGGGACGGCTTCCAGTCTCACCGGATGCAGCTGAATACCAGTATTTTACACGAAGCGACTGCCTATTTGACCTCCACAACCCTGTTACCTACTGGGTTGTGGAGGTAATACTATACTCCTTGGTAAGACTGGTTGTCAGACTTTTGGGCTTCTGATGACCTGTAACGACTGTCAAAAATACAAGAATGACAGCCGGGACCAACGGCCGGACGGACCAACGACCGGGACCAACGGAAAGCATTATGTAATGCTTTCCGAGTCATGGGCGGGCCGTGCCTCGGAAAGCATTACACATTAGACTAGCTCTCGGTATGTAAAGTCATAGTTGGTCACCCATCAACCGCGAATACTTACTTGAATAAGCCCGTTAATTATTCCTACCTTGGTCTAAGGTGGTTTCATCATGTTAATAGCACATTTCCTACCCCAACTCAACACGGTATTGAACTCGACAGACATCCAAAGGCAAATAATTTACATTGACAAATAATAATTGGCGCTAATCCAGTCCGTCAGATAATATACAACAATGGTAAGGCGTGCCCTGCGCGTCGCTTGGGCAATGCGCACGTGCCCTTATTGTTGCAATCAGCCAGGGCTGCTGGGAGAAAGTACAAAGGAGTACAATTTTTGTTTTTTTTCCAGTTTTTTGCAACTAAATATTGTAGTGAGAAATGTAAGAAAATCAGCACGTGTAGCAGACTATTTCTATCTCTATTCCACGAAGAACAGATTATAGACATACAAGCGGTGTTATCATCATTTATCATCATTTCAGCCGAAAGGTTTCCACTGCTGTACATAGGCCTCCCCAAGCACGTAGACTTCGACCGGTTCTGTGCTTCTCGCATCCAACAGGTTCCTACGGCCATCACAAGGTCGTCGGTCCACCTTGCGGTGTGCCTGATGGGATTTCCGTTCTGCGAAAATGACTTACATACAAATTCTCATCCCCTATTTAATGGCTTCAGGGGATCAATTTCCAAAACATTCTTCCGTAGTGCTCACTATCGATAAATAAGGAACTCTTGTGCTAAATCATGTTTTAGACCCCCAGTGCTTTAGACTGTGCGTTGTCCGTTTGTGAATTTAAGACTTTTTATCTCTTTTACTCCAACCGAACGTGACATCTTTCCTGAAGAACATAAGATGTTCTTTAGTTTTTTCGGTGGTCATCTAGGAGTTTATTTTTGGCAGGATTTTGCGGATTCCACGAGCGTAACAGTTGTCCAATATTTTTTTAAATAATAACGTGATGGATTTATTGATCCAGTACTAATACACAAAACCAGCACATATAGGTAGTGGGTACCTCTTTCTTTGTTTTTCTATATTTCCTCTTCACCTTCTAATTCCAACTAAGCCAATAAGATGTAAGTGCTGAATAAATATAGGTACATGTGAATTAGCCCCAACCCTGAAAACTACCTAAGGGGCATTGCTAACTATTCGCACAGCTGTCTAGAGCTAACCGTGAATGATTTACAGTGTGTACAAAGCCTTAGGCAGATATCTAGCCAGAGCTAGAATTAATGACTGCTAGCCGTTATCTAATGTTTTGAGCTAGTTTGTTCACTAAATTATATCTAAGTCTTCACATAGTGGTAGTATACAGTCATAATCAGCCTATAATGTTCCCACTGCTGGGAAAAAGGTTTCCTCTCTGTGAGAGGGAGTGGGCAATAATCCACCACGCGGGCCCAGTGCGGGTTGGTGGATGTCACATGACTTCGAGTTTTCGGTTCTGGGACATGTCGGTTTCCTTACTAAGTTTTCCTTCACCGTTTTGAGAGCAGTGGAGATGAAATTACACAATGTGATTGCCTTGGTTCGAACTCACGACCTACATCTCGTAAGTCGGGGCCGATACCACTGGGGCACCGCTGCTTGGTTGTATAGTCGACCACGAAATTATTTTACCACTCTATATGTAGTTGAATGTTACTATTGCACGTCACAAAACTACAAGTTACGGCGGTACAAGAATCTTTTAGCGCGTGGTCAATATCGGAACTAACGCATATGTATTTGTCTGTGACAGATACTATTATGAACCTTAGTGAAGTTGCACTGCTTTCCATCAGGCGGGATCGCAGTCAAGCACTAGTTTATATCATTAACGAAAAAAAAAAGTTTCAATTTACTGGAAATTGTTATTAAAAGACATGAATATGACCTAAGTCGACGAAACATGGAGCAGTGAACATTGTAGAGAGAGCAGGTACTGTAGGTCGGTACTTAATCAATTATGCGTAGTTTGCTTTCAAATTTATTTATTTATTAGACAAACTATATTTATTTATTTAAAGAAAAGTAGAGTAAAAAGCGCTTGAACTGGTTCCAGTAGGGCAGCGGGATTGTCCGAAAGGGTTACCGCTACCCCGGAACATAAAGGGCGAAGGAAGGAACATGGGTGGGTTTTAGTCAGTAAGAGTCTGACACTCCTTTCCGCTCCACCCAGAGCGGGAGGAGTCATTTGATGATTTCCCATCCCAAAAAAAAAAAAAAAAAACTGGTTCCAGTAAATGTCAATGCGAGAGGCACGCGACAGTCTTTTGTTTTTTTCTGAACCTATCATACCTGCGAGAAGATGTTTTGAACGCAAGAAAGTGTAAAAAAATATGAAAAGTGAAAATGTGTGTATATTGTGTCAGTATTTCAAAACCACCTACAGCAGAAAAACACTTAAAGAAAGTGAACCTCTTTGAATATGTTACTGTAGGTGACAAAATTTCTACGACAGCCGATGTTAGAGTACCTACCTACTTAATCATTTAACACGCTAATTAAAATTTTAATTAACGAGTTTTCTGATATCTTCGCAATAATTCATAAAATTTCTCGTGTTTTATTTCATATGTTTTACCGTGAGGAACACACGACTTCATATAATTATGTTACTATTGAGTTTGTTTGTTTTGCAAGGTAACTTAGCCATTTCTTACCATTTATTACAAAACCTAGTTTAATACTATTGTACCAAGTTCTTCTTCAAAAATTCTAAATCATGTGACATCTACCACCCCGCACTGGGCCCGTGTGATAGATTATATTATAGCCCACTTCCTCTAGAAGAGAAGACGCCTGTGCCCCAGCAGCTGTGTCTTCTAACTTAACAGTAATATGTTACTGGGGAGTTTGTTGCGCCACTTCTTCCCAGCTAAAACACTACGAAGTGGTACAAGGCGGGCGTTTTGGGAGACTCTCTGAAGTAATTTTGACGTTTAACCCTTTATAGGCCAGAATCAAAATTTCTAGTTGGGTAATGAGTTTCTTCAAGGACGATTTTAACGATTGAAATTCGATTTTATCAATTAATTCCTGTATTTCCAGTACTATCAGGTTCATTCTGCTATGACGTACAGCTGGAAGGAAACGTGAAAATAGGAAACCATTTTTTAAATACATTAAGGCAACCCTCAGAATTAGTTAATCTAGTAGTTAATTATTTATCTAAAAACATCGAAGGCAAAGGCAAACTGCCAAGATCCTTACCGCCCATGCCAATGGTAATGAGAGCAAGCACTAACACAATTACGGAGAATATTGAAAACAAAAAAACAGATCCGCTGGAACAGCTCGTGACTCACCTGCAGAAAAAAGGAAAAATTACCCTCAACAACATAGGCATAAAAATAATAACAGATCTGAAAATAGCAAAGGATATCACTCCTATACTTGACATTATTACCAATGATTATGCAGTTATGATGCAAAATTACTACGATTTCGTCAAAAAAAGCCAAAATGAGTCTGAAAGGGATTTACTATATCTAGATATGGCCGAAACATCGTGTAAGTTGCTACATAATGAAGAAAAGAAACTATTGAACGACATTATTATGCATGAAAACCAAGATTCTCAAACTGCAGTAGAATACCGCACCTTTCAAAATATAACCGAAAACCTTTTACAACTGAGCCATAAAGATAAAAAGGAAGCATTTAAATATATTTGCGATACATACAACGTTTGTAGACAGTACCCTGCTTTTACTGATTATTTTGCGAACTTAATAAGCGTCATCATACGACTCGAAGACTATAAATTTCTCGCGGTTCTTGATACGCTGACTAAAATCTTAAAACAAAATGAAAAAATGCTTGCAAGGGTTTCGGAAAAAGAAGACAGACAATTAATTATGAGAAAACTAAAAGATTATTCTTCCGATTTGTTTGCTGCGAAAAAATTATTAACTGTGGCGAGGTCAGTATTAACACAAAGATTTAAAACTGTCTCAAGCGGTGGTGCAGAATTTAAAATGAGATCTAAAGCAACGAGGATTATTCTGGATATCTTAGATAAAGCGTTATCTACGGAGGACGATACTATCCTTGCCATAGATTTTGATAATTCTATACATGTTATTAGGCATTGGTCAATTCTTACAAGGAATGAAGTAGACAAAAACCTTGAAGAATTTGCGAAAAGTTTATTAAGAAAGCTGCAACATAATTTGACTAAAAATGCACGAAAAGAAATAAAAGTTTTAATTAGAACTATAATGAGGGAAGACACGGAAGATAATGAGGTTTATCAGCGTTTGTTTAAGTTTGGCTCGAAATATGTTAAAGGTGATGATTTTCATTCAGATGTAGAGATAATGAACGTTTGAGTTTAATGACAAACAAATGTTATTTTCTTAATAAAAAACTTTTTGAAAAAATACATATTTCACTGTTGAGCGATGGCAGTTATGTGACAGAGTTTTTTTTTTAATTTTTTGAGGATGTCTCTACTAGATTTAACTTTAGTTTTAACTATTTTGATACTCCTGCTTATTATATGGCATAAAATTACTCGCCTATCCTGTTCCGTCATTAGAACAAATATACTCCACTTGCCCGCGACTTCGTCCGCGTGAAATTTCTTGTTCCCCCGACCCACCCCGTCGCATCGCATCGCTGTCCGCGCTATATCTTCGTTTTCGCTTAGCATTCTTTCTGACTTTCGCTCTTTTTGCTCGGCTTCTAAGGGTTCTAGCGGGATGTTAAATAAGCCTATAGCCTTCCTCGAGAATTGGGCTATAAAATGCAAAAAGATTTTTTCAAATCCGACTGGTATTTTCAGAGATTAGTGCGTTCTAACAAACAACCTCTTCAGCTTTATTATTAGTATAGATATACGAGTAGATTTCACCTAGAATTTGAATGTCATGTGTTTAGATCCGGAAACAACCGGATTTACAGACATAGCTGTGGTGGGAGTCGGTTGGACATGTTTGTCGAAGGACCGCTGGCCGGTCGAGCAGATGAGTCCTGGAGTGAAGATTGCGTATCAGCCAGCGTAGTGTGAGACGCCCCCAGCTAGATGGACTGACGACCTGAAAGACTTGGCTGGGACAGACTGGATGCGGAAGGCGGAGGACAGGGTGTCGTGGCACAGCCTAGCCTAGATAGTGAGGCACGGCACAATTTCTAATGGTGACTGAGAATTGACGGACGAATCCCATTGAAAATTACATATAATTGGTGATCTAGAATGTACAGTCGCTTGGCAACATTATCTGACCCACCCTAAAAACAAACGAATTTGGACCCTCTGCCTGTAACATTAAGGTTTATTCAATTTATATCAGCTTATCAGACAAGTGCACGAAGACTCAACCAAGAATTACAATAATAACACAGACATGCAAATTTGATCTTTATAACGTTACCATTAGGTTATATGTTACAACTACTTGTTATAATATAATTAGTGTAATAGCTTATTTTAAGGGTTGTGTTCAAGTAATCCTGGTCTCGTGGTCTGTGTATAAGACTGAGATGAACAAGTTGCGAGATCAAATCCTGTGACGAAGATATTGTTTTGCTTTTAATTTAGAATGTATTCCAAAACTATTTCATGTATTATTGTAAAGAACTATAGACGGATAATCTTCAAACTTAAACTTTCTAAAATGGTAATATTTTCGCATAACTTGTAATAAGTGGGTAGTTGAAAAATAAATATTCGTATTCATTATAAAACTGGTATTCAAAAGCAACTAAGGGTATGCAGTGACTACGCGCAAACATGTTTTACCTTGCCTTACTAAATTGCAAAAACAACGTCTCTTTACAATTTTTTATTTTCTATTTTATAGGTCGTTTTTTTATTATCATGTCTCAATGGAGTGATTATTTAAAATACAAAATAATCTATTTGCACCAGGAGCAGGTTAGCTGCTTGTGCTGTGCAAGAATAAACTTTATCAAGTATACTATATGGTTCAAATTCTTTAGAATATGCGTCTAGTATTACAACTAAGATCAAATTTCAATGTGGCTTATAAGAGTTGAGTTGGTCTTGTGGTCAATAAGGGGTAGTGCGGTGTTCATCGTTGTCTAAGTTCGAAACCAAGTTTAACCTAAATATATCTTTTTGCTCAGCTGTTTTTTTTTAATTATTTTATTACACTAAAGAAATGTAAAAAACATTTCTTTAATGGACGACGTAGGGTCTTGTCTTTTTAAACGGGTAGGTTGTATAGGAATAAAAGTAAACAATTGCAAGTTTAAAATGTTTATTATTTCATTAAAACACTTAGGTAAGATAAAGTAAGTAAATGCTCATATATATTCAAATTAATAGACATTTTATATTAGTATGCCATAATCAAATCTAACCATTTATAAACATTAAAAAAGGCGTGCTTATGCTTAAAAGTTTGTTATCGAGAAAATGAATTCATCTGTGAAATGCTTTACAGATTTATAGCTGCCTATATGTAGTGAATAAACATGATATTTAAATAGAAAAAATCTATTTATAACAATAACATCACCACATAATCTGCAACATTTTAATGGTTTAACAATCAATCCATTGAGCATTTACTTACATGGTGTGTTTAAAAATACCTACTAGATTACATAATTAGTAGTCCCCTGCTATAACTTGCTGTAAGCGGCTACGCATACCGCGCACCATATTCCAACACAAATCTTTGCCATTTAAATATTCCTGGGCAAAACGAACCCTTTCTTCGCGATGAGCAGGTGTCAATGCAATTTTCTGTGCTGGTTTATAATTCCTTATCTCAGCAGCGTATAAATGCCTTCTCATTGTTTCCTCTGAAATATTGTGGTTTATTGCGGTTACACGAATGGGCAAAAATTGATTTTCAACAGGGCTTGAAACCGGCCCCGGGGCCGGGCCCGGTGGCGTTCGAATACGGGACTATACTTAATGGCTTTTGCTCCTGGACGAATACGCTGAATATCTCCATTGTCTCCATAACGTTTAACCATAGTCTGACCGTATTTCTCTAAAACAAAAAAAAAAACATTTTTGGAACCGTGTATGTAACTTGTAAGGAGTGAATGTAGTGGTAAAATAGCCAACTACGAGTTCATTAATCACAATCAATAAAATAAAATAGGTATAAAAACACTTACTGCTATATATTAAGTCGACGATCAATCTCTCTAATTCCAACATTCTGCTCATGTAAAAATATGATTTTTTGTTCGGTGTAGTCATTAAGTTGCGACATGATGCTTTTTTACACCAAATTGCTTAAAAATACTTAACGAGTTATGTGAAACGATTTACAAATGTGTGTGCGCAGTTACTGCTATTAGGTAGTTTAACTTTTGTCACATAAATTAATTTATTATCTACCTCACGAAGCAAATATATGTTTTACTTCGTATCCAACCATTCTTGGTAAGTAAATATAAATTCTGTGAACTTAAAGTTTTTTAATTTACCCACCTGTTTACAAGATAAGTTATTAGGCGTAAATCATATTGGTCGTTCTTTAATAATGCAGGCAATATTGTAGAAATGAAAACAAATTAAAAAAGAAACTCATAATAGGTGGACTGTGTTTTCGAACCCACATGTTGTTCGTCGCCAATCCAGGATCAAACCGCTAAGCCACAAGAACTTGTAGGGAATATGCGAAATTAAAGATTGGGTTCTAATTATGTAGTGTGACTTAAAAGCTTTTCAACTTTAATGTCAACGGGATAATGATTAAAATAGCTTAACAAAATGATATATGTATAATGCCGGTGGCTCCGACAATGTTGCACGAGCGCCGTCTGATAAGCTCATATAAATTGAATAAACCTTAATGTTACAGGCAGAGGGTCCAAATTCGTTTGTTTTTAGGGTGGGTCAGATAATGCTGCCAAGCGACTGTACTATTCAAAGCATGATTGAATGAATAGAAAAAAATAATGTGAAAAGAGAAGCGTATCCACCAAACAGTCTATTGTCTCAGTTATTTTAGTATTTTCCCAAGCAGATCAGTTTCTCTAGAACGTATTACATAAGAATTTCGCTTTTGCAACAATTAAGGTGATAATATGACGAGATTTTATCGTGAGGTTGCTGACAACAGTTATTAATAACAGCTACCTATGTGTCCTTTTTAGTATTAATTTCTTTGGGGATAATAGAATATGCGAAGGAAAACTTCGTGAGGTTACTTTGTATTAAATGTGATTGTATATGTTGTATGACATTTTCATCAATGATATTTTCATATATGCTGGTAAACAGATTTTGCGTGAATGTAACGCATGTTTACCCCACCTTGTATTTTTTTTTGTGTGTTTATGTTCTTTTTTATGCGTCATGTTTGCCGCAAATAAATGTATTTTCTTTCTATTTACCGAAAACTCTTCTGGGTTATTCTACATTATTGTTAATTTGACACCAATACTAATTCGATACCAACGACGGTAAAGGCCATGAAGATCGGAGACTCTACACTCGAAGTACTGGGTGATTATGTTTACTTAGGACAAATTGCAGTACAGAGCAGTGGTGGCTCAGTGGTAACAGTCGTGACTTACTAGTTGTAGGTCGTAGACAGGACCCAGACAGGCGCTTTACTTTGTGTAAATTATTTCATCACCACTCACCACTCTCTAAACGGCGAAGGAAAACATCGTGAGGAAACCGGCATGTCCTGGAAGCAAAAAATTCGATGACATGTGACATCTACCTGCCCGCACTTGGCCCGCGTGATGGATTAAGGCCCACTCCCTCTCACAGAGAGGAGGTCTGTGTCCCAGTAGTGGGAACATTATAGGCTGGTTATGAGGACAAACTGTCTAGTTAGGTAGGTCCAACTTCGAGAAAGAAGTCAATCATCGAATCCAACTCGGCTGGGCAGCGTTCGGGAAGCTACGCAATATCTTCTCGTCCGACATACAGCAGTGTCTCAAGACGAAAGTCTTTGACATATGGCACTGAAACGTGGTCGCTCACAATGGGCCTAATTAGAAAGCTGAAAGTCACCCAAAAGGCAATGAAGAGGGCTTTGCTAGGAGTTTCCCTACACGATCGAATCAGAAATGAAGAGATTCGTAGGAGAACCAAGGTAACCGACATAGCTAGAAGAATTGCTAAACTTAAGCGGCAGTGGGCCGGGTACATTGCTCGAAGAACAGATGGCCGATGGGGGTGAAAGGTTCTGGAGTGGCGGCCGCGTACCGGAAGACGTAGCATAGGAAGGCCTGGATGTGAGAAGCACAGAACCGGTTGATATAGCTGTACTAGGGGGAGGCCTACGTCCAGCAGTAACGGTTTTCGGCTGAAATTATGATTATGATGATGAGGGCAAAGGTCGCATGCGCCATTTGAACATGATTTATTTATTTCTTTTGATAGCCGCGTCATTGCGAAGTTATCATTCTGACATCAGAATATTTGTGTGTTCCTGAATATTAAACATTGACCATGACCGTGATACCCACGTGTCTACTGTTGCATCATTTCATTTTTTGTACTACTTTTTTATAAAATTCATTACCATTTTGTTTGAATTTTTTTGGTAGAAGGCCAAAGGAACACGTCATTTTGTGGATGTGCATTTGTATTTCAATAATTTTGAACAAGACTCGTTAGCTCAGTAGGTTAGAGCACCGATATATAAATTCACTTGACCATCGGAGGGCGGAGGTTCAAATCCTTCACGAGTCAGACTTTTTGGACACTCTTATAATCTGTTGAGGAGTTTATTGTAACCGTAACGCTATTAAACCCTTTAGTTATTAGAATAAATGAATGGTTAATTGGTGATTTTGCTGATCTGTCAATTATGATTTATAATTACTGTCCGGCCATCGAGAGAATGCGGACTTGTTAGTGCGACAATTCTAATAAATAATAAAGATTGATTTCGCAAAACACGTATTCGTTTGTATGAAACTGACAGATGTCAAGAATACATTCTCTCGTCGGCCGGACTTTAGTCTTAAGCTTTACAATAACATTTATAGTAACAAAGAGTGTGATAATAGTACAAATATGTAGTTTTGTGTATACCTACTAATGACGTGAATGTTGGAAATAGGCCAAAGGAATACGTCACTTTGTGGATAGTGAATCTGGATTTCATTATTTTTTAATAAGACTCGTTAGCTCAGTAGGTTAGAGCACCGATATATAAATTCACTTGACCATCGGAGGGCGGAGGTTCAAATCCTTCACGAGTCAAACTTTTTGGAGACAATTATTTTGAAAGTATTTGAACTCCAGGAAAAAATTTGAGATAGACGTTTGTCTTCGTATATACATATATTTTCTTGTCTGTAAATGAAGCTTTCGTTGCAACAATTTATCGAAGATTCTGAATTCGTCAAATGAATAATTTGTAACAGTGGTTCCTAATATGACTGCAAAACATTAACTCAGATTAAAGAGTACTTGAGCATTACGGACTAGACCTGCGTTCAGTTTAGTAAAATGTTATTTAAACGATAGACAACAAAAGGTTTAAATAAATGGCGTCAATTCACTTAATTTAAAAGTAAAAATAGGTCTTCCAAAAATCTCGATATTAGGTCCTTTTTAATATATGTATTAATGGTCTTCCCCACTTATTAAAAAACCAACCACAAATTGTGGTACTTGCTGACGATACTTCCTTAATTTATAAGATAAATAGACGTGCATCACATCTTGACGACGTAAATAACGTCCTACTGCAGGTGAAAAATTGGTTCAGTGCTAATAATTTAGTATTATGTGGGAAAAAAAACTAAATGCATAAGATTTGCTATACCTAATTTTAAAAGTAGTGGTTGTGACATAATATTGAATAAAGAGAAACTAGAATTCGTCCATAAAACTGTTTTCCTGGGGATCCTTTAACATCTCTGGCTAAGTTCAGCAGAATATGCTGATGCAGCGGTTCCCAATATGGCTGCAGAACAGTAACTTTGATTAAAGAGAGTTCTGAACTTCTCAGATTGATCTTGAAATCGTTAAGATGAAGATTGTTTTGTTTGAACCTTTAGATTACAAAGAGTTTGATGAGTAGGCATAAAATGATTTAAAATATTTTCATGACGTGAATGTTGGGAAAAGGCCAAAGGAATACGTCACTTTGTGGATAGTGCATCTAGATTTGAATAGTACTGAACAAGACTCGTTAGCTCAGTAGGTGAGAGCACCGATATATAAATTCACTTGACCATCGGAGGGCGGAGGTTCAAATCCTTCACGAGTCAGACTTATTGGAAACAATTATTCTGAAAAAGTTTGAATTTTTGTTGACGAAAATATTGAGATTGATGTTTGTCCTCGTAGGGATATTTTCTTTCCTGTAAATTAAGTTTTCGTGTGGATATGCATATACTACTAGTTTTCTGTTAACTAGTTGCTAGAAGCTTTCGTTTGGGCAAGTTATAGAAGTTTCTGAATTCGTCAAATGTGTAATCTGTAATAGCGGTTCCCAATATGGCTGCAGAAGAGTAACTTTGATTAAAAAGTGTTCAGAACTTCTTAGATTGATCTTGAAATCGTTAAGATGACGATATTTTGTTTGAAGCTTTTGATAACAAAGAGTATGATGAGTAGGTATAAAATAATTTAACATATTTTAAGATGTTGGAAATAGGCCAAAGGAATACGTCATTTGGTGGATTGTGCATCTGGATTTGAATAGTATTGAACAAGACTCGTTAGCTCAGTAGGTTAGAGCACCGATATATAAATTTACTTGACCATCGGAGGGCGGAGGTTCAAATCCTTCACGAGTCAAACCTTTTGAAAATACCACTTTTCATAAAATATTTGGATTTTTAATAAAAATTACGATATCAGTAGCTCTTTTGGAAGCCTATGTAGATTTTTTTTTCCATTTTTTCGCCTCAATGAAGAACTGTAACCTAATAAAGCGTTACTCTTGCTGTCATTTGGACAACTTAGTGAAGTTCTTATTAAAATGATGAGTATGTGAACGTACAGACCGATTAAATAAGATATATATATGGTGTTACTCATGTTTGAAGCTTTCATGATACTTTATATCCCAAGTGACGTAGATGTTGGTAAGCGGCCAAAGGAATACGTCATTTTGTGGATAGTCCGTCTAGATTTGAATAGTATTGAACAAGACTCGTTAGCTCAGTAGGTTAGAGCACCGATATATAAATTCACTTGACCATCGGAGGGCGGAGGTTCAAATCCTTCACGAGTCAGACTTTTGGGACTCAATTTTATAATAACATTTAATTTTTATGAATGACGGAAGTCCAGTTATGGCTGTCTACAATATTCTTCTCGATTCTTTTTTGCCTCTTCTATAAATTAAGTTTTTTACCGGAAAGCTGGTCAAACTTTGCCTGAAACTGTCAAATAAAAAATCTGTGATAGTGGTTGTAATAGTTATTCCCTATAAGGGTGCAGTTACTTTGAGCAAAGCGGTCGGTAGCTCTTTTTAGAATTTTCGTCCATTCCTTCGCCTCAATGAAGACCTCTGGCCTGATAAAGTGTTAAACTTGCTGTCATTTGGACAATTTCTTAACGTCCTTAATAAAATAACGAGTACGTGATTGCATTGTGATTCTGAACATGTCAAAGAGAAAGACCGATTTAATAAGATATTTTGTGTTGTATTACTGATGTTTGAAGCTTTCGTGATAGTTTTTATCCCAAGTGACGTGGATGTTGGAAATAAGCCAAAATGACGTATTCCCACGTCATCTTGTGGGTAGTGGATCTGGATTTCAATAATATTGAACAAGACTCGTTAGCTCAGTAGGTTAGAGCACCGATATATAAATTCACTTGACCATCGGAGGGCGGAGGTTCAAATCCTTCACGAGTCAGACTTTTTGACATAAAGAAAGTATTTGATTTTTTAAAGAGATTTACCTCTCACAGTTGTATTTTTAGATATTTTCTTCTCATACTGTAAATTAAGCTCTTGTCTAGAAATTTGTCCTAAATCTTAGTAAAACTATAAAATCTGTGATTTTCAGGGCTGCAGTAAACTTTGACCAAAGGGAGTTATGAAATTCTTAATCGTGAAATCCTACTTCCTACTAATATTATAAACGTGAAAGTTTGTATGGATAGATGGATGGATGTTTGTTACTCTTTCAAGCAAAAACGATGAAAGGAGATAGTTTTTTTGGGCCCACCTTTTGTAGCATCTATTAATCGTATTATACTTAAAAAAACGTAACCAATTTATCATTGAAAATGGTCAACTTTTTCAATAAAGTCTAACCGGTATCACGAAATCGTAATAAAAAGAAAATGTTTTGGTAATGCATTCAATTGATTCAATTCCAGATATGGTCAGCAATGTCATAAATGCATGTATAGGAGCGTTTTTTTACGATTTTAAGAAGAAAACACAATATATATCCCTAATTACAGTTCGAGGTGGTAACCAAATCTGTTTCATTTAGTAAAAATGTACAGACGCCAGCAGGACAAGCTACCCGAAACTGTCAAATTTTCTCAATCAACCTTGAACCTTAATGGTTTAGCAATAAAGTTGAAAATCTAATAAAGAAATTTTACAGATTGTAGTAGCTTGATGTGCTGGCGTCTGTACCATTGAGGCTGCCGCAGTCTGACACTCCCTTCCGCTCCACCCAGAGCGGGAGGGGTCATTTGATGATTTCCCATCCGGAAAAAAAAAGGTCCTCCTGTATTTTATCACATTTCTAATTTTGCTTACTCTCGTCTAAAGTAGTTTAAAAATCAACGTGAAACGGATTGTAGTTTTTTTGTTGCTTGTCAGTTTGACTATAGTGATGTTACTCAGTCATTAACGTTCAGGCACTCGATTGACTTGATTATGTTATTCATAAATTAAGTTCCCAGCTGCTTCGTACGTTTAAAATGCACACAAAAAAAACTTAAAGAATAGAATCACAGCAAGATCCAAAATACAGCAACCAATTAAATGTTGGTGCTTTGAGGTTTAGGTCAGTGACTAAGATCGGCCTTGTTCGACTTTGTAAAGAGCGGCTTTTCCTACTCACATTTCACTGTCAATCTGATAATCAATGACGATAGCCATCGTATCGTCATTGACAAATACACGATATCAACCTTTATTTGATTTACCTAAACCTAAAGCCTTTATTTGATTTACAAGAGTTACAAGTTAAATAAAATCAAGCCGCATCACTACTTGACAAGTGTCAAGTGACAACAAGACTTCATTCATTTAATTTTTCCCGTTTCTTTCGAGTTGCATGAAATTGATGTTTCTGTTTCCCTGTGTGTAATTGTAGGATTACAATGAATGTGGAATTTTTAAGATGGTACATATAGCATTTACTCCGAAGGATGTGGTGTTAATTGTTCAGTAAGATTTCAAAGCAATGTGCAATTGACGACATTGTCCGAGACTGCTGCAGATGTGCGGTTAATTGTGTACGCATGGATTTTTCGCTTCTTTCAGCCAAACCATCTAAGTAGATGCAGTTTGAGAAAGTCCGTATTGATGATGAAAGTATTGTAACTGTTTATTAATTATGGAGATTTGGATACAGGAATATTTACATTCCATGTCGATGTGCACAACAAACGCATACTTGCCTGTTAACTTTGAGGAAAGAACATTATTTTGCAGTGGATTCCAGCACACCAAAGAGAAGAATAACAATATTATTTCTAATGCGTTATTTTCTAAAACAAATCAATTTTTTTTAGGTGCATTTAGGTACCTAGAACAACTCTTTATATACATTTCTAACACTAGAGCTAGTACTCTTGCTGGATATTACTGCAATTATCTAGCAAGTTGTTTGGCCGACGTTGGTACTGTTGGCTATTGTGCACATGCAATCTTACGCGTGTACTATTATCTTAGACACGGTATCAAGATGAGAGGTGGGGCGACCTGCGTCATTTTTTGGATGAAATAGTTACTGTCTACTTCTAAGTCGTCTGTGTTGAAATTGATATACTTATAATAATAAAAATGCTTTGTTACATTATGTGATTTTTTATTTCATGAACCATTCAATATACTCTACATTCTTACTCTTTATTACTGAACAGTGCACTATTTTACTACATTATAATACTGGTGAGGCCAACCTAAAAGTTTTTTAGTGATTTCTTCGGTTATGATCATTTTTCTCAGTATTCCCGCTGGGTGAGGTATAATTATTACTACGACTGTAATCTAAAGATCATAAGGAACCAATCAACATGTGTTTCACTAGTAGAGGCCACAATTTTTGGTGGCCTAATCGCCCAACAAAAAAAAATTATCTCCTTTGGCACACAGATAGTGCAAAATAAATTCTCGGGTGTTTTGAAAAGTTACGTGGATGTTGGGAAAAGGCCAAAAGAATACGTCATTTTGTGGATTGTGCATCTAGATTTGAATACTATTGAACAAGACTCGTTAGCTCAGTAGGTTAGAGCACCGATATATAAATTCACTTGACCATCGGAGGGCGGAGGTTCAAATCCTTCACGAGTCAGACTTTTGGCTACCCGACTTTTAATAATATTATTTTATAGATGTTTTATGAAATAATAGTTTTGGACGAGTTTATGGTAGCAGCTACTCTTTATATTAAAAATAAGTCATAGACAAATTAAAAATCTCTGATATCAGTTGTAATTTCATTGTTATTCCCTTTATGGCTGCAGTTACTTTGATCAAAGCAAGTTTACCTTTTTAGTTTAATCGAGAAATCGGGTGATAATTTATTGTTGGTTGAACCTATTAATCTAATTTGAAGCTTTAATGAATTTAAAGACGATGAACAGGCCTAATTATTTCAAGTTTTTATGAAAAGTGACGAGAAAGTTGAATAGAAGCCAAATAACTACGTCATTTGGTGGATAGTGCATCTAGATTTTGACATTGTTAAACAAGACTCGTTAGCTCAGTAGGTGAGAGCACCGATATATAAATTCACTTGACCATCAGAGGGCGGAGGTTCAAATCCTTCACGAGTCAGACTTTTTGAATCGATTTCTGTTATTTCTTGAATGGGACGCTGGTTTTCAGCCAAGCCTAAAGCTTTTATTTCTTTATTTCTAAGTTAGAAATCTCCTAGCTAAATAGCTAACGTGAGTAAAACTCTGAAATGGCTTCCTAAGCCAATTAAAACATCCTTAATTGATTGCGGTGCCCGGCAGTGTCAACAAAATTGTCAATAGACATTCTTAATGAGACCTGTCCTGTTATTAAACCCAGCCTTTCTACCAATGTTCTCAAGGATGAGGTTTCTTCTTATATGAAAAAGAAGAAACGAACTTTCTATGTGTTTTAGACGACTTTTTATATACAATGTGGAGACAACAATAAATACGACAATAAACACTGATAATTCTGAGTGGTGGTGGCCTAGTGGTAAAGGCCGCGACTCTCGAGTTGTAGGTCGTAGCTTCGAACTCAGACAGGCGCTTTACTTTGTGTAAATTATTTCTTCATCACTGCTCTCAAAGTGGTGAAGGAAAACATTGCGAGGAAACGCGCATGTCGTAGAAACAAAATTCGAAGACATGTGACATCTACCAAAGTACGAACCTACACTGGGACCGCGTTGTAGATTAAGCCTGGCAGGGTTCGAACCTACGACCTAAAACTCGTAAGTCGCGGCCGTTTACACTGGGCCACTACAGCTCTAATTAGAAATACGGAGTTTAATTTATTGTTGTAGTACCTGTCGTCTCCACCTTGTAGATGCAAGGGTGTACTTACGACAAGTTATCAAAACTATTATCTCTGATCTGATATTTAATCTATAATAAGTTGTACTGGAACCGAGCAGACATTTTGATGACTAAATAAGTCAGGCAAAGATGTAGTGATTACCCATTTTTTGCAACACTATTCAGGTGACAAATTGCCTCTATTATGCTATTATTTGTATCCCAACAATTGTCACATGAGATGATTGCAGACTTTTTGTCGCCTAAACAAGCACTCGCATTATATTTTAATTCAGCCATACTTCATAAGAACTCAACGTCTATTTGTCTGTCTACCAGTTAGAGGGCTTACAACTCGAGACCGACTTGTCCGATTTACTTGCGTGGTTTTTCTTTTAATTTTTAGATATTTATGTTCTTTGGCTAGTCTTTGATGGGCAAAGTTAGTATATATCTAAATAAGAATAAAGTGAATCACGAGATGACAGCTTTTTGAGATTTATAGAAGAAGATATTATGTGCTTCTGGGCTTTGTTGTGTCACTTCTTCTTCCCAGTTAAACCACTAGGACTTGGTGAAGGGTGGACGTCTTGGGGACTGTCTTATCTAATTTTGACGTTCGAAGAGTGCTGATTCTCAGCCTTATTTGAATAAATTAATGACGTTTTGATTGTGATGTACGCTGTGCCGACGACAATATAGGCATTAGGAAATTGGGATAAGGGCAGGGAGGTCATGATTATGACACTTACGTTTATTTTTGTCATCAGGATCTTGCCGTTTTGTTTCTCCGGCTTCATTTAAAAGTAAACAATGGTTAAGAAAGTCTTTAACGTTCATTCCGACATAAAGCAAGCTAAGACCGGGGCTGTTGCCGACATTCTGACATTTCACAGTGATTATACGTCTGTTTCATCTCCGCAGTCGGATTTGTTTCCGTCCACGTCAAAATATGAATCACTTGCTGTGTATGGCTTCACCAGCGTGTGAAATTTTAATTTTCGTGACTCATATGTAATTACCTTCCTGATTTCATTCTACTAATACCATTTTACCTCTCTCTCTGTGTCTAGTAGGTGTAATTAGTCTAGAATATTTGCTGTAAAATGGTAAAGACTATTAAAAAAACCTGTCTCTATTCAACCTTTTTTTATTTTTCTTTTATTTAGTCTAGTCAAGTGGCTGAGCAAAGGCGTCCCCCGAATCCTTGCAGGCATCCCTTTCCAGAGCCACCTCGATCCAACCGTTGCGGTACTCCAATCCCATATTAGCTTGGCAGCCTTTTTGCCTATAACTAGGATCCCCGTTTCGAAGATGATATAGTCTCTTTTTTGTTTATTTTTTCTTTTTATTGTTGTGTCAGCCTCCCATTTCTTTTGACACCTCTTCGAGTTGAGACAGTGCTGACCAACCTTGTCTTAATCAAACTCCTTCTATGTATTATTTTTGCTGATGTCTATTTTACACAGTCAACAATAGTTCTTTTTCCGGCTGTTGCTGTCCGGCAAAATAACCGGTTCAGTATAATGGAAATGACACCTTAGCAATACCCAAATGTTTACACTTTTTGTGTTAAAAAAGTGTCATCAACTCAATTCACAAACTTATAATTATATTTATATTAAGAGCAGGTATCTCAAATGTCACGTGTTGAGACAAAATGTCATACAGCAAATTGTGTAGGTAAGTGACTCATGAATACGAATATATTTTCAATACTTTTTGCATTCCAACCTTGGTCGAGCGAATGCAAACGACTTTTTTGCAAAAGTAAAGACAAAACGTCATTAGTTGAAAGGGAATTCGGAAATTTCCATCGATGTTGGTGAAGAAAAAAAATGTCTTGTACATTTTCAAGGGGTTAGTGACCATAAATGACTGCCCGGATGGATTGGGCAAAGATCGTCGCTCACTGGTCGCTTGACGGAGGACATCGCCATCGAGGTAGACCACGACGAAGGTGATGTGGCGATCTGATATTGTTTGCGGGACCCGGCTCGCATTCTCAGAAAGTTCCTCCCTCTGGAGCCCTGACCGCCGGTAGCTTGGACCCTGTTCCTGATACCGGTGGGCTACTATTTTTTATATTTTTAATTTTTTTTTTATCCTTATGTTTATAAAAATATTTAAAAATGTAATTTGTAGGTATTTAAATGAAATAAAGGAAATAATAATTTATTGAAACCCAAACTCGGTTTACAGAAACTCTGTGTTCGATAACAACTGCATTAGTACAATACTGTGTCGCAGTCATTAACGCCCACCTCCGAACAGTCGACACAAAAGTAAAACTAAAAGACTAAACACTAAAAACTAAACCTAAACAAAATATTAAAACTTAGAATTTAAAAATAAAGTAACAATATTTCCAGTATGTAATTTTATGTGAGATTGTGTGTTTGTATGGAAGGGTTGTGTACGTTTTGTGCGTGTAGTGTATATGTGTGTTTGTGAGGGTGTGTGTGTGTGAGTGTGTGGGAGTGAGGCGTCCGTTTGTGCAGGGGGTGTGTGGAAGAAGGGAGACACATCTGGGTATCTTGTTACCCAGTAACTGGGTTGTGGAGGTCTGATAGGCAGTCGCTCCATGTAAAACACTGGTATTCAGCTGCATCCGGTTAGGCTGAAAGCCGACCCCAACAAAGTTGGGAAAAGGCTAGGCAGATGATGATGATCTAAGAAGGGAGACGTCCGGTCAAATTATCTTTCTCATTCGTTAGAATATATAGTTTATTACTCGGTGGAGGTACATTTATTAGGTCTAGGGCAAAGAAATTTAAATTAATTTACGACTTAGATGTCTTTGGTTTACGGTGTTTGCTACCGACCCAGCTAGAGAAAACGTGAGATTTTGACTAGCTTGGCCTGCTTAAATCTTTTAAGATATCATAGGGGCCATTCTTGTAATTTTAAGAACGTTCACAGCCTGATCTCAGTCTCAATCTGTCAAAAATACCTCTAAAATCTTTACATTCTTGACAAGTTTTTGACATTGATTGTTGTTGAGATGGGATTGCGACTAGATTTTGAACGTTTTTAATTACGGCAATGGGCCTTCAGATTCAAAGACATTTTTTCTTTTTCATCCATTTTTATGTCTGTTTGAATCTGAAGATAGATAAATATTAAACATTTGCTACGTTATTTTTTTTAAATTTACCTTCTCTAACTGATATGAATTTACATTTTCTCCTCATATGGTCTATTGAAGTTTCCATTTAAAAACTGGAGATTAATCATTATTTATCACTGAATGTTATCTCTTAATAACTCTGAGACATAACCAAGCATATTTTATCATCTTGCATAAGATGATAAAATTCGACAATAAAAATACCGATAGCATGTAGGTAATGTGCATACCAGACGCCCACACTGGTCTGGAGTGACCTCACATGAATCATGCGACCATCACACGACCATCTCTTGTCTTTAACGCGGAATTCATTAATATTGCTGTCTAAGTCATGCAATATAGTACCTAAAAAACCGGCCATGTGCGTGTCGGGCCAAGCCCAATGAAGGGTTCCGTAGTTGGTATGGTGCTGGTGCTGTAAGACTTTCCTTCTTAACAAATTTTATTATTCTAGATCAACGGGAAGCACTCTATTTTGGTTTTGATTTATTTGCGAGTGTCAAAATATCGTCGCTTATATGGCCGTATTTTTTTATTGCGTTGATTTAGATGCATAATATTTTATTTTTGCAAGGGACCGTAGACATACGTATTTGATATATTAATTTCAACGTGATACCTCCACGCGCTGCAGAGAAAAGGGTCTAAAAATAATGAAATACGTTTTAAATAAAATACGATAAATGTTATGTTACTTGTACGGACTGTAGGAGTCCGTACTAATATTGTTACTGCGAAAGTAACTCAGAGTCAGACGCTGGACAGATTTGGATGAAATTAGACCGGGTGTTCCTTGACAAGAAGTCATAGAAGAAATCCAACATATGTAGTTAGATCGTTTCATTAGAGAATTTATTTTTCACCTTTGATTCATTTTGTGTTCAGAAGTTTTTACTTCGAGAGTACTATTAGTTATTCTGTGCTTCGCGAATGAAAGAGAAGAATGAACAAAAAGTGAAGTGTCAGAAGGCCAATTCTCGTAATTCAGAACAATGAAAATCTAGTCGCAGTCTCATCTCGGCGACAAACAAATGTCAAAAACTTGTCAAAATGTAGGGAAATTATATATTGTCGTATTTTTGACAGATTGAGACTGAGATCAGACTGTGAACGTTCTTAAAATTACGAGAATTGCCCCTCTGATATCTGCTTAAGCGTCATAACTGACTGGGAACGAGCTCCCGGTGATCACGTCCATAGCACATTAGCACGGGATATGGTTGTACGCCGTTGGTCAGTTTTTTTTGGTATAATGGCTGGAATCGTGCAATGTCATGAATAAGGAACGCTTGCAAATGAGCGTATAATTAGTTCCTTGAAGCTAAACGGATCTTGTAAAGTCAAGACTATGTAAGATTGATTTATTTCAAGATCAAGGTAACATCGCGATATCGGTATAAGTGAAGGTAAAGTTAGTTCCTTACACCAAATCTCTTCACTAGGTGCCGATTATCCTTTACAAGGGACTAAGGGACCATCTTGCAGCGTAAACGATTAACTTTCGGATCGTGTCTTTTAGTGGGAGCGAACCTGACAGGGTTCATGATCTGTCCGATTTTATCAGTCTTTTTTGTGAACAATCCCTGATCGTTACAGGGCTATTTAGGACGGGTTACCACCAAAGCAGGTTAGGATTAAAAAAAAACGTTGTTTCAAATTACAGTTACAACATTAAGACCTTGCCGCACGTCAAATAATAACGAGTACGTAATCGTTATTATTTGACGTACGTATGTTACGTTAATCAACCGTTTGAAACAACCGGCCCTTAGTGTTAGCGTAAAGTGCGATCCGTCGCATGCAAGTTTGAAACCAGTTTACAATTTGTCGGCCATTGTCTGATTATCACCACCTGCCTAGCCTTTTCCCAACTATTTTGAGATCGGCTTCCAGTCTAGCCGGATGCAGCTGAATACCAGTATTTTACATGGAGCGACTGCATATCTGACCTCCACAACCCAATTACTGGGTAATACGATACCCTTTGGTAAGACTCGTAACGACTGTCAAAGATCCACGAATGACAGCCGGGACCAAAGGCTTAACGTGCTTTCCGAGGCACGGAGGGGTCTTGGTATGTAAAGATGGTCACCCATCCACGGACCAACCGCCGCAAGCGTAGTTTAACCTGATCGATCGACCCGTGCGGCTGTTATTACTTAGCCACAAGCGCCTCATGGCCATTGTCTGATTATAAACTATCGAAAAATAATGCGTTAAATTGCAAATGGTTTGTTGCAGTTCACAATTTTTCGATAGTTTATAATCTCGCGAGAATAAACTAACGATATTCATAATTATACGGAGACATATAGATGTACAGACGACAGCACATCAAGCTACTACAATCTGTCAAATTTCTTTAATAGATTTTCAACTTTATCGCTAAAGCATTAAGGTTCAAGGTTGATTGGGAAAATTTGACAGTTTCGGGTAGCTTGACCTGCTGGCGTCTGTACATAGATACAGAAGATGCTACTTTTGCAGATACAGCGGAGTAATTGCATAACACACTCTCAGTAGAAATAGCTTTCATTTTGACAGTTCAAGAACATTCATTGCCTCGTTTACGTTGTTAGCAGTCATATTTTTCGTACATATGACGCAATTTGTTAGCAATATACTTCAAAATGATTCAGATTGAGATTAATAGTGTTTTACACAATTAGGGTGCAGGGTGATGTATCTTCTCTCGGGAAAGTGTAGAAATTATCGCCAAACATTAGATACGAGTGGACCAATGCCGCCATCACCGAACAAAAATAAATTATTTTTTTCTTTTTCTTGTAGGTACTACCTTACACCGCCATACCAGCAAGGTCTAAGGGTGTTGAAGCTGCTATGAAAGCCGAAGCCAGTAATAAACATGACGACTGTTATTGAGTGGCACGTGCGAGTAACAATGGTGCTTTACGACCTACAATCTTTGGTTTTATACGTAAATAACGAAATGGGTAGTCGTTGTAGTGCGTGGATGACAGTAGGGCAAGTGAGGAAGAAAATGGGATATTTTACATATTTTGGTATCGGTCGGGATATAGGCTAGGCTTTTGTAAAGGAAAGTTGGTGGTTTCTACATGTAGGTAAAGTATCCAATCAGTCTCAACATAGCTTAGGCGATTATCACACTGCACCGCGTTCCGTCGCGTAGCACAGGGCCGAGCTTAAACATTGTAACAGTTTAGTTATAGAAAACACAATCTGATTGTTTACTATGGCCGCCCCACGCTACGCGACGGAACGCGATGCAGTGTGATAATCGCATAACATGATAACTCTTACTGTAATAAATCCTATAAAAATCTCTTACTTTCCAAAATCTGTGTGCAATATCACCTATTTGGATAGTCCCCTTTGGAAGTTTGTTTTAGTTGTGGCAGTTAAGGTAATGAACAACAAAGCTGTGCTGCTGGGGAGATTGTTGCACCACTTCTTCTTCCCAGCGAAAGCACTAGGGAGGGTGGGCGTTTTGGGGGCCTGTCTTATGTAATTTTGACGTTCGAAAAGTGCTGATCATCAGCATAATTTGAATAAATGACTTCTGATTTTGACCTTATAACAAACCGGTGATTTGCAGTGCCATGCAATCTGCTCTCAAATTTTAGGCTTTTTTGTATTGTTTTGTGATGGTCATCACGGAACTAAATAGAACATCCAACCATGAATGAACTATCTTTAACTGTCAAAGACTATTTTCAAAAACCTCGCAGACTCGACACACTTAATCCTTCTGCACTTGGAAATAAGTTTATTTCGAGGCAAAGCGCAAGGAATGTAAGGATTTGATTGCAAGTCGCTTTACAGTCAATTGTTTGTTTTTCGACATCGATTCGGTCGGCGGAAGCTTGTAGTTGTGTTTTTGCTCCTTATAAGGGCTTATTTAGTAAAAGTATGTATTGTATAATCAGTATATAGGATCAAATTAAATTAGCTAGCGAAATTCTGCAGACATGATGGGTACCAATTTCCAAACCAACAAAAAGAAAAAAAAAAAAATTGATAATACATTTTTTTTATCTTCGACCCCATGAAAATCATTTTGTTTTTGTGTAAACTATACGTGATGGGTATTTTATTTTATTTTACAGTTTTTGGAAGACTAACTTAAAAATAAGGCCAATTACAAATTTTCACAGAGAGCTTATAAACAAAAAAAAATGTTTGTATCAATATCTAATCACGCTAAAACAAATCGAAACTGATTTTCTAAACTCATAAGTACTTGACGTTACATTCCGTACGCTTCCGTACGCTTGTTGGCCCAAAAAAAAATCATCATTTATATTTTCTTTCATTTTATCATCTTAAGATATCGATATCCACTTCATCTGCGAATTTTCGCTAACTAATTTGACCCCCATTAAAAGCCACCAGACAGACAGCTGGGACGGACTAGATACGGAAGGCGGAGGACAGGGAATTATGGCGCAGCTTGGGAGAGGCCTATCTTCAGCAGTGCACTGCGATAGGCTGAGTTGATTGATGTAAAGCCATCATCAGCTCATTTAAAGGGTTGCGTTTTTATCGGCCGTGACCGTGACCGTGAAGGCAGATGTTGGTAATTAATTAAATTTAAATTTTATAGTGATTTAAAACAGTTGGGAATCATGATTTAATGCTATAGGATTTTTGTACCATATTTTAATACGTAGGTCTTTCTAGAGTAGCCAGTAGGCAATCTATAAATTTGACCAGTAGCCAATAGCTTGCTTTACACAGATTGCTACTAAGAATACCAGTTATTCTAATAGAAAAAAACCAATTACATCTTTGCTCGACTTTTAAATCTACATCAAAATCGATAGAGTTAGGCCCTTTGTACACGGAACGGGTTCAATACGGTACGGCGTATAAACTGCGCCGTAGAACAAAACGTTTTAATTTTTTAAATTACATTTCGCAGTTCAACCTATGAGGTTGTAGTCTGCTTAACCGGGCTTGCCTGTGGATGCCTTAATAAATTAAGGCCTCCAGCCCAGGGCATAAAAAATTTAAAAAAACTGAGCGACTACACGCTAACCTCCTGTGGGCTACGGACCTCGGCTTAAGGCATTGCTGGGAGAGGGCATCAAGAGTCAGGCTGGATAGGAATTATAGAAAAAACGTGTCTGCGTACAAGCTTCAATAGTGATCCATAGAACACTGACGACAGTGCCTACACACGGCAAATACACCGTAGTCTTTCACGGCAAGAAAAACGTGTGTGTAAAAGGGCCTTAGTTACATCAAGTAAAAATTACAGGGCACGCTAACTGCGGAGTTAGTTGCATTCTATACGTTTTAATAGTTATTCATTCAGATTTAAATTACGATACCATACATCTTAACGGTGGGCTCATAATAAATACAAAAAAACTACATCCCGTGTGAATTGATGTCGGTCCAGAGAGAGCTAGGCTAATCTATGCTACAAGGGATGGGAGGGACATCGACGTGCAAACTGTAACCATGAACAAAGCACATGATTCTAGACGCCCTTTTTTTTCCGGATGGGAAATCATCAAATGACCCCTCCCGCTCTGGGTGGAGCGGAAGGGAGTGTCAGACTCTTACTGACTAAAACCCACCCATGTTCCTTCCTTTGCCCTTTATGTTCCGGGGTAGCGGTAACCCTTTCGGACAATCCCGTTGAGTTCGGACAATCCCGCTGATTCAAGACCCCCTAGAGTAGACATTTTCTGTCGGTAATAAAAAAAAAACCAGCTGTTTCATAGAACATTGTAATTAAAATGTATGTAACAGCGGGTATGCCACCCTGTATAAAACGTGGAGACGATATTAAAATACAATTTAAAAAAAAACGGCGCGTATCGGAAGACGAAGGGTTGGAAGGCCTCTCACGAGATGGGCCGATGACTTGGTGAAGGCCGGAATCCGCTGGATGCGAGAGGCACAGAAGTGGTCGAAGTGGCGGTGCTTGGAGAGGCCTATGTCCAACAGTGGACGTTTTTCGGCTGAAATGACGGTGATGATGATGAATGACGTTCCCAGCCTGCATACCAAAATTCAATCAAATACATCCGGTTTGACTGGAAGCCGACCCAACATAGTTGGGCGCGTTATTGTGCATTCTTTGTATACATTTTTGGGCCAGCTTCAGGCTTTTATTAAAAAGTTAAGGATGCCTTAAAAACTATATTTCATCCCTAAATCACCCATGTTAAGCGCCTGTAGTTATTTTAGCCATTCAATTCTCTTACCTGCGTTGACATGCCTTCAGAGATAACAGGCTAAACAACTCAGATAAAAACTTACTAACGGTTCTATCAGTTCAGTGATAACCGGCCTTGAACAACTTGCAGTGTTCTCTAAAGCCTAAATTCATCATCAACATTTCAGCGAAAGAAAAGGAAATCCCTCGGCTGAAACATTGATGATGAATTTATGCTGAGCATCGCGAAACCTCTCTGCGTCCTGCGCAGACCGCAGATCTTCATGCTAAATTCAAAGTCATAATAACTGATTAGCCAGGAGAACGGTATATACATGTTTCACGATTGGTATATATAAATAAAAAATTAAAGTACTTATACATATTATGAACTAAAATCGTTTTGCATGTGTGTCTGTGTGACCGCATTGTTCTTCTAAACTACGCAACGGGTTTGATGCGGGTTTCACCAACATTTAGAGAATTTATTATGTTCATTATGTGTATAATGCATAAATATTAAACTACACGATAATAGTGATACTTTGTCAAATCGAGAGAACCGTATAAATCAGAGGCCGGTCGCTATTATTAGTTAAGTATAAGATTTCAAATAATTGATTCATTAGGTAAGGATAAAATTAGATGTATAACTATTATTAACTAAAATAAATAATGAGATGATAAAAATATAACACAGCTCCATCCAAATAATCCGAATTGGCATGGGATGTCCATGCCGATTTTGGCTACGGTGACAGCTATTTGTTTCCGCCAACTATAGGTTACGGGCGTGTGATCTCATGTGGCTAATGTCACTGTAAAAGTACGTGCACAGTGCGGACATGTTAGAATGCCATTGTGGGAATGGTATTGTATGTTGGAGGGTGGTTTACTCTTGAGGTGATCTCGCCTGCTTGAAATCTCTCCTCCGCTAGTCTTCAAATTTATAACCATTTTGTTTTAACAAACGCCTCCAAACAGGTATATCCTCCCAACGAGCGGGATCGACATAGCTCGATACTATTCTATCAATAGCTTATATTGGAACACCTGTATTATTCAGTCTAGAACCAGTCATTTATCGATCTGGTTTAATTAAAATCTGCAGCAGATGGTGCAGTTCGGCCATTCATCATTGAGATAGGGACTGATTGACGTACTATAGTGTTGCTAAGTGTATGGTACGGTTGTGTGAGAAGTCCATGCATGGGGAAGTACAATTTTTTATTAAAAGTGGGATGAACGAATAGACTTACCTATTTTTCTTTATTTTTATCTATTTTTCTGTTTCTTTTTAAGATCTCTCTCATTTTACAGTTATTTGTTTTACTGATCGATACAATTATGGAAGACTCTCATTCCTTGATGATTATCAAGGTCTAAAATTCATAGCTTAGTTGCATTCTCGACCTTCTCACAGTTTTTGCATATAAAAGAGTTTACAAGTAAAATTGTTTCCAGAATGCCTTTGAAAGAAGAAACACCCAACATAATATTCCCACACTTTAATAGAAATAACTAGGTGATTTTATTTAACGTACCTACAGTGTTTATATCTCACGAGGTGACGCGGTCTTTACTTGTGGTAAACAAAACTTGGTTATCATAAGTCAAGCTCACATACTAGCTTCGAATGTGTGCGTTATGACGAGTAGCGTCAGCACATAACACACTTGGTAACCACAAGTAAAACGCGCGTCGCGTAGCTTCGTGAGATAAAAATACTAAACAGTAGGTACCTAAATATGGCCAACACGAGCCATTATCCAATGATACTCCATATTATCACACTACAAGATGCTCCCTACAAACATACCAACACATACATAGGTATACTTATACATACCTCCAGAATTAATATAAACAGTGTTTATTTCTGACCGACTACCATGCGGTCAGCATCCTAACCTTAGCGCATTGAACTTAACCGACTGCGTCAAATGGAGTGATGTGTTTGTTTGGAAGCACTCGTGATTTATGGTTCAGTAAATATAAAGGTTTGGTGATGAGTAACTTGCAATGTAATGATATTATCGGTTTGGCAGGTGTGACGATGCAAGATGGAATATCTCTCATGTTTTTGTGAGACCAATGGTGGCCCAGTGGTAACGGCCGCGAGCGCGACTTACGAGTTGTAGGTCATAGGTTCACACTCAGTCAGGCACTTTACTTTGTGTAAATTGTTTCATCATCACTGCTCTCAAAACGCACTAGGCCCGCGTGGTGGATTATGGCCCACTTCGTCGAGGAGGCCTGTGTCCCAGCAGTGGGAACATTATAGACTGATTATGCTAAATATTAAGATAGAGGATAATGCTAATATCCCTCAAAATTATTCAGATTGTGATTGAGAGCTTGGCGTCCTGACGGGTAATTGCGTAACACACTATCAGTAGCAATGGCTTTCATTTTGACAGTTCAACAACATTCATTGCGTTATTTACGTTGGTGAGCAGACTAATTTTCCGAACATATGAAGCAATGGATTAGCAATATCCTTCACAAATATTCAGATTCAGATTTTGGGGTGTAGGTTATGTAATTTCGCCGAGTCTGCCATTTTTGAGGTCTGTATAACTTTGTGCTTTCATATCTAGGTATGCTACATTACTTAGTACTGTAGAGGTTTATCTACATGGGGGCGACCTCACATAATACAGGCCGGAGATAATTTAGAACGGGTTAAATTCGAACGTTCAAACTAGCGTCATGTTTCTTCTGTTAGGATTTTTGTTTACTACAGTCAGTGGTGACTCGATCTAGAGCACGTAAGGTCGTGCTTATAATACAGTCTTAAAAGAGTCTTATAGTTGTTTGATTCCAAGTTTCCCTCCGAGGGCTCTTCAAGCCCTCATAGTACCTACTGATATTTATAAATATATTCTGTGTCCATAATGAATATATTAATAAATGATTAATAAGAAGTTCTATGACACTGTGGGCTTGGTCTAAATGTCATTACTGCTTACGGACAAGGCCAAACTGCATTTCTATTAGAATTCCACATTATGCTATAAATCTGGGTCTAGATTCTAGACTCATTTCAATTGTGACCTAACAACTAGTTCGCTAATGTCACTGTTTATTAATAATAATTATTATGTAGGTACGGACGCCAGCACATCAAGTTACTACAATCTGTCAAATTTCTTGAATAGATTTTCAACTTTATCGTTAAAGCATTAAGGTTCAAGGTTGATTGGGAAATTTTTACAGTTTCGGGTAGCTTGACCTGCTGGCGTCTGTACATGAGCATAAATATGAGAGTATATTTGGTTTTGGGTATTAAATGCAGTTAGTACATACGAGATGCGTAGTGTGGGACGCCCCCCAGCTAGATGGACGGACGACCTAAGGAAAGTTGCTGGGACGGACTGGATGCGGAAGGCGGAGGACAGGGTGTTGTAGCGCAGCCTGGGAGAGGCCTATGTCCAGCAGTGGACTGCGATAGGCTGAGTTGATTGAGTACATACCTGAGCAGTGGTAGTCCAGTGGCAACGGCTGCGACTTACGAGTTGTATGTCCTAAGTTCGAACCCAGACAGGCGCTTCAATCAACTCAGCCAATTGCAGGCCACTGCTGGACATAGGCCTCTCCCAGGCTGCGCTACAACACCCTGTCCTCCGCCTTCTGCATCCAGTCTGTCCCAGTTACCTTCATTAGGTCGTCCGTCCATCTAGCTGGGGGGCGTCCCACGCTACGCTTGTCGATACACGGTCTCCACTCCAGGAATCGTCTGCTCCAGCGGCCATCGGTCCTTCGATAAACATGGCCAGCCCAATGCCACTTCAGTTTGCTTACTCTGGAAGCTATGTCGGTAACTCCGGCGCTTCACCATTTGTAATGGCCCATTTGGTAGCGGCCGCGACTCGTAGCCGTGGTCGTAGGTTCGTACCCAGACAGGTGCTTTACTTTTTGTAAATTAATTCATCACCACTGTTCTCAAAACGGCAAAGGAAAACATCGTGAAGAAACCGGCATGTCCTAGAACCAAAAAATCGAAGGCATGTGACATCTACCAACCCACACTGTGCCCGCGTAGTGGATTATGGCCCACTCCCTCTTTCAGAGAGGCTGATTATGCTAACTTTCCTCAAGTTCACTCGGCCTTTTTTGGGTCTGATTTGATAAATCGGTCATAATATTATTGTTATTCAGAAAAACAGTTTTGAATAAACATAATTAATCGTGACCAGCGGACTTATAGCAAGCACAAACAAATTGGCAAGCTTGTGGCACAAAATGTGCTTTCTGTAATAATATTTGTGTTATTGTAAAAATGTACGGGGTAACTGAATAGTAAGTATCATTTGGCAATACTTTTGTTTCAGTGGAACAATTATTTATGTATTGAAGATTTGTTTTTTTTATATAACTGGCGCATTTTTTTCTTTGTAACATCCAGTGTGCGTCCCAATATATGGTTTCCGTCTTTTTCTTTCTCTCTTTTTTATTAAAGGTAGTATTTTATTAAACGACCCCGCGCTGACCTTGAGCGAAGTCCGCGCGATTTCACCCGCATAAGTCTCAATCCGTTAGGAATATCGGGATAAAAATTATCCTAATCCAGGTCATGGTCTACACATGTACCAAATGCCATCCAAATCCATTCAGCCGTTTTAGTGTGAAAGCGTAACAAACAAACATAGGTACGATTTTTTTTTTCTTTATAATATGTGTATAGTTTAGATATAACAACAATCGTTTCATGCACGAGTTATAAATTATAAATATTACTTATTTCTGTAAATTGGTTCAAAATAACACTTTTACACGTCAAAAAGTTAGTATTATACTTTTCATAATTAGACCATTATTTAATTAAGTCCAGACTGTCCATTATCTCAAGAGTTTCTTGATAGCTTCCCAGATTTTTCTCCCTCTAATCCGTTATATTCTTATTTTAAAACCTTGTTTACAACTGGCCTGACGCATTTACAAAGCACTTTTTCATTCACAATAATTTAATTTAGGTACAGAAAATTGTAAACAAAAGTGCGTATGACTCGTTCATAACATTTTGTACAATAACAGGAAGCAGACGGCGCGTGTCAGTTCACGACAGTTAAAAACATTTTATTGGGGCGATTCAACAAGGTTTGTTCTTGTTTTTAGTGTGTTTTTCATCAGGATAGAGGACAGGATTTACTTATTGAAAACCTGGCTTATTTGATGTTAAATATTGGTGAGCTTTGTCGAAAAAGTCGCCCGCAATAAGAGCTCAACTGTCACTGACGAGACACAATTACTTTTTCTATTTTTACCGAACTTAATAAGCTTGCCTAACAGATTCTGACTGATCGACTACTTTGGTAATTCAAAACTGCCTGTCAGTGGTTTAACTAAAATAAATGCTTAAGTTTGTTTAAAAGTGCTGCTTTTCATGTTTATTTTATCCTTTATTCAGAAAAGAATGACAGGTATACATACAGGTAAAGTCAGAGATAGTTATCGTTAAGCAAATGGACTACCAAATTAAACTGTCCGTATTCTCAAATCACAACTGTCATTCTCATGAAATGAGATGGCTATAACACGGAGTTGGGTGTAATTTGCGTAATAACAAATTTCCCTGACTGTACCAAACGCCCAGTGCCAACTTTAAATGTAAAAGTGTTCAAACAAAAAACCTACTAAGAAAAGAAACTACAAATGTATTGCCTCATAAAATAGGAATGTCTAGAGGACATTCATGAGACAAGCTAGTAGGCTAGTATGCAAATATATTATCACAAATAATTTGTATAAATTCTAATGAACATTAAAAGATAAAATGGAAGTAGTTACATTACCCGACGATCATCGCCATTTTGTATGTTATTGCTGTCGTTAAAACGTTTAATAGACACGTTGATATTAAATACTTTTGATTATCTGTGGTGTAGAATGTTAAAGAGAATTGTTGTTGGTGTAGCCATGTTGCTCGCACTACGGTCGTGTGCTAATAGAAGCGATGGTCGCGCGAATACGACGAAACCGGAAGGCACCCTTTCAGTGGCGTAACTATACCCTTTGTGGCCCGTGGCAAATTCATGGGATTGGTAGGGCTCTCCCTCAATGTAAAGAAGCTCAAGCAACGTTATATTTCTTTTTTACTGGCACTTCGCCCGCGATTTCGTTCACGTAGATTTCGTAATTTTCCTACAAAACTGAATACCTGACCGCGTCCTTTGTTTAGTGGTCGAAATAAGTTTGCATTTCTATACTTACTTAGGTATGTTAGGATCCCCCTGACCTCATGGCCCTCTCTGGTCGATGGCCCTCTCTGGCTGGTGGTCCCCTCCGGCTGGGGGCCCGTGGCATTTTGCCACTACTGCCACCCTATTATTACGCCACTGTACCTCTGTCGGTTTTAAGACGTGTTGAAGATTGCCGAACAAAAAAAAATTGGTAAGTACCTACCTAAGTATTAAAATTACAATCCGTTCACAGTTCACCTCTGACAGCAGCAACCTAATAGTAACCTTATTGTAACGACAATAAAGATCACAGTGATTTTGACAGACCTTGCAGTCGCAGCAAGTCAACATCAACCTTAATAAACTGAAGATAAAGATCACTGTGACGTTGACTTGACACTGATGCAAAATCAGAGGTAAAATTACTGTGAAAGGACTGTAAGTTGGTTGAGAATCGGAATTTGAGCGTCAAAATGAAATAAGGCCTTATAGACACTTGTGTTCTTTTGGTGTATCTGAAGGCCCATTTCATTTTTCTTCACTAATTTATTAGTGATCGATGGCCCATTCCCGTAATTAAAAACGTTCAAAATCTAGTCGCAATCTCATCTTAGCAACATTCAATGTCAAAAACTTGTCAAAAATGTAGGGAAATTAGAGGTCTTTTTGACAGATTGAGATAGATCAGACTGCTAAAGTTATTAAAATTACGAGAATTGCCTCTCAGATCTCCGTTGCATGGCAGTGCCTTGTAACATTATCACTAGTTTGGATACAAAATGATACGCGAAAATGTCATACACCGTTGTATCTGAGACATTAGAAACACCTGCCCCACCACTTCTTAGTGAACCTGCGAAGAAGTCTCGCAACAAACTCACCAGCAAGAAAACACGAAAAAACCTGACGATCGCTTACATTAGGACACGGGGTTAGTCTTGTTCGTTTGGCGCAAACAGTTTATGTAATACGATTGGTATTTCTTGGCTATTTTGTTCTTTTAATTTGTAACTTTTATTCTATTCATTTTGCATTTGAATCAGTTGGAATCAAGTTAGTAATATTAAAAGGATATATTGCTTGGAATGCCAGTATTATTTGCTTGTGCTGGCATGCGACATATTTCTGTTAGATTTTATTAAAAAAAAAAACACTTGGAGTATTATTTTCTACGATAAACAAGAGTGTACAAAGTGACATTCTATCAGCGATAACGGTGATGGAGAAGTCCAAATGTACTGTAAAAGAGCTTTTCGGTACCTTAATGTCAATTTATTGAAAGTCGTTAGTATTAATTGCTTTGAAAACTATTGCCACTTGTCTAGGGCCTAAATCATAGGATCTCAAATTCTCAACGTGGGCGTAAAAGCCCCTCGAGGGCGTTTGAGACTTATAGGGGGGCAGTAGAAGACCCAGAGAAAATTAAACGTGCAATATTATACATATAGTTGTAAGATATATACAACGTGCCGCTACAATGGCGACATTAATTTAACACACGGGTAGGACTAGTGGTCGGTAATCATAAAAGTTATAACAACATAAAAAAAAACCTAACTTGAAAACTTCCACCTGCGCCGCTCGCCGCCATAGGGCTCTCTCTCTTTCCTTCAATTCGCCTTATATTTGCACGTTATTTGTTTTAATTACATTGATGCGATGTTATGATCCGTGACCCCGGCAAATGACCCCTGCGCTACAGTTCTTTAAGTCAGGTTGCTCTAAGATGCCATTTTAGAAAATTGTTAATAAATAAATAAATATTAATGTTTAATTGAATTAAAATATATTCATACAACTAAGACGCGAAACCGTATACGTGTGTAAAATTAATGTCGCCATTTAAGCGCCACGCTGTATATTATATACCTATCATACGACTATATAATATTACACGTTTAAATAATAATATAATCTTAGCAATAACCGTTTCAGATTTGCGACAGATGGAAAGAAAAAAAAAAATATTGGCGGCCTCTAGAAAAAAGTATATTCTGAAAGTGTGCGGTGGGCAAAATAAGGTTGAGAACCTACGGCCTAAAATCTTCGGTGTCAGTTCCATTATTCCATATTTAGGTACAATATGTACATAGATTAAACAGTGCTGTACACAGATTATTCTGAGTAAACTAGCCATTTTATTAACTGAATCTAAACCAAGATTGCTGATAAATAAATAAACACTTCTTTCTCGACGGCAAATAACAAGTCAACACAAATAGCTCTTATCTATTCAAGATCACCACCTAATCGCCACACTAATCGCACATCACACTCTATTAACCAACACTCACAATATCAAATATCACCCTAACGGTGCGCCGGCACAGCGCCGTCACTTCGGGGCACTTCGGGGCCGGTCGGGTCCGCTCGGGTAACCTGTCCGATTAATTGTCACTGATCAGCTGATAAATAGTGCGACTCTAATTATGTGAACTTGAATTTGATGTGTAGGACATAGAGTGGGAAAAAGGTAGTTTTTTTGTAGAGTAGTAGGACGCGTTATTTACCTTCCAAAGCAAGACCCTCTCTGAGTCTTGGTAAAAGGATCATTTCGCTCAATATCACGCCTGTTTTCTTCGATGGGTGAGGCAGAGGTGTCCTTATAAAACACTCACAGTTCGCCAGTTTAGTTTAAGTCCTATGTAATTTGGGGCCAGTCTGTACAGTAGCTGTGTAGTAACTTGATGTGCTTGCGTCTGTACTATACGAAACAGTCTGTCAAAATGCTTAATATGACATCAAATGTCTAACAGAGTTTGTTGAAACTGGGCCTTAGGTACGGTCAAACCAACGCGTTCAACACGCGTTCGCGATAGCGTGCGTTCAGTTTAAAATTAACTTCTAGTCACGAGCATAAATACTTTACAATTCCGCAAATATTCAAAAGCATTTATCTCGTAAAATAAAAAATGCAACTTTGAGAATAGACCTATTTCATAATAGATGTTACGGACGCCGAATTAGTTATATGTTAATAGTCTATAGCCACCAACCGGGCACAAATCCAAACTGCAGGCTACTACTGAGAAATTCCTGATAGAACAAACCAATGACAAGGACCTCAGGCTCAACAGTAGTGCTTGCGACGAGACCATTCATAGCCATTAACACTTTTTTTTTAAGTTTTGATCTACGTCGTTAGACAAATGCTGTTCAGCAGGGTAATTGCGTAACCAACTAACAGTGGCAATGGCTCTCATTTTGACAGTTCATTGCGTTATTTATGTTGTTGAGCAGAAGCATTTTTGGAACAAATGAAGCAATGGACTAACTTCAAAATAATTCAGATTGTGACGGAAAGTGTGTTACGTCATTAGGGTGTTGGTACATGATGCAAAATTATTACTAAGAGGTTTCCGTCACTTATCCTGAAGGTATAAAAAGCCTTGCTGCAAGCCTAAAACGGAAGGTTATTCAGCTCTAAACCGGTTATTAGACCTATCCAAATGTGCAACAATTGACCAGCACCAAACGCGAGCTTTCACCATGGACCTACAGGGAATACGGTCACTATTATGTCAGAGTACAATCAGAGTACACTAAATAGTTCGCCCAAGTACGTAGTACATAAAACTCAATGCCCTGTAATAATCATTGTTTGTATTAGTCATCTACATTATTTTAATCTATATTATTTCACTATCATTGCTACGTAGAAAGTCGAGTCTGTTTACACTTTACGACTATTTTTTAAAAGAAACTTTTTTTTTATTCTGAAACTACGTAGGTGCCGATGAATTATTGTATATACCGTGACGTTTGTCGTAATATAGGTAAATAGCGAGGACTTTTAGTGGTTGTATAGTCGGCCTCGTAATTGCTTTACCAATTTTGACAACAATTCCCGGTTAGTTGAAACTTCACATAGGATGAAACGTAGATGTGTGTGTGATGTGTGATGGCTATCGTATCGGGGAAAAGTAGAGGAATACCTACCAAAAACAACGTTAAGTGAAAATTTAACATAAAAAAAAATAGCCACAAATAGAACAAAAAAGGTATAAACGTGAAACCCTATAAAAAGAAAAGCGTCAGGGGACCGCTACTATTTTAAGCTTTAACAGAACGTTAGGCTAATAATAAATTAGAGCGGGCCCCCGACGCGACAACATTTAATCAAAAAATTTCATACGTACTTACGTAGGGTCATAATTTCAAGGTTATTTTTTTATTTTTATAGGGTTTCAAGTTTATACCTTTTTTGTTCTATTTGTGGCTATTTTTTCATAGTTTTTTTAACTTGTTTTCTGTCGGAGGTTTTTTATTTTTTTTATTTCATGCTTTTTTTAGGGACTCCTTAATGTTTTTTTATTTCATTCCGTTGATTTTATTGCTTTTTAAGATTCAGTTAACTTGGTGTTTAATCAGGTTTCTTGTAATTCGCCATTTTGTGGTGGCGGAGGATTTGAAATTTATCATAGTGTATAGTATTCTACTAGTCAAGCCCTTTCATGTGGTACTCATATAGAGGGAGTTGTGAAGAAATATGTAATCCACCATTTTGTGGCGGCGGCCATCTTGGGCCAATTTTCATCAAACATAGCTAAGAATACTCCCGACTAATTCACATTTGAAACAAAAAAAAACAAAATCAAAATTGGTTCATCCTTTTAGGAGCTACGATGCCACAGACAGTGTAAGTGTGTGTACACAAAAACATACACACACACACACGCACACGTCAAGTTTATAACACCCCGTCGTTTTTGCGTCGGGGGATAAAAATAAGTTTTTTTATTGTTTTTCTAGAGGGCTCAGTATTCACTATTCACACCTTTATCAAGCAGAGGCATGTGTACTAATCTAAACACTAGAGTACTATTAGTTATTCTGTGACACTAGTGACGCATGACGACACAGGACGCGTGCGCCGCCGCCACCCCAAGCGTCATCACGCTCGTTGGCTGTAGTTAATTTTTTATTTTTTGGGGATTGTCATCTCCCATGTCAACCTAGGAGGTTGTCGGCTGCTTAGCCGGCCTTTCCTGTGATTGCATTGATAAATTAAAGCCACGGCATATTTATAAACTAAGCGAGTACACGCTAAGGGCACCTCCTGCGGGGTACAATCCGACCACGACAAATCGTCACCACTAAACAACACACAAAACTAGTTTAAACTCACTGGCCCGTTCGCCAAACAAGCTACGACTTGACGTGCTTTAATAAAGTGAAATAAACCAGGATTAAGTACAGATAATGATGCTGTAAATACCTTTACGGTAAGCCTCCTTGGTGGGTAGGCAGACGTATTGAGGCGACCCGCGAAATGGGGGAATATCCAATAGATTATGTACTTAGTAACTGATATGGCGCTGTGATGTTTCAGCTTTCTAAGTCCTTGTCAGTTTAGCGTCGGTAGCGGCTTATTATGTCCATTTATGTGCGATTAGGTGGATATAGATTGGAGAAACAATGCCTACTTGATTGGGTATCTAGAACATTATGATGATGATAAAGTAATACAAATACAGGCTGGCAGGGCCATCGCCGCGCAACCTGAGGGACAATTCTCGTAATTTTAAGAACGTTTGCAGTCTGATCTCAGTCTGAATTTGTCAAAAATACCAATCTAATTTCACTACATTTTTTATAAGTTTTTGACGTTGATTGTGGCCGAGATGAGATTGGGACTAGATTTTGAACTTTTTAATTACGGGAATTGGCCTTCTGTTACCATGGATTTAGTAGAAGGCAGAAGACCATGGATTGGATTGGATTGTGGCCATGGATTTAGTGCAGGGCAGAAGTTGAACTGCACTGCTTTTTTGTATTATAACTAAGTATACCGGGAGTACCGTGGGGTAGTACCGGGAGGCTTTGCCTCCGAAAGCACGTTAAGCCGTTGGTCCTGCGCCTGATCTCTCTCCGGTCGTGTCGGATTGCCGTCCCATCGGACTATGAGAGTGAGGGAAGAGGGAGTGCACTTGTGTCTACGCGCACACTTGTGCACTGTAATGTCTCCCGCGCCGAAGGTTAATCTCCGTTGAGATTGGCCGCCATGGCCGGAATACGGTCTGGAGTACTATATGTTGTATTGGCGCAAACTATGCGACAATTGCCAAAAAGATTCGCCAGTCAGACAGGCAATTAGTGGAACTGACTACTCAAGGAGTCTTCTTTTTCGTTTGATACCGTTCCAATTATAGACAGCACTCGTGATTCCTGTGTTTTCGGGAATGCTTATCAAGACTTTTTCTTCGGTTAAGATCGCTTTTCCCGCTTCTTTGGGGTGCAGTAAGTAGGTACTATAACTGCAACTCGCGTGAGACAAGTCTCTTTTCTTTGTTTGACGGCCTTGGAAAGCGCAATGGAAGTATCTATTTAAGTTTCGTCACTTGTCAATCCTCTTTAACTAGCAACCAAAGCAAGCGTTGTAACAGCCAATTATTTTTAAAAGAGTTATCGTGGTATTTCTTGCTGGCTCTTTTCCCGTATTGCCGTTTGTAAAATTATAAATTTTATGTTCTATAATTTGTTTGGTTTTCAATAAAGAGTATTCTATTCTATTCTATTCTAATCATTCACCTACGTTTCATAAGTGTAAGAGTAGTAAGTTTATCACCATGTAGGTGTTGTGAAATAAAATATTTCGAATACATATAATGGAGTCCTTGACTGACTTTGCTATTATATATTTTCCTAACATGTCTCAATCAGCGAAGAAAGTGATATGAAACGAGTAAACAGTGCGGTGTCGTGATATAATTGACACACGCCATGACTCTGTCGCGTGATATCGCGGCGTTAGGGACATTTCATGTAATGTATGATACGTTTACGCACGATTGATCGCGTAATTGACGTGCTGTCTGACTTTGCTAAATAATGAGTGACAATACAATATTATTATAAATGTAAATACTTTTTATTATTATGTTTACCAGATTTTAAAATATGTTTTGTTTTGGATTTTTAGTTTTTTCCATTGAAAACTTTGACCATAATTTCTATTTATCAAGATTAGAATGCGAACTTTCTCAAAAAAAAAACGGGATTTGCGCCTCTGATAAATCATAAGTAGATCATTGACACCTTAGTTAGTTATCTGATAACGCTTTACCCTCATTTTGATTCAGCGATATTTCGACCAATTTGGATGAATGAATGTAAAGTGGCCCTAACATCCAAGATAAAACAAAGGTAGCATATCTGTTCGTGCCACAAATATTTGCGCGCGCGCAGTATCGCAACACGAGGTTGATGTACTGTCACCTGTCACAGTTCTCAGTAATGTGGAAAATGAGATCTATTGTAATTCTTAGCGCACGATGTTCCTTAATGTATGAGAAAAGACAAATCATGGAACTTCTTTTGCTGAAGGTAACGCGAATCACATCAAAATATAATATTTTATTGGAACAAAAACAGCTTCACAATCATTTTAAGACTAATGCTGCGCAATGATTTTGCCGATATCCTACAATCATACATTACAGATAGAATGTTTCGTTTCCGAGTTAAAAGTTATTAAAGCTGGCGTGCCTCAAGGTAGTGTGCTGGGTCCAGTGCTCTACCTGTTGTACACGCATGATATACCAGAGCTGCAAAATAATACGATTGCAACCTTTGCGGACGACACTGCCATTATGGCTACAGGGTCATGCCATACGGAAGCAATAAAAAAGGTACAAGTCGCTGTAAACAAAGTTCATGACTGGGCACAGAAATGGAGAATCAAATTAAATGAATCGAAGTCATTTCACATTGACTTCACCAACAGGAATTGTGATTACCACCCAATCTTCATAAATGGCCAACAAGTGCCATACGCAAATACAGCCAAATACCTTGGCATAACGCTTGACGCGAAACTACGCTGTAAAGCGTACGTCAAAAAGAAAAGGCAGGAACTAGACATGCGTTTTAAAAACATGTATTGGTTGATTGGACGGAATTCCTGCCTATCGATACATAACAAAATTTTATTATATAAGCATATCCTTATGCCGATATGGACATATGGCATCCAACTATGGGGCTGTACTAAGCCGACCAACATCAAAATTATACAAACATTCCACAATAAGGTACTCAGGAGTATTTTTAATGCGCTGGTATATAAGAAATGACGACATCCATCGTGTCATCGAACATAATCCAAAAATTTGCTGAGGCCCATGAACACCAACTCCACCGACATGTGAACATCGAGGCAATTCAGCTGTTAAATCAAACAAATATAGTGCGAAGACTAAAACGGACAAAACCTTTTGAGTTATTGTAGTGTAAAAAGTGTAGAAATATGTAATAGTGCCAATGACACACATAATAACACATGAACAAAGTGCTTATATCACCATATCAGACTCTAACAAAGTGGAACGGACTTGTGTAAAGTACGTACAATTGACACTATTCTAAGTTTTAAAATAATTATCACGTAATAAATTAAGTTAGATTGAAATTGCTTATTAGTCTTATAGGCTAGATTGTAATTAATTATAAAGAACCTGGTTCTTTTTAATAAAGGATAAAAAAAAACATTTTAGTGTTCATTAACAGCCGTAGCAGTTAAGAACAGTGTTGCAGCCATTAGCGCCCGCCTCCGAGAGGGAGACGTCGGGCGTTCCACCATTTATAATAAGCAGAAATTTAGCAAAACATTATACCTAATAAACAAAAATGTGCATGATATTAAAATAATGGCCATATCGCATTTTTTAGTAACACACTTAAACTTTAAAAATCTTTAAAAAAACATTATTTAATCTTTATTGCACCGAAAGTATATTAAGGCAGCGCATTTCGTTATCGATAACGTTTGTTTACTAAACAATGTGATACGGCCATTATTTTAATATCATGCACATTTTAAAATACCTTTAGAAATATATTTCATTAAGATAAAATACAAATACCTTTTGTTTTTGAAATGATAAATTCGTCCTACTATAGAGAATGCTAAAATGATTCAAATTACCGTTTTATTATTTTAAAGACAAAATGTCTTTTTTTTTTCAATTATACACTTGAACTTTAGAAATCTCATTAAACGTAGCCGAGAGTGAGCTAGAAAAAAGATATTTACTTCGAAACGTGTACGGCTCCTTATACAATCATTGTGATTAAGGTCAACAAGTCATTTACAAAATGTTCTCCAAAAAAAAAAAAAAATTCAGAAAATTTTATGGTTGTAACGACTGTGTATGTTATTTATTATGTTATGTCTAGTCGCAAACTTTAGGTAAATATAGACGAATTACTTATTCCAAATAACATATTTTTTTAATGAGGACAGATGTCCCGGAAAAAAATTAGTCCTAAGGAAGTCTCCGTTTTTTGTCTCTGTTCTTTGAAGTTTAGGCAAATAGGCACTACCTATGTACTAAAACAATAGAAATATAGCTAATAAAACCTAAAGTAAAAGTGAGTTTATTAACTATTTTGCTAAAATATTAGGGGAGAGTAACCTATATTGAGCAATTTGACGACAAAAAAGAGACCGTCGATCCAAAATGGTGGCGCATTTGTGGCGCTGCGATCGCCTCTTTTTTGTTGTCAATGCAAAAAAAATCTGTAATTTGAAAGAAATACAGAAGTGGTACAATTTAAGCGCCGGTTCAATATAGGTTACTCTCCTCAATTAATTACATTGAATACCTACCTATTATTGGTACATTCAAAATAAATTAGGTTACGATGTTTCGAATTGAAGGTTTTCAAATTGAGTTTTGTAAAGGTGCAAAAAGAGGGGTTTTTACATTATCCGGTATTCGCTGATAAGCCTTTTCCACAATAATTAAAGAAAGATTAGATTTCAAGTATGAAATCAGCTGCCAGATAAGTAAATCCGTAGTTACAGGCAGAAGTAATAAAGTACAGGCAGCTAAGAGTTAAAACAGCCTAATACATTTGCAGTAGATGAGATAATTGTAGAGTCAGCCGACCTTATATTTGCTTTATCACCTTAAGACTGAAAGTCACTTGTACGTCATAAAACGACATGGCCTATGTGACAGTTACCAAAGAAATCTTTATTTTCAAACAAGATAATATTTACATAATATTATAAGCTATAGCAATCATCATCTGCCTAGGCTTTTCCCAACTATGTTGGGGTCGGCTTCCAGTCTATCCGGATAAAGCTGAATACCAGTATTTTACATGGAGCGCGACTGCCTATCTGACCTCCACAACCCAGTTACTGGGTAATACGATACCCCTTGGTAAGACTAAAACTATTGTATTTTCCGCTAAGAATACCAGCCTATGTAGCTCCTACAGTACACTTGAAAACGTCCCCGCAGAAACACGCAAAGAAAAGAATCTCAATATTATAACCAATAGCAATATTAGACTTAAAATTATAACAATAATATGTACATGTAACATACAAAAAAGAGAGAAAATAATCATTGGGCAGCAAAAAACAGTGTGTAAGTTTTCTTTAACTTTCGTGAAGTTTCAATTTAAGGAGAATTGTTGTCAAAAGTGGTTAAGCATTTACGAGATCGAGTGTACATATAACTATTGCTACTGATACCAATGTTAAGGTTAGCAAAAAAAAAAAAAACTACCGTCTCGTCTGTTTTTAACTTTTCCGTGTCGTAGATAAACATGTTTTGTATTACAGGAAATTTATATAAAAGTAATGAAGAAACCACATTCACAGAACAAATGATTTTAAGCCCAAAAGCCTGAAAAATAAGATAGTTTTCACAATCACGTGTTTCAGCTTTGTACAAAGATAACATTATTTAGCATGTCAAATAGAGAAGAGATTTTTCACCTGCCTATGAAAACTTCACATACTTTGAATACATGTGACTTTTCTTGAGACAGGATAGTATATTCTTTTGCCAACACAATGTGGAGGTAATGAGTAAAAGTTGTGCTAAAGCTGTAGGAGGAAGAATAAGGCTTAGCTGGCAATATTCGAAAATAGCTGGCTACAGTACGCAGTGCGCAACCTGTTACCATGGATTTAGTACATGATTCTTAACGCCCCTGTGTCAAAAACGTTCGTCGGTAATAAAAAAAAAAATTGCTGTTCCATAAATTTTGACCGCGTTGTAGGTTGTTGTTTTTTTTTTGTGATAACCGACGAAAATGTTCTACCCTAGGGGGTCTAAAATCATGTGCTGAATTCATGTTTACGGTTTGCGCGTCGATGTCCAATCTGTATGTTCTCTATTTCCCTACTATTGTACACACAATCAGAAATAGAGTAATAAAGTGTCTCTTCCGACAACAGTAGAGATTGTCGCTAAAAATAAAATGTGTCGCATAATCTCCACAAACAGACACTATTACATAACAAAAACCTTTGTATTTTCCGCTAAGAATACCAGCTTATGTAGCTCTTACAGTACACTTGAAAACGTCCCCGCAGAAACACGCAAAGAAAAGAATCTCAATATTTAATTGCGCATCTTAAAAATAGCTTCATAAATCATAATGTCAAGCACATCTCAGTAAGTCTGAGCTCTGAAACAATATGGGCGATAAGATAAGACACCCGCCAGTAATCAGTCAGGCTCGGGCTATGGACAACTTCGGGTACCGTGAGATGGGGTGGCCTTCTTCTCTTCAGACACCGTCCCCCACCTCACCCTCCCCCACCGCATCCTCGCCCATAAGAAACCGCTACCGAGCAAGCAGCGTCAGATCCAGAGCGCCCAGAGAACCTGAAGAGTTTCCATTAAACTCAAACTTCAACAAAAATGTTCGGAACATCGACCTTTTGGAGTCGGCTCAGGAACCTGGCAAAGCAAAAGAATATCTCTTCGTGGGTCCATCGCCACCTGCTGACGATGCTCCTAATATGTACCACAGTTTTGATGTCCTTGCTCCAGATCCTGAAGCCAGGATGACAGAAGAAGCTGCCAGGAGGAGTTTGTGTGAAAAGGCGTTGTCGCTAGGAGCTGCAAGGTTTTTCGATGATGTTGAGTGTGGTTTAATAACTGCGGATAATATTGAAGAGCACATTGCCTCTGCGCCTGAAGTGGTTGTGAATTTAACATTACTATGGGCTGCGTTACTTGCAAGGGATGAGCTGCTACCAGCTATATTAGAAGCAGGAGCTGATATCCACTACTCGGAACCAGCAGGACTAACAGCCTTGCATCTAGCTGCATTTAGTGGCGCAGGGAGAGCAGCTGTCTTCTTACTCTGTCGTGGTGCTGATGTTGATTTTGCTCCAAAATATTTCGCACCTCTCCATTGTGCTGCGTTCGGTAATTCTTTGGAAGTGGCTGAAGTACTAATAGCTAACGGTGCTTCGTTACATGCTGTTGTACAAAGAGCTGGATGTGAAGATAACCTAGTGCATTGTTCAGTGAGAGCCGATGCTGTGGAGTGCATGGAACTCTTCATAGAAAGAGGAGTAGATCCTGCATATGTTACATCAGGAGGATTGAATGCCTTACATTTGGCTGCTGAACTTGGTGCTCAAAGATGCCTATCATTTCTACTGAAAGAGACAAAGATAAGTTGTAACGGTGTGACCAAACAAAGAGATAAGGAATGCACAGCGATACACTTGGCGGCGGCTAGAGGTTACTCTGAATGTATAGAGCTTCTGTTATCAGAAGGTGCAAAAGCAAATACTAAAAATTACAGAGGTTTCACTGCATTACATCTTGCTGCTAGATGTTCAAGTATTGAATGTGTTGAAGTGCTTTTAAGAGATGGTAATGCTGACCCGAATGTTGAAGACTACGATAAAAGGACACCATTGCATGCAGCCATTGGTCGATCGGAGCGTGCATGTGACATCATTGACATGCTTGTAAGTTGGGGAGCTCAAGTGAACAAGAAAGACGAATACGGATATTCACCATTACATTTGGCTGCAATGGATAATTTGACGCAGTGTGTGGAGACTCTCATTTTCCTTGGTGCTGATGTAACTTCGAAATCGAAGAAAGGACATACAGCTTTAAGTGTTATTGCTAGGAAAACTCCAAAATCACTAGCAATTTTGAGACATAATCTAGATTGTGGCATTTCTCTGAATCAACCAAGTGAAGCTAACGAAGAAGTCCAAATTGAGTTTGATTTTGGCAGAATGCTGAAATTTTCTTATCCTCGTGAGATCACATATTTAAACAGTTTGATAGATGAAGGTCAGAAAGACATATTACTACATCCGCTGTGCTCCGCATTTTTGTTTATGAAATGGAGGAAGATAAGGAAATTTTATTTGGCAAGACTCATATTTTGTTTTCTCTTTGTGTCGTTTTTATCTACTTACGTGTTGACTGCTGTCGTCAAGACTTGCAATGGCAAATACGCTCTGAAGTATGGTGTCCTAAACGAACTTTGTCAGAAACAATCGTTATTAGGTGGCATTCTTACCAACAATCCTATAGAGTTCGAAAGATGGGTTCTGATGGCCATCACAGCGTTTGAAATTCTTCGAAAATTGACAGGTATAACTGGATATTCTAGTTTCTATCAATACTTTACAACTTTTGAGAATTTGATGGAATGGTTTGTCTTGCTATCTGTGTTTTCTCTCTACAAAATCGACAATGATTACAGTTGGCAGAACCATGTTGGGGGTTACGCAGTCTTAGGCGCTTGGACCAATTTAATGTTAATGATGGGCCAACTTCCAATGTTCGGCGATTATGTGGCCATGTATCAAAAAGTGTTGACAGAATTCTTAAAATTATTGTTGGCATACATTTGCCTTCTTCTAGGCTTCACAATTTGCTTTTGCGTGGTGTTCCCAAATGAAGAGATGTTTTCAAATCCTTTGATGGGATTTATAAGTACCTTGTCAATGATGGTCGGAGAGTTGAACCTGAATATCTTGATCAACGACCCAGCGAAGGACGACCCGCCTTTAATATTCGAGCTATCCTCTCAAATTATATTCATTCTCTTCCTTATGTTTGTCACTATCATTTTAATGAACTTACTGGTCGGTATCGCTGTCCACGATATCCAAGGCTTGCGGAAAACTGCTGGTTTATCGAAGTTAGTTAGACAGACGAAATTAATTTTGTTCGTTGAAATGGGCATGTTCAGTGCTTGGCTTCCGAAATGTCTTCAAAAATATGTTTATCGAACCGCATTGGTATCCCCAGAAGCTGGAAAAGTAATTTTGAGTGTAAAACCTCTAAATCCTCGGGAGAAAAGGTTGCCAACTGACATTATGATGGCAGCGTACGAACTAGCGCAGCTGAATAAGGTGAAATCTGGCCAGTCTATCAAAGAGATTCTTTATAAAAACAAATACACATCAAAACTAAAGACTGAGGGTCAATTCGCGCAAGATCATAACTTCAGTTTAGAGATAAGGGGAATGCAGGAGAAGATAGATCAGGCAACATTCAATATGAAGAAGATTGATCAAGAAATAAGGCATTTGAATACCCTGCTAATGGATCAGCAGCAGCTTCTCCATAATTTCTTCAAGTATACTGACCTGATACCGTATAAAGCTCCTCACATTTCAACGCCAGCATATGCGCCAGAGTCTCCAATATTCTTCTCTAGTACTACTCAGAGTCAGTGTTCTGAAAATACAAACAAGTGATTAATGAAGACTTTGGAGTGAATGAAGGAATTGATACTTTGCTTAAGAAGTTTTTAAGCATTGATACAAAATGTTTCTTTGTGCCTGATGTTATGAAAGAAAATCTTCGGACACATCATTGACAAGAAGCACTGTATAACGTTAAAAAATTATAAAAAGTACCAATTTTTTTAAAGCTAAGTTAATTTTAGCTTATTATATAAACATGTTTGAACTAATTGGTCGAGGTATGAAGCAAGTTCAAAAATTCATGATTTTCAGTGCATTTTTGCGAAAATGTAGATGATAAAGTCAGGGTATTGTTGTAATAGTTGTAAGTTTGCTAGTACTCTTTTGATTATAATCTCAGTATTGATTGACATTAACTTATTTTTTTTTGCCAGCGATATTGTTTCGGAAACACAATTTTAATTAAATGCAGTTACAGATAAAGACGATCTCAAAAACAATCAAACATTATAAATATTGCAAATATTGTTGATAAAAATATAATGTATGCTATGGCGTCCAATTTCCTGCCTTATCTTTTAACAGAAACGGTAACTATTATCTCTCCAAGGTAAAAAATATTTTGTTAACAATATATAACATACCTTAAAAAATAAGTAATTTGTTTGATTAGTTATTTCATGTGATAAGGTGATGTCTTACAGTAAATAATGTCAAAAGTACAAGCCGTCATTGGTTCATGTGTGATGTGTCGTAATGTTCTGTAATCACATTGGTATTTAAATAAACCTTTTTTTGATAAATATGTCTCATTTGCGTGTAATTTTATTAATACCCAAACACTTGGTTTAGAACTGTAATTATATGTTTTTTATAGTAAACCAAGCACAATATATTTTTATTGTTGAATGGGCCTGCTCTTGACCTCGATCATGCCTGGTGGAAAGTGATGGATGAGGTCTATGATGGAAAAGCGTGCCCAGAAGATGCCTGTTAACTCTTGCTTGGGAATGGGAACAAACACGAACACACACACACACACCACTCATACACACACATACAGAGACAATACAATACATACCATAAACATCATGCATTATTTAATATGTTTAGTACGCCTGAGTGCATTCTGACATTAATTACAATTGAGTTAAGTGAATAATTCATTAATTTAAAATTAATATCCTTTTAACTGACTTTCGAATATCCTTGCCTTTAAAAAATGTCGTACATATCGTAATGTATTGTTTTTTTCCGGGTACCATACTCCTACATTATTTCATACTAGCTTTCCGGGTACCGTATTCCAACATTTATTTCAAACTAGTATTTCCCAGCGGCTTCGCCCGCGTGTGTGTCGGAAATTATCCTACAGGAACATAGGTATTACCGCTCTTTATTGGCGTTACCTGTAACTTTAGCTGAAGATTAAAATTGAACCTCTCCCTCGCATTCTTGCACCCTAATTACGTAACACATTGTCATTTCTAATCCATTGCTTCATATGTTCGAAAAATGGTTTTGCTCAACAACGTAAATAACTCAATGAATGTTGTTGAACTGTCAAAATTAAACCCATTGCTACTTATAGTGTGCTATGCAATTACCCCGCAGACTTACAACGCATATTTTATTTAGACCAGATACAAGCATTGCTTTGTGGATGTGCTCACTAGCACGAGTCAATCCCGTTCCTAAACATGCAGGTTTCCTATATCAACCTATGTGTCCTATAATCCTTTATCGGCTTTCAGTTTATTTGACCTCCTCTACCATTTTAGTGACCGATGAATTTGGTCACCCATCCTTAGACAAACCGCGCCAAGTACAAATTGTTAAATCAGCATAAGTATAATCAGCCTAGAACTGCTTCCCAGCGGTGAAAACATTGTTGGCTGATTATACTATACACAGGCGTCGTCGCTTCGAGAGGGAGTGGGCTGTGATCTACCACGCGGGCCCAGTGCGGGTTGGTAGATGTCACATGTCTTCGAATTTTTGGTTATAAGATATGCCGGTTTCTTCACGATGTTTTCCTTCACCGTTTTTAGAGCAGTGGTGATGAAATAATTTGCAGAAAGTAAAGCGCCTGTCAGGGTTCGGACCTACAAACTACAACTCGTAAGTCGCGGCCGTTACCATTGCTCGCCATTTGTTAAATCACGCATCTTTTATTTAGCCATTGGCCTCTGAAAGCTTAAAGCTAAATCCTGCATGAAATTAAGAGATTTCTTTATGGATTAGATGCGACTCTTTACGATGCTTTCAAATTAAAAGCTGCGTGGTTTTCCGTATAGAGGTGATTTTATACGTAGTATCGAAAGAATCTTAACAATATTGAGTACCTACTGCTCGCTATGTAAACCGGGCCGTAATACCACTAAGGACAAGTCACATGTGAGACTTTTTGTACTGCGTTTGGCGAAGACTTGAAGCAAACAAATGAAAGTTTGTTTTTTTGTTATATGACTTAAAATCAAGTTATATAATATATGTCGTGGGCCGATCGTGATCTGCCTAGCCATTTCACGATACGCCACCTTTTCACGATTTGGCCGTTTATATCACGATGCGCTTAATCAAAAGTCGGGCGGATCGACGTAAGCAACCTAAACCGAAATTTTTCGTAATTTCCAGTTTACTACTGGGCGTATCGCAAAGTAGTTGCATTTCTCCCCGCTAGTGCCACCCCGACCAAATAGGTTAACACAGTACACAAATCAGAGACATCGACCGAAGTTCGTACAAATATATTTTTAAAGTTTTTATTTAATCTCTTCTGTTTTATTGTATTGGAAAAGTAAATACGCGGCAAAGTATTTTATACATCCATTTGCATAAAATTTTAAGACCTAATATAACTTGGCATACTTTTGTTTCTCCTAATTATATTTTCGCATAACATTATTTACGCATAACAGCTTACGCATAATGTTCTAAGCATAATTTCTCTAATCGTAATAATGATTAAGCATCACATTTTAAAGCATAAATATATGTACGCATAATGATATTAAAACATATTTTTATAGGCATAACAAAGCATAATAATTAACTCCTAAAATGTTAGACACTAATACACATTTTTATACAATATTGCTCTAATGAAATTTGTAGGCACTTTACATTGTAGGTAGAACATATAATATTTTAATTTTTCTGTGTGGACGGTATCATAAAATTAATGTGTCACTAAGTGTATTATTGCAGTTGTAATTTAATCCTTTAAAAAAAATTCAAAATTCTGTAGTGAATAAGTAAATATCAGTAAACATCATAGTGTTAAAACCCAAACCACAACCCATAACACCAACAATAGGATCTGGCGTTAATTGTCACTGCTCTAACCTAAACTAACCCATATGATTCAATAACAGTAGTAAATATCGGGAAACATCATACCTAATAATTGTATGCCAAAATACTATTATGCTAATAGTCATTAGGCCTAGTAACATTATGCGAATTAAATTTATATCAAAACAAATTAGCCTTCAAGATAATTATGCCAACATAAACTGTATGCCAAAAAAAATATGGCACAGTATCATTATTATGGCAAAACAAATTATACCAAAATCGTTATGCCAAAGTACATTAGAAAAAAGAATATTATGCGAAAAGAAGGGATCCCTATATAAACGTATAAAGGTATGAGGAACAGGGTGTAAAGTTTACTCGTCCTCTATAAAAAAGAAAGGATCCTCCAACCAGACGGGTGTTGTGTCTGGTGGGCTACTGCCCGACGTTTGATGTCGGGACGTTGTATATATATGCTAGTCGCGTGGTAAACTCTGCTTGCGCGATGCAGGATTTTGCGTGACGTCAGTGTGAGGCGTAGTTTGTATGTGGTGATGTAGATGGCGCTACACACGTTTCATTGGAAAAAGCCAACAGTTGGATTTCCACTATATGGCTTATAGATCAATCTTTATTCATACAATAAAGATTGATCATTGATTCATAAAAAAAAATCACCAGTCATGTAGGCTTAACGTCTCGTGTGCACATGACTTTAGTAGTCGATAACCATTAAAACGCAATGCAGTCGCCGCCACGCCGACCTTGCGCGTGCGCCGTACTGTTGTGCACACAAGCGATAACTTAATGATTTTAGATATTTACTAGCTGCGCCTCGCGGTTTCACCCGTATAAGTTTTGATTCCGTGGGAATATCGGGATAAAATATAAACCATCTGTGTGCCAAATTTCATCCAAATCCGTTTAGAAGTTTTTGCGTGAAAGAATAACAAACATCCATCCATCCATCCATCCATACAAACTTTCACGTTTATAATATTATTATAAGTAGGATCATTAAAATATTGATAATGGAAGAGATAGTAAGTAGACAATTCGATTTACGACGTTAGAATTATAGCCTCTTTTACTACTTACAGACACGTAATTATTTTATCGGGTATATAATGATATGGCATATATATTATTTTATGATGCACCTGAATAATAATTCAGGTGTTGTGAAACTCAGTAGGTTTAATTCGGGTATAATGATAATTAGTTTACATACAATTTTAATAGAACAAACAAATGCTTGCACTGTCTGGACTGGTCCATTCATTGTGTTGTACTTTCCTCAAAAGACCATTTCAGACACCAATAATCTAAATGGTCCTCACATGATTAGACCAATATTATGTCTGGACTTTAAAAGAGACTGTGACCTCTGAGTTTGTTTCGGCCTTTCTGCGTTCTAGTCAGATAGGAAACGCTGACATCATGTAGCTTATTTATTTTTTATAACATGACATGTAAAAGTGATTCCGATATCCTATTTACGGAATAAATAATTTCATTTAATTTCTATTTTAATTTCAGTAGGGTTTAATATTAGTAGGGTTTAATATCAGTAGGTAGGGTTTAATATCAGTAGGGTTTAATATCAGTAGGGTTTAATATCAGTAGAGTTTAATATCAGTGGGGTTTAATATCGGTAGGGTTTAATATCAGTAGGGTTTAATATCAGTAGGGTTTAATATCAGTGGGGTTTAATATCAGTTGAGTTTAATAAGGGAGTCGCATTACTTCCACTACGCGCAACCCGTTTATGGCCGTATTGTATTCTTGAAGGTGATTTTTTCTCGGATGCAACTCGCATTACAGCCGTTCGACCTAAAAGTACACTTAACGCTATAAGAGCTAGTTATTAGAAAAATAACACAGACCAAATTAACATTTTGTGAAGCATGGTACTAGGCGAACAGACTTATCAGGAGATACTTTTTCAAGACATAGAGGCTTAGCACCAATACGTTTGGATTTTCTTTTCTATTTGCCAGCATTTCTGCCCCCGACAGTACCATTTACATCGCTCCTACAAACACGACCGGCTTCCATTCTAAATGTTTTTATTAGCCACATCAAAGGCGCCGACGCAAACCTATGGCTACTGCTTGAGCTAAATAATAACTGTTTGAACTAAACTGCTACTCCGTAATTAACTAACTATCTAAGTGAACTGGTAAAACTGTTAAGGGGAGGATTCGATTTTTTTTCATACATTGTGATCTTTAAGATATAACCAGAATTTACTCGTACAGCTCCTTGTAAAAAAATTTAAACAGTCGCAAACATACCTACTTACAGATACGCAATATTTCTTGTCAACTAACAATTCTAACTTGGAGAAAATACCAATTTTATAAAAGTTTCGTTTCAATAATAGTCCTCCCGACCGAATTTCGGTCATGGCATCCAATCTCAGTGAAGACTAGCCATCTGCGCATGCACAGGTGCACTCACTCTTGCCCCACTCTCTTAGTACTATGACACGGCAATCCGACACGACCGGAGAGAGATTAGGCGCCGGATCAACGGCGCCACGTGCTTTCCGAGCTAAGGGGGTATCACACCGCCAACTTCCAAACTCTGGGCTGTTACCATTTACTCAGAAATTTGTAATGGAAAAACTTAGAAGAAATTCGCTCGGATTCAAAGGAAAGTAAAATGATAAAATTATATAACATGACATTTCTTCTTAGTCCACAGGTAACGTTATGCGGCCGTTGGATTTCCCATCGGCAAAAATGACGAACTTCGTTTTAAACTTTCATCGTATTTGACCTGTTTTGGAAATGAATTTTCTAAAATCCTTCCTTAGTGCACTTTAAAAAAATCATGCTTATAGACCTAGGTTTGTGCTGTGCGGCCTGTCAGCGGAAGAATGAATTTTAGATTTTTATTAAGTAGAAGATGGCTTCTGAAAAGAGTGTCCCCTTAAATTATTAGGTACTTACGATAATCTCAGCATACGAGTACTATGTGCTCCCGATGTCGAGTGGGAATGAAGCACTATTGCCATTTTAGTAACTTGTTAATTGATACTGGAAAATTAAGCTACTTTGGGGATTAAAAGCACAGGTTACTGTGAATGAAAACATTGTAGGAAAATCTTGATTTAATATTCTTATATTCCTTGCTCGCAATGAGCATAATCACCCTATAATGTTCCCACTGCTGGGACACAGGTCTCCTCTCTTCGAGAGGGAGTGGGTGGGCGGAGGTAATCTACCACGCGGGCCCAGTGCGGGTTGGAAGATGTCACATGCCGCTTTCCTCGCGATATTTTCCTTCACCGTTTTGAGGGCAGTGGTGGTGAAATTATTTATACAAAGTAAAGTGCCTGCCTGTATTCCAACCCACGACCTACAACTCGTACATCGGGGTCGTTACGAAATCGAAAGACACTATAACTCCACCACAATTTGTTTAACATTCGTCATCTTCCTGTACATATCCCAATTTATTTGGGGTTAGCGCAGTACGTATTTTTCTTCCATTCGAGTACATCTCTATCAGCCACATTACTTCACACATATCACTTCTTTCCTAGCCATATCATATTTCATACAATATACTATACATATATACTCAAATTCGTCGGTCACTCAATCAGACAAAGACAAACGTAATATCTTATATAAAATTAACAGTAGGTATGCCAAAGAGTATCGTGTTACCCAGTTACTGGGTTATGCAGCTCAGATGGGCAGTCGCTTCATGTAAACTACTGGTACTCAGCTACATCCGGTAAGACTGGAAGCCGACCCCAACTTAGTTGGGATAAGAATAGGCAAATTATGATGAAAATGAACGTTATATCCATTCACCATCCAAAAATACAAAACTAATTTAACCCAAATAATCGAAAGTTCCCATACCGTTCCAGGTCAGGGTATAGTTTATGAAGTCGCCACAGTGATTAAATTGAGCATTCGTTTGATTAACTCGCATGCCGAACTCCGCGCAAATAGATTGGCGCCGACTTTAATACCGGAGATATATGCCGGTTATATTAATAATATAATTATCATATTTTATCATAATTATGGGTACATTTGTTAAGGATGGGTTTTCTGCATTGAACAATCTTGGGTCAGAAATTGGGTTGTGGAGATCAGCTAGGCAGTCGTCACTTGTAAAAAGTGGTAGTCAGCTGCATCCGGTAAGACTGACAGCCGACCCCAACATCACTGACGGCTCAGATCTCAAGTTCGTATGCGGCAACTCCCCACAGACAATGGCCTACCTTCCATCCTGCGTCACATGCCCTGTCACCGGTGCACTTGATAATCTTATGATTGCGTCAGTGAGCGGAGTTTGCGAAGCTGAATTTTAAGCCAAAAAAAAAAATTAGCAACATCCATAAAAAATATTCAGACTGAGATTAAAAATTGTTGGTACGCAATTAGGGTGCTGATAAATACCAACAGCGTAACAGTATGATAAATACTGGAAAGTATTAGTTACTTTATTAACGTTTTATGATATCTGCTGAAAAATATAGTGGTGATAATAATACAATAATATTATCATGTACAAGGATTCTAATGTACAGACGCCAGCAGGTCAAGCTACCCGAAACTGTCAAATTTTCCCAATCAACCTTGAACCTAAATGCTTTAGCGATAAAGTTGAAAATCTATTAAAGATATTTGACAGATTGTAGTAGCTTGTTGTGCTGGCGTCTGTACCGTCTGTTATCATTTTATTTAACACTTTTAGACTCATTTCCAGTTCTTCCAAATGTTGATCAAAACGCGTTTCATTAAGCTTTTTGTACTGCGCTCTATGTTATTTATTTTTTTACCTAATTTAAATCAAATTTAAGCAGTACCTGGCTGACCAATTTTTTGGTCAAAGATTCAGCATCGCCATACACCGTGGCAATGCTGCCACCCTTTTGGGTACTTTTCCAGTTTACAGCGATGCGGAGGAATTTTTTGATGCCCTATGATTCTTTACCTTTTTTTATAGACTTTTCACATATTATTTATTTATTTAAACTCTTCGCACACAAAAATAGGTACAAAGTCGGACTTAATGCTTTCTTATAATTTTAAGCCTATGTATTGTGTAAATATTATCTTGTTCGAAAATAAAAAAATACAACAGCAGTACAACAGCTATTTAAATAAATATCAGTAAATCAGTAACATTATTTATCATTTACTATTATCAAATAATTATTTTACACTATAAAAAGTATTATCTATGTAATTTATGAGTCATTTATATAATAGAGTTATAATTATTTCAGAGGGAGTTCCCTAATATCTTTTGGGATATTATTAGAAATTTTAACTTCTGTGATAAAACAAATTTAATGGAATAATGTATTTTGGTGTCAAGTCCACTCAAAATCAAAAAGTCATTTATTGAAATTAGGCTGAGAATCAGCACTTTTCGATCGTCAAAATTACATAAGACAAAACGCCCGCCCTTCACCACTTCCTAGTGCTTTCGCTGGGAAGAAGAAATGGCCTAACAAACTCCCCAGGGTGGTGTCCTATGTGTGGGCATTCTTAATCTTGTGAGTTCGCTACTGGTATATATTGAATGTAAGTCGCATAAAAAATCAGAATACAACCCCAGCACAGTTTGGAAAAGCTTTTATTGATAGTAAAGAAATCTTAATGTTTGATCAGCCATAAAAATCTTTTGAAACAGGGGCGGCTTGCTACCTACCTATTAGGATAAAAAAGACTATCTTTTATAAAAAAAACTATAAGCAGAAACCTTTCATCCACATCTACCATTCCACCTCTCTTGAACTACTCCACACTGAAGATATCGTCAAAAATACCACCAGCATATAACTAATTACTGCCATATTTCTGTCTGACCGTCAATAAGACATTCCGGCTGAGTCCCGACTATTTATGTACTAACTAATGGGACAGGTAACACATAGCTACTGCTAATACACCATACATCACCACGGAATGTTTTTGAAGATTTTACTGTACATTCATAACATTTTCGCCCGGTTATAAGGTCATCAAGGAAATAGAGTGTGTTGGAAATGGCAACACTGAGTTTATTTTCTTGAGTTGCAACACTGAGCTGTCAAATTGATTGTTGGTGGAACGTCATTTCGTTTCGAACCGCTTATGTGGTCGGATCGATGCTCGATCAATTGATTTTGTAAAAATTTAAACACATACACATACTTCGGAAAGGAGATGGAAAACGGTGGACCCAAATGTAATAAGTTGAGATATGATCAAAATAATTAGTCATATTTTTTTATCTTAGAATATGAAAAATCACCTCAATTCTCAATCTGGAAGCGGAAAAATATGAGTAAGATGGTTTTCGTGAGATTATCGATTGAGTAATCGATTACAGTTACGAAAATAAAACCTCTGCACTAAATAATTAACTAAAAGTAATTAAATGCACTATATATACATAATATGCAATATAGTGCAACTAATTACAGTCATATTAATGTTTTTTTTTTACCTAATTTTTATATTTAAAAATGTAATAAAATAAGATAAGTAAATAAATAAACGAAATAATAAAATATCAATTAATTACTGAAAAACCAATATTAATGACTATCGATTTCATGTCGATAAAAAAATCAGTCTTCTATTTTTAGTCTGTTTATGTCACTGGCATGACAGCTGGCTGACATTGACACTAGACTTACCTTATTTGCTCACTCGAGTCACTCGTTTCGTTTTTTCTGATGCGTTTTGAGTGATTTCCCGATTATTCTTAATTTTTCACGACCACCGCTTTGTATTTTACGGATTCCGTCCCTGCCTACCTTGTACGACCTTTGCTTTCACACTGGACACCGAAGATCGCTCACACACGTTTGACTTGGAATTTTTATTTCGGATTTTACCTTGCTTGTGGATTGGATATTGATCAAACTATGGATCGCTGTACACTGGACCGACGATCTTTACACGATGATCCAATACCTCTTGGTTACTTAAGGGTCGCAATACAATCCTGACATATAAGTCGAAAAACTTATTTAAGTTTTAGTCGACGGCTCTCGTAGAGGAAAGGCTATAGTAATGCATTACTGTAATTGTATTGAAGGGAGACGAACCTGTAACGATAGTTGTGTTGGGAATAATCTATAGGTACTTATAATAAATCTGTAGAAGTGAAAATTCTGTACATTGAAAATATCAAAAAAATAAATGGCAAATGTGTTACTAGACCGCCACCGACAAAAAAAAATGTGATTAAAAAAATTTCGTCTGTCTGTCTGTCTCTCTGTCTGTTTGTTCAGGCATCACGCAAAAACTACCGGTTCGATTACGATGAAACTTGGTATAATTATTCTTTAATAATATCCTGGGCACCACACTGGGTACTTTTTATCCCGGAAAAGTATATACAATAAAAAACAAACTTAATTTTGCGGCTCGATCCCTAGACCCGATTACGGTACCAACCGCAAATAATAAGTTTGTCGTAGGTTACGTCACCCGCAGTGGACTTCACTAAGGGGCGCTGCACACGGCTAAGATATTATAATATTTTATCTTAAGATACAATATCGCTCGCCATACAATTAAATGGACTATCACACACAACGAGGATAATAAATAATATTTCATATTTTCATATCTTAAGATGAATTTGTATAGCGAGCGATATTGTATCTTAAGATAAAATATTATAGTATCTTTGCCGTGTGCAGCGCCCCTAAATTATGCTGTAAATGTAGTGCTGAAGGTTGAACTTGGCTTGCACCGTTCGCAGCACACGCGTGGCGCTCGGCCGCCACGGATCGCTACCGTATTTAAGGACGGAGTCTGAGCGCGCGCATCATACAAGAACTTTGATTTGAACGGACGTGTCGAGTGGCGAGCGTTCGTTCTTATTAGCATTCTATAAATTGTATGTTATATTATAACTGCTACTTGCAATTCTAAACCGTGCTTTTCAGTGCGACCTTTTTATTCCTTTTAGTTTTTACTAAGTACAGTTTAAGGTAGAGTTATTTAGGTTTATTTTTATAAGTCGTAGGTATAGATTTTAATTTTAAAGTATAGAGTATATATTTGATAGTGTACGTAGTGACCGTAGGTTATCTTATAATACTGTTAGGTAGGATTAGTCATTCGTATAGATATTAGTTTTTAGGGATTTTGCTTATTTATTGAGTTTAGATTAGTTATCATCAGAAATAGGTTGGGTAGGTAGGTATCTTATTTTCTGTTATTGAGTTTATTTTGTTTTAATTAGGTAGGTACTTAGGTTTACTTTTATAAGGCGTAGACCGTATAGATTATAATTTCAAGTATAGGTAGAGGCCCGCGCCGGGACAGAAGTATTAATACCGGTATGCTCGATAGATAAAGTTCCACACATTATCACTTTACACAACCCGGGTGTCACCATTGCCAGGATCGCCCAGAGGACACGGTGGAGCACACGGTGGAGGTCTGCCCCGCTTGGGCGGAGCACCGCCGTGTCCTCGTAGAGGCGATCGGCAGCGGCGGCGGCCTCTCGCGCCCGGACCTGGTGCAAGCCATGGTCCGGAGCGAGAGGGAGTGGGAGGCAGTCGCCTCCTTCTGCGAAGCAGTCATGCTAGCGAAGGAGGTGGCGGGACGGATGAGGGAGAGAGCCTCCCGTCCCAGCCGCCGCGGGAGACGCCCCGGGCGTCGGGAGTCGAGCGACGACTACCGGCCACCGTAGGCGCGGGCCTGCGGGCGGAGAGCAATGGGTAGCTCACCGCCCGATCAGGACCAGGCCCGTGCCGGACGGCGCGTAAGTGTTCCACGCGCGCCTCAAAGAGATGTCAGCATAACGAGGGGCCCCTCAGGGCCGAAGCCTGCCGGGGCAGGGGGATTGTCCGAAAGGGTTACCGCTACCCCGGAACATAAAGGGCGAAGGAAGGAACATGGGTGGGTTTTAGTCAGTAAGAGTCTGACACTCCCTTCCGCTCCACCCAGAGCGGGAGGGGTCATTTGATGATTTCCCATCCCAAAAAAAAAAAAAAAATCATTTTACACAAAAACTCATTGATAAGTTTCGTCATCCACGCGAACGAAGTCGCCGGCACAACTAGTATTATAATATAAACGCGAAAGTTTGTGTGGATGGATATTTGTTACTCTTTCACGCCAAAACTATTGTATGGATTTGGATGAAATTTGGCACACAGATAGTTTATAACCAGGATTAACACATACGATACTTTTTATCCCGATATTCCCACGGGATCGAAACTTACACGGGTGAAACCGCGGGGCGCAGCTAGTAAATAAATAAATAATGTGCATTATATAGTACCTTAGCTGGGCTAGGTACCATAATAGTACCTGCACAATTCCTAGACGACATTTTAATTATAATAGAAGACGAATAAAACACTATATATTAAATGATTTTTTATTTTATTTTAGACATCCTTTCCATAACTCCATACCTGGTACCTACCTATGACTTGAAGTCATTGTCATTCATTCATATGATTTTTCAATCATTTTTTACTAAATATAATAACTATTAGTGCAAAAGAACATGTTTTGCACTTCAGGAATCAGCTGTTAAAGATTGTAACATAACCTTATTTTACTTAATCTCTTATATCTCTGATTACAGATTGACAAAATCCGCAGAATTTTCAGTGAATGGTTGATTAATATATAAGCTACCACTTTCATCATTTTACACCCAGGCCCAAGATAGTATGTCTCTCATTTCAGTGTCCTTTTCGTTTGGAGATATATTTTTCCCTACTTTGTTTACTACCATAACAATGAACAAAATCACTATAAAATATGAAAACAAAGAAATATAAAATCACAGGACTAATTTATATTTAGGTCAGTTAGTTCCGTCGCACATTTTACCAACAATACATTGTTGTCTTAACGGGCAAGATTACATCTAAATTAATGACAGTTATGTAGTAATTTGTTGTGATCATAAATCGGCCGGTACATATGCGGTGCGTCTAATTATAAAGCGCGGTGTACACTGATTCAGTGTGCACAAATAGATGCGCGTACGCACCCGAGTCACGCGCCAATTTTAGTGTCCCTAACTCGTAACCGATTGACGATACGTTTATAAATTTAATGCACTTGGTTAAATATGTTGTAGAATGAAGGAAAACATTGGAACTGCAAGATTTTTTGGGTTGTTTTTCAAGTATTTTCTTAAAATATTGTATAAACTGACGGCCTAGCCCTACAGGTTTCTGAACCAGCTTTTAAGTAGCAAAAGTTCAAAACATCACGCCTGCATTCTTCGAAGGTTTAGCAGAGATGTAACTGTAGTATACCCACATTTCGCCTTCCTATAGGGGGCAACATATCCCGAATCCGGGTTGCTACTGAAGAATTCCTGATGGAAAAACCCAATTACACTTTACCCTATTTTTTGGCCAAAGAATCAGCATCGCCATACAACGTGGCAATACTGCCAGCCTGCCAGCGACATGGACGGAATTTTTGATGCCCTTTGAATGTTTGCCCTCCTTTTTTATATACTTTGAAATATTATTATTTTAAAACTAATAGCTTTTTAAATTATGTAAATATTATCTATGGATGATACTAAGTAATTGTGCTTGTCGCAAAACAATTAAGCAAAATTCTATGTGATAATTGTATTTTTGAATAAAAAATGGGTCGAATTTATGTCACGTATTTACGTCACATGTTCGTGCTAGGGCAACAGATGGTCTGAAATGGACAGCACGCAATAAATTGTCTATGTCAGCGGTCAGTTGAAAACCCTTGTACATAGGTATGTATACATAAATGTATGAGGAAGAAGGTGTAAACTTCACTCATCCTCCATAGAAAAGGGAGGATTCTCCGACCAGACAGACGGGTGTTGTGTCTTGCGGGCAACTGCCCGATGTTTCATGTCGGGCCTGTGTATATATGCTAGTTGCGCTGTAAACTCTGCTAGCGAGGTGCAGGATTTTATGACGTCAGTTTGACACGTACTCGTAGTTTGCATGTGGTGTTTTATAAATACCGCTAATACATATGTATTGGAAATGAAGTCTTATTGATATCTAAATTAATAATAACATAATATTATCTTTGTAATCTATTAGTTTTACAAGCGTTATATTTTTGTCGATAAAAACAAATGATCCTGTTATCTAAACGTGACATGCATCTGCTGATTATGATACACTAGCTCCTACCCGCGACTTCGTCCGCGTGAAATTTCTTGTTCCCACGACCCACCGCGTCGCTTCGCATCGCCTGTCCGCGCTTACCTCCTGTTTTCGCTTAGCGTTTTTCTGACTTTTTTTCTTGTTGCCCGGCTTCTAAGGGTCCTAGCGTGATTTGAAGCCTTCCTCAAGAATTAAACTACCAAATGCAAAAAAAAAAAATATTAAATCCAACTGAAAATTTCAGAGATTAGCGCGTCAAATTTTATTAATTATGTTGTGTGTTTTATTGTTGTGTTATTAGTTTTATTTTTTATTAGTATATAGAATATACATAGGTATAGATTGCATAAATAACCCCGGAAAAAATTAAATAATTACAAAATAGTTAATCTGTCTGAATAACGTATTATTAGCGTACTGTTATTAGAAATATGTCATCTTTATTAAATATGCAGAGGTAGTGACACCTACCTGCTGGATTGCTGCCATGGGATCTGGAGGCAAAAGTCCTCGCCCACATATGGGAGTGGCGAGAGGAGGCAAAACGCCGGGCCGTAACTCCGCTGCCGCGAGAAATCACGGTACAGCGAACAGAGCTCCGGCGGGATCTCATGGCGACATGGACAGTGCGATTATCACAACCCAGTGCTGGGCACGCCACAATTGCGGCGATAAGTCCCCTCTTTGAGGAGTGGCTGGAGAGGCGCCACGGCGCCCTCACCTTCCGCCTGACGCAGGTCCTCACCGGACACGTTTGTTTCGGGAGGTTCCTGTACAGGATAAGGCGGGAGGAAACGCCAGGGTGTCAACACTGTGTGGATCGCCCGGAGGACACGGTGGAGCATACGGTGGAGGTCTGCCCGGCTTGGGCGGAGCACCGCCGCGTCCTCGTGGCGGTGATCGGCGGCGGCGATCTCTCGCGTCCGGTCCTGGTCCAGGCCATGGTATGGAGCAAGAGTGCATGGGAAGCCGTCACCTCCTTCTGCGAAGCAGTAATGTTCGCAAAGGAGGAGGCGGAGCGCGTGAGGGAGAGGCAATCTCTGCGCCCTCACGCAGCTAGTCGCCGCGGGAGACGCCCTGGCCGTCGAGAGTCAACAACCGACTCCCGGCCACCGTAAGCGCGGGCTTGCGGGCGGCGAGCAATGGGCAGCTCGCCGCCCGGTAAGGACCACGCCCGGGTTGACGGCGCGTTGTGGTCCACGCGCGCCGCAAAGAGATGTCAGCACGAACTGTCGGGGTCCGCTAGAGCCGATGCCTGCCGGGGCCGCGGGTTGTTCGAAAGAGATACCGTGGCCCCTGGCATAGGCAACTGAAGGAACACGGGTGGGTTTTAGTCAGTAAAAGTCTGACACGCCCTCCCGCTTCGCCCAGAGTGGGAGAAGTCATATGATGATTTCCCACCCGGAAAAAAAAAGTGGCACCTACCTATTTACACAGGGTGGCAGGGACAAAGACGCGCAACCTGTTACAATGGATTCAGTATATGATTCTGAACGGTCTATAGGATATTAAAAAAAAAATTGCCTTTCTATACATTTTAACCGCGTGGTGCACTTTTCCATGAAATAGCCGATTTTTTTTTTGACGACTGGTACAAAAATCTACGCTCTAGAATGAAGTGTTGAATTCACGGTTACAGTTAGCGCGTCGATGTCCCTGCCACCCCTACATAGTCAGCCTATAATGTTCCCACTGCTGGGACACAAGCCTTCTCTCTTCAAGATGGAGTGGGCTATAATCTACCACGCGGTCCCAGTGCGGGTTGGTAGATGTCACATGTCTTCGAATTTTTAGTTCTAGGACATGCCGGTTTTCTCACGATGGTTTCCTTCACCGTTTTGAGAGCAGTGGTTATGAAAGTATGCCACCCTTTGTAGTCAGAATGGACAAACCTAAAACTATCAGAGATTGTTCGAAAAAACGTCAAGAATTAATAAAATATAATTCCAAGAATGAAATAATCCCTTTTCCTTATCCCTTTTCCTTATTATCTGCCTACTCAGTATGTATTTAGACTCGGGGAAACACGGGCTCGTAAATAGTCATTACTGATGATGACGTACTTACTGATGATATTATTACTATTTATAATCTGTAAGATAACAATAATTGGGTTTTCCTTGTCTACGCGTAGTATTTTGGCAGGCCTGAATGGTTTGGTGAATTCAATCAGCGAAACCGCAGTAGTTCCACCATGACTTGTCCATTGTACGCAGTCGACAAGTTTAATAAGCAAAGTTTACAAAATCAATTGCAAAAATAGAGATTAATATGGAAATTAAAATTATGATTAGATGACTGATTTAACAAGAGACATCCAAAGCCGAGATGAGATCCTATCAGCCACAGTCTCCAAGATTTCGTTGCTGCTACCACGCATTCTGATAGATACCCTCTTTTGCGAATGATGGCATGAAAGCCATCAGTGCGGAACAGCACGAACATCCCCGATGCACTACACTATTCAAAATCAAAATCAAAAGTCATTTATTAAATTAGGTCGAGAATCAGCACTTTTGGAACGTCAAAATATACTTTAATACGATAAAAGTACAAGCTAAAATCTTATACTTTTGCACTACTACTACACTACTTACTACTTTTATACTTTAGCACTCGGCAAAAGATGTAGTAATTCTGTGGTCACATTGAGTGTTTAGGTGTTCCGTAGAGCTCTATTCTATGCCCCTTTTTTTGAGCTGCCGTTTTTATTATACACAATGAACTTAAAACCTAATACAAACTTAAGAAAAGCATAATCAGCATGTTTCGTGTATTGTTTTTTTTTTATACAGGGTGGCCGGAACATTGACGTCCAAAAATAAAATTTAGGTCCCTCGTATCGTGGGGTATCCGAATCACCCCCATGTATGTTCCGCGACTTTTCATAGTTTTCGAGTTACGAATTTTTTTCTGATTTTTTGGGAATGATCGACCTGACCAATCTAAAAAAAATTAAAAAAAAAGTACATGGCTTTATCGAGATTTTTTTTTGCAACTAAATCTTCGTGAGTAGTACTTTTATGCATAAAATAATCAGCTTCGTAACTGTGATGAAAGTTATGAAAAAGTTGGTCTAAAGTGAAAAAATTACGTTCGGTAAATTATGGCTTAGCATTTCAACTTTAAATAAAAAATTTAAACAGGAAACTTCATGGTTCCTAAGTAGGCTTCAAGAATGCGCCAGACTCTCAGCTTTCATAATCATAAAAAAATTAGTACCTAATGGGGCTACTTTGGCTTAAATCGGCCTTCAAAAACTGCGAGGTAGAAAATTCTTAAAATTAGTCATCTGACGAATACTTTGCTAACCAAAAATGACTGCAAGAAAAGCTAAGATTCAAAAATTTCGCGCGATCTTTTCCCGTGCACCATGGGTTGTAAACGAAGGCGCTACTCTTTTACCTGCAATAACAATGGGCTGAGAGGATAAGAGACCGAATTATTGCTATCTCTCTCACTCTCGGTGGCGAGGAATGCCCCTCTCGCCACCGAGAGTGAGAGAGATAGTAAGGCGCGCAACCGAAGCCGATCATTCTCAAAAAATCAGAAAAAAATTCGTAACTCGAAAACTATGAAAAGTCGCGGAACATACATGGGGGTGATTCGGATACCCCACGATACGAGGGACCTAAATTTTATTTTTGGACGTCAATGTTCCGGCCACCCTGTATATACACATTAGGTAGTTAAGTAGTGAGAAGTCTTAGCAGTAGAAAGAAATACGAAATGAATTGTGATGTTATTGAATTTGAAACTCAAAGCACATCCTCCTCATTACCCTTTGGTTGACTTTCAGTCTTATGAGGTAATAACAAGGTCGTCAGTACATATAAAAAAAATAGAAAGAAGAAAAATGCGGTTATTGGAATTACAGTAGGCCAGGCGCACTCTGCGTTTTAGTTATGAAGCACCCGACGGGCTCGACTTGCCGGGCCAAATCAGTGGGGCTGCTGCGCGCCTGCTGGGTCGCATATTAGTTTGATACTCACTCACGCGCTGCGTCGCGTCGTCCGTTCGTCACGGATCCGAACCTCACGTTTTTCTCACTTACAAAGGATATCGAAAGGTAAAGAAATGCACGTCTACATGTATTTAATTATTAATTAGGTAGGTACCTACAAAAGTTTTACATTTGTTATTCTTATTTATGTAACCGTATTATAACTGCTCACTCATAATGAGGAACAGGGTGTAAAGTTCACTCATCCTCCATAGAAAAGGGAGGCTAGACGGGTGTTGTGTCTGGCGGGCAACTTTCCAACGATTGATGTCTGGAAGTTGTATGTATGCTACGTAGTTGCGCGGTAAACTCTGCTTGCGAGATGCAGGATTTGCGTGACGTCAGTATGACGCGTTGTTCGCACGTGTCGTTGTGGATACCGCTACATTACTTCCCTCCAGAGACCGGAGGTCGATAGTGGGAGTCTTGTATCTTGCAATGCTTGCCACGCCAGCTGAGGTTCCAGTGAGTCTGAACCGGTTGCCGCATAGTTCACGGTGAGTCGGAACTGTCTGCGGAGATGCCCCAGTGAGTCGGGGTGCCGCATAGTTCGCGGTGAGTCCGAACTGTCTGCAAAGATGGCCCCAGTGAGTTGGGTGGCGCTGCGCCGGGTTGAGGCTGGCTGTTCCGTCGACCAAGAGAGGAAGCTCTTCTTGTTGACCGGCCGAAAGTGCAGTGTGCTGTGCCGAGGTTGCTGATGAGGCTGAGGGTGATGACCAGGTATGCGCGGATGCTGCATGCTGGTGGTCAGGATACCCGTTGAAGCCGTGGATGCTGGCTGGGTGGGTGACTCGCCGCTAAAGCTTGCGGGAGTGGTGATGATGACGTCACGCTGAAGTATTTGCACGAAGGCTGCGTTGACGTTCATGTACGGGGTCACCAGTACAGAGGTAGGAGAAACAGGGTGTAAAGCCACTCATCCTCTATAGAAAAGGGAGGATCCTCCGACCAGAAGGGTGTTGTGTCTGGCGGGAAATTGCCCAACGACTGATGTTGGGAAATTAGTATCTATGCTAATTGCGCGGTAAACTCTACTTGCGAGATGCAGGATTTGCGTGACGTCAGTATGACGCGTTGTTCGCATGTGTGATTAAGTGCAATTTAGCTTGCGCGTTGGCGGGGAAGTGATTTTGTAGGCTTTTATAAAAGCGGCTTTCTTCAAGATCAAAGGAGTGCATCTTCTGTACGTTAGTACTATTAGTTATTCTGTGATTACAGTTAAATAAATACACATAAAAACTATAAAAACAGAAAACTAAGATTATAATGCTAAAAAGGTCTCAGCTCAGCATAATGTCAGATGACAACACAAGGTGTACCACCTGACGCTGATTTTCAGCTGCAACCCCCGAGTGCCATACGCTGGAATAACAAACACATAGGGAAGTTTGTGTCCGTTATAATAAATTGAGAGAACTAATTAAATGTCAGAAATGATAGAAAAGCTCATACAAAATCAAACAAAATGTTGTGACATACACGTATGTACGAGTATGTGTGTTGTACTGTAATCAAAAGGCTCAATTCTGATCAGGCTGCTTTTCCACCAGAGATGTGCTATGCTACGTTTCTGTGGATGCGTTTGTTATCCACCAATAATATTCATTGGTCCATAAAGCATAGCACTGGTGGAAACGGATTCAACTAAGCTATGTTTTTAAACAGAAGGATGCGTGCTATGGATGGGAGCTATGGATGCGCAAGTGGTGTAGCTATATGCACAGCAGAGTACTCCCCGTTCTTCCTGTCCTTACTATCGATGCATCGCATTGAGCTGAGCATCTTCCTCGCATAGCTACCTCGCGGCTGCGCATCTTCATAGCACATCTTACTCGCTCCGCTACACAGCTTAGCATTAGTGGAAACGGTCGCACAGTTTCGTAGCTTAGCTTTCACATCCTCGCGGCATAGCTGCATTGCACATCTCTTGTGGAAATGCAGCCTTAAGCAAATCTTGTCGTTAATCTACAGCTTAATAGTGCAGTGGTTACAGACGGTTTTGTTTATCTAAATCGTTTTTACAACGGATTTGTTCGGCTATATATAAAAAGTACGAGGATTACGGACCACGCAGTCGTTACCAAAACAAACATGGCGGTACCTGCTCTCTTGAGTATAGCCCTTCTTGCAGGTAAATATTCATATTTTATTATTTTTTTCATGGATATGTGTTTTTCTTTGTTCAAGTGTTTGGCTATCTAATGATAGACGGAACAATGTCCAAGGTAAATATACGAGTATATTCGAAGACAACTCCAAACCTGATCTATTAGACTTTTCAATGTGTCATTCTCTCCTTGACTAACTTAACTTAACTTATCTATTTAAGACACCACCGGTTTTCTTCGTTGCGTGAAGAACATCATTAATGCGCAGTACATTCCTCGTAAAACAATCCGTCCTGTGGTGGATCAATCATAGACTTATATTTTTTTAAATTCTCTCTAGGGTCATCTGTGGCCTTGCCGAATAGGATCGTGGGAGGCACTGAGACCTCCATCGATAAGTACCCCTCCATTGTTGCGTTCGAGTTTTACAGCCTCTGGAGTGGAACCTGGAGTCAGTCTTGTGCTGCCAATATTGTGACGGTCTACTATATGGTGACTGCTGCTCATTGCGTTGAGGGACCGTGAGTACCTACATTACTTGATTATCATCGTCATCATCATCATGTCAGCCGGAACCACCAACTGCTGGGTATAAACCTGCCTTCCTTTCTATCATACCATGATTCCTTCCTTTCTATCAACTTCTAATGAATAGTAATGAATGGCATAAAGAGTAAAAGTTAGTAGAAAATAAAGATTTATCAACGAAATTAAAAATTTACAGCAGCGATAATTTTTTCATTTTCTTATTGTCTGGTGTTGTGACTTTAGACAAATTTTAGTTTTTTATCTGCTCTTTGGTCTACTGTTGAATCTACGCTAATTTATAAATGTAACATTAATTTGCAGCTTGTTCAATATTGCACACCGCCGAGTCAGAGCCGGTTCTTCCTATCGCAACACTGGAGGCATTGTGTCCTTAGCAGATGCCAACTTCAACCATCCCACCTACGGCCAGAACGGTTTCGATGGCGACATCTCCATGATCCGCCTCCTTGAGCCATTGGTGTACAGTCCTGGGGTTCAACAGGGTACCATCATCGCCGCAAATGTTAACCTCCCTGATGGCTTACCCGTTGTTCACGCCGGATGGGGTGCAACTTCGGTGAGTACGAATTTTATAGACACACTAGCTTTTGAAAGGAAGACAATAAAATATAATAATATACCTAGTCTTGCCATAAATATTGTCACGAAGAAAAAAAAAATTTTTTATTGCAAATAATATTTATTACTTTTACAGTGTGTTAGTTTAATACATAAATACAAAACAATTTAAAATATAAAAAGCTTATTCGAAGTGGTCTCCATTGGCTGCAATACAGTCCTTTAAACGTTGAGGCCAGTTATCAATAGAAGCACGCACTCTTTCCATGGGAACATTCTTCACTGCCAATCGTACGGATTGTATTAGGGACTCCAAATTATCATGGCGTTTAGAGCAAGCCGTACTCTCTAAACTGACCATAAATCATAATCCAGCGGATTAAGATCGGGATTAGACGACGGCCAGTCTTCAGCTCTGATTAAGTCCGAAACGTTCACTTCCAACCAAGACTGCGTGGACCGAGCTTTATGACCCAGCGCCGAGTCTTGTTGGAAGGACCATACTTGGTTATTGAACATGGTGTTGTAAATGAGCTTAACTATGAATGATTCTTCTCAAGAATGGTATCTTGATACACTTGTGCCGATGTTTTGATACCTTTTTCACAAAAATATGGCTCAGTCACTCCTTCATAGCTAACACCCCACCAAACCATCACTGAAGTCGGATAATACACACGTTGCACTCTGTCGACTAATTGGGAAGCTTCCTTAGAGCTTTGGGCATAAATACGGTCATTTTGTTTGTTAAAATGTTGCTCAATTGTATAGATTTTCTCATCCGTAAACAAAATGTTTCTGTGACCTCCCTTTGCCTACCGCTTCAGTAGTTGTTTCGATTTTACCACCCTATTCTTTTTTAAATTATCAGTTAAAAAATGACCAGTGCCTCTCTTATAGGCTGCAAGTCCTAAGTCATCTTTTAAAATACGCGACATAGTTCTGGGTGCTATCTTCATCTCCCGAGATAAAATCTTTTGCTTTCGGACAGGATTTCGTCGAATTCTTTCCCTTACTGCTTTGACCACCTTTTTCGTACGAACACTACGTGGACGGCCAGATCTTTTTTCTGTCACAAACAGAGGAGGTCTTATTGTACCTATTAATAGCCCGGTACACAAACATTTGACTAATACCAAACGTATGGAGAGTTTTAAAAATTGCATTTGGCTCCATACCAACTTTGTGTAATGCAACCACAGCGATTCGGTTCTCTTTATCACCCCACTCCATTTTAATATCGCAAAATATTGTACAATGTATTGGCGCCAAAATTAGAAAACTCAATGAACAATCGTATAAAAATGACAAATTCCAAATTCAAATGTAATATCTTTCTTATTTTTAATTGTAACAGTATTTATGGCCAGACTGTGTATATTTGGCACATGTCATAACTACACACAATATTACAAAAAAAAAAAACAAAGAACTGACAGTGTATACTCGTAATTGTATAAAATAATGTCCTAATCATGGTCTACCTGTGTGCTAATGAGATGAACGTGTTCAATCAAAACATGTTCAGTCATTTAGACGTGAAAAGCTAGCAGACGACAGAAAGAGTTACATTGCAATTTATTTTTCTGTCATTCAACTGATGAACTAAAGCAGTTTATTTTTAAATATTCAAAGTTACGATCTCTGATTTACGAATGCACTCGGAACAGCCAGTAGCACGACATCGTTTCAGAGAGAAGCTGGTTTTCGGGCCTGATTCCCGGTGCAGTTCTCTGCAAGTTGATCTACGGAAAGAAGCAGTTACTTGATTTAGCTGTTTCTATTTATTTGTACACATAAGTTAACACGGGACTCTAACACCAGCACCAGTCGGTTCCGACTTTTCTTTATCAGGAATCCGCTTCTATATGCAAGCACATATGGGCTGGTGCTGCAAAATGCCATCTAGCAGCTTTGGACTCAGTGGAGAGGCGTGCGAAGAGACTAATTGGTGATCCAGATTTGGTTAAGACCAATCTACAAAGCCTGGAGCACAGGCGTAGGGTAGGCAGCCTTTCGGTATTCTATAGGATGCATTTTGGAGAGTGTGCGCGGAAATTACATGACTTAATTCGGCCATCACCGTTCCATCATCGGGCAACCCGTCGGACGGTGAGTTTCCACCCTTACGTTGTTGACACCACTACGATCCGGACGAAGCGATTCGCCTCGTCGTTTATACCGCGTACATCGAAGGACTGGAACAATTTGCCTGCAGCGGTCTTCCCGTCCGATTATAATTTAAGTGTCTTCAAGGCTAGAGTGAATAGGTTCATAATAAATTAGTGCGCTTTAATGGTAAAGCGCACTAATTTATTATGAACCTATTCCTAGTGATGCAATCGTAGATGGCTACGATTGCATCACTGCTTTCCATCAGGCGGGATCGCAGTCAAGCACTAGTTTATAGCATTAAAAAAAGCTTCACCAACAATAATCAATAATCATTTTTTATTTGTGTAACATAGGTAGTGAATATAGTTTTTATATTAAAGTTCATAGGTCGATATGTTATGCCAAGAGGCGTACAAATATGGTTGCATGCTAAATAAAAACAATATGGAATAATTTCTACTATAACCGCTAACTTGCTTCTGGCAATGCTCGTTTCCAAAACCAAAACTCGAACTTTGCTCTTGGCAACGATCGTTGCCAAAAAATATTTTTTATCAAATGACTCTAAACTCTATTTTAAAGACTGTAAAGTCCTTTCAAAACGCCTTTAAACCATAGAATAATAGATTGTTTAACATTTAAACGCAAGTTTGCAACATCGGCCGACGAATTTTTTTTGACAATTAATAAGTGAAGTTTGAGGCCGACATTTTGTGTTTCTTTGTGCTCTGTGTCATTGTGTGCTCTGTTGTGCTTCAAGAAAAAATGCCGTAAGTATTTTAATATATTGTTTTTTACAAAAATTAAGGTACCAAATTAAGCAAGAAAACCTGTTCCATAATATTTCAATATTTTAGTCAATGATAGTTTGAGTGAAATGTGCTAAAATCGAAAGAGTCGAACGCGTCTTCATCGACGTTGTTTGTTTACGTATTTTAAAGTGGTAATTCACCGTAATTCCTTAAAACTGCGGGTAACTATGTGTGAAATAATAAAGTTTAGACATAATTTTAATCATTTAATGTAAAATGGACATATAATATCTTGTAGATGTGCTAGATTACATGAATATTGACGACAAGTACCTAAGTTGTTACGAAATATTGCTCTGGAAACAATCGTTTCCAGAAAGCAAAGTAAGGTTCACCGTGTAGGGTTGGTACAAATAGCTTGGGCTTTTTTACGTTCTTTTATTTTATTAATATTCTTTTATTTGTTTACATTTCATATTTAATAATATAATTATTTATTTATTTATATATTTTGTAATTTTTTATTGATATTTGATTTTTTAAAAGAAGTAACAATATGATTTAAATTTTTTGATATATTTAATTTATCATAATGGTGGTTTTTGTATCTGTATTTTTTTTATTTATAGGAGTGAACTAGAAGTATTTGGTGGAAGTGGTGGTGGTGGTGGGGTTTGAAGAGGGAGTGGTCCAAGAGTAAGAGGGGGGAGGGGAACTGGACGAGGAGGAAGGGGAAGAGGGGAAAGTGGAAGAGGACAAGGAGTTGCAAGAAACGAAGGCGAATTAGAGGACCCCTGTAAGTTGGCACGGTGTGAGTGGTGCATGAAAAGCCGCACAAGCTATATTTGTAAGCAGTGCGGTGGCTCTGCTTAGAAATATGCTTTGAGGAATACCTCACTGCGCCATTATAAGTCTTACAGCAGGCCTAATTGTTGTGGACCTCGGCTGCCAATATTGAGAACAATTTTTAGTAATTTTTTTTTTTTTTAAATAAAAAAAATATATTCTGTTTTTATTAAATAATTATTTAAAAAATTTCCAATATTGGCTGCTGAGCTCCACAACAAGAAAAAAATTTTTAATTCGTTTTTTTTTTCAATAAATATATAGGTACATTATTACATTTTTTTGTTATTAAACTTCCGCAATATTATTAAATATATTTCTTTTTTACATTTTTCGGAGTTTTATTCTAACCCGGTATGTAAAATAAATTATTTAGTCAAGCGCAACCCTAGCTTCTACAACCGCCATCTTGCGATTTATGGGACTCGTTCAAGGTCGTTGCGAGTTTTTTAACTGAAAGTCGTCGTAAGTATTAGTTTTTAATTTATTTTATATCTAACAATATTTTGTCGTTTTATGCCACAAAACTAAACTATAGGATTATATCTATCCATTACATGATTGCAACTAGTTAAAAGAGAGCATAGTGTCGTCGTAATTTTAGTTTGAAATTGCTATCTTTTTCTTTAAAAATAAATCTAACTTTGGAATGTTTGTCACATACCTCTGGAGTTTATAGACTTATGGAGGACTTTTCATATTGTTGTTAAAGCTAATAAACTGGCCTTTCATAACGTATGTATATTTTTGTTCTAGGTTTTATAGTTTTTGTGTAAATCGGCTATGATTGTCCGTCTAGTTTTAGTGGTGAATTCTGCAACGGCGTGTGGATTATTTTATTTTTTTAATGAAGATTTTTTACCACAATCGTTATTGTTTCTTGTTCAATAGTACAAATAACTAGTTTAGTTTATAAAAATGATGAAAAACTATATACCTATCGCGCAATTTTTTTCACAATTTCACGTTATTCGACTGAAACCGGCAAAATATGCTCGACCTTAACTTTAGCCTCTTATAAAATATTGTACACACAACTTTTGTCAAAATAATAAACGTCACTTTTTTCCTTATCTTTTTGTCTACACAAAACAATAAACAAAATTACGCTAGGTCTCTCGGATCGATTGTAAATCAAGTTTTAATGAGGGGCGGCTGCGCCGAGTGTTAATGTCAAATGTCATGAGCAAAGTTCGACGGTTTTTTTGCAATCGAAAGCAAGCCAGCGGCTAAAAAAATATATATATATAAATAAATAATCATAAATTACAATTAGTCACAATATTCAATTAAAATTTGTTTCTCCAGTCAAATACATAAATAAGTCTACGTTAATTTATCATTCAGAAATTCATCAGTCGTATAATAACATTTTTCAATTGATAACAGTTTTATTTTTTTTTTAAATCGTGTAACATTCAAATTTTTTATGACATCTGGTAATTTATTGTAAATGCGCGGTGCCATACCTAAAACGCTCTTTCTCACTAAGGCAGTCTTACAGCGCTGATTGCTTATAGAGTTTGCATATAACCTCATGTTTGTTTTGACGAAAACAGTAATTTCAAAAATATATAATGGAGCTACGTATGGTATTCCGAAATACCGCTCACCGAAAGGACGGTTTTCCGATAACACTCTACTCCGACGGTTAGTTGAACGAAAAAATAATTGGCCGATGAAACGTTTCGCCGATAATATTATTCATCGACGGTTGGTAGTCCGAATGAATCCTTCGCCGATGTAACGGTTCACCGAAAACACTCTTCAACGACGATTGGTTAAACGAACGAATCTTTCGCCGATAGCACTCGTTGTAGGGGAATTCTTTTGCCAAATGGATAGTTTTTTTTTCAGCTTGACAACACCCTTAGGTCTTGTAGAAGTCATGTTAAAAATACAGGTAATAATAAAATAATACATGGATGAGTGGCAATAGAAAAAAAAAACAAAGTTTTTATATAACAATAAGAAAATTAATCAAAAAGGGTTTATATTGTTTTTTGCAATAAACAATATGATTATGATTATTATGATTTCTCTATTAGAACTGCGACAATAGAAAAAAATTAAATAAACTGTGCGAACAAAGCAAAAAACAAATAAAAGTAACACAACGTGATAAATTTTTGAAGTTATAGTAAATTGTGAGTTATTATTATTATTTGTACTTATAATTGTTATAATTCTTTAATGATATAAAAAAACATATTTATTTCTTGTTTTTCAGGTATAGAATATGGGCCAATCCACCTAAGAAAGATTCAATATTCATTTCACTCTTTTGTGATAAGTGTGTTTGTATCCTAGCGTCATATTCAACCTGTGCATTACGTCTACGCTTTGGCACGGGTTCCGAAGAGTTGATTCGTTCCATGACACATTCTGTATGCTTCTGCTCTTTAGCAAATTCAATAATTGTTTTATAAATGTTCCATTTTTTTCTATGGAGAAGGGTGTTCCATCGTTCATGCCACGATTCTAATGCATTTTGTGTCCTTGGAACTGAAAGTGTGCGATCGTAAACTGACCACATAGCTGGTGGAAATAATGCCTGATTTCTTTTTATTATCAAACCCGTGTCAGTTCTTTGCTGCGTGTGATGTGATCCAACATAATATTTCTTAAACCAGTGGGCAATTTCAGCTGCTTCTGTCGGCAATATTTTATTTTGGATGATTTCGAAGGCTTCGGATATCTCAGCGGGCTCAAGAAAAGCGAGGGCAACTAAGTGTCTGATTTTGTGCGCAAATGTGAAATCTTCAGCATATCGCCTTGCGAGACCCTCTGACTGGACATGGCGCCAAATACTTTGGGTCAAATGGAATAAGCATAGCCTGTGGGCGCAGTCTGGAAACTGTCGTTTGACCGCATTGATCACTGCTACTTCAAAATCAGTTAATATATTAGCTGGTGACAAATGGATATTTAATGTATTGATCGCATATCTTTTCAAAATCTCCAAAAATATGAAATAACAGCATTCAGTCTTATGTGACAGTAGTGCGTATACCATAGGTAGAAATTTATTTGTACCACCTCCAGTTCCCACTAAAACATGAATAGAAAAAACTTGACAGAACGGAGTTGGGCAACTCGAAAATGTCCCGTCCATGATCCAGCATTGTGCATTATTCATACGCTTAACATTAGCTTTAGTACCAAAAATGACAACACTTTCATTGTTACATGTATATTGACCAAGCAGAAATTGCTTTCCATTACTTTTAGCGAGATATTGTGGTACATGAAATTCGTTGATTGTTTGCGGTATCTTAGGAAGTCCTTTATTTCTAACACGCTGCACAATCATTCGGCAAGCCGATTTATTCGGCAATTGAGGCGCACTTATGGTAGCTAACAAATGTATGTTCATAACAATCAAACAAAGTTATTACACTAACACCACAACCACTTGTTTGCTTTTTTTGTACACCGCCAATAATACTTGTTATCATATTTTTTATTTAAGTGATAAGAATATCCATTCACTACTAGCACATGTCCTCCGCGTTTAGATTTAACTAAATTGCACTTATTCATTTTTAATTAAACAAAACACGAGCGAGAAACATTTCATGTTACGAGGTCTGTCGTCACAAATTTCGCAACTACCCACAAAAAATAAATAAATACTACCATAGATATTTGTTGTTTTGTTACATGTAACTATTGCAAGTTTATTCAATACTCGTTTAATCTCAGTACCATTGTTAATGAGTGCATTATGCGTCATTTAGGGACTTATCTTTAATACGGAAGCTCCCGGTATTTATTTATTCATCTACGCTGATAAAATTAAACATGGGACTCGAGTATTGTTTAGCAGCATTGCACATTATTATAAAATATAATAGCTAGCGTAAACTGAATGCTATCGGCGAAAGATTCGTTCGTTTAACCAATCGTCGTTGAAGAGTGTTTTCGGTGAACCGTTACATCGGCGAAGGATTCATTCGGACTACCAACCGTCGATGAATAATATTATCGGCGAAACGTTTCATCGGCCAATTATTTTTTCGTTCAACTAACCGTCGGAGTAGAGTGTTATCGGAAAACCGTCCTTTCGGTGAGCGGTATTTCGGAATACCATACGTAGCTCATATAATGAGGGTAAGGTAAGTATTTTCAGTGATTCAAAGAATGGTACACAGCTAACATCAGTTTTCAAACCACACATTGATCTTATGCATCTTTTTTGTGCCTTAAAGACGATATCTTTGTCAGTAGAATTGCCCCAGAAAATAATACCATATCGCAAAATTGAGGCTACTAAGCCGTGATATGCAACTAGTAGCGCATCCATATTTATTTTTCTAGCAATTTGGAAAAGTGCGTATGCTGATTTATTTATTTTCTTACTTAGGTCATCTATGTGGGCCTTCCCAGCTTAATTCACAGGCCTACAATGGTTTTCCCTTTTCATTTCTGAGTAACGTTTTCGATAGATTTTGACACGCTGATTACGAGAAAAATAGTAAAAAAAATCCTTCACGTCAGACTTTTATCTTATTTATAGTTTTAGATTTTGTTCAAAATTGGCCGGAGAGCTCCCTTTAAAAATTGATAGAAAAATATTAAACGAGTTTTATCAAATTGCTACTGCATTAAATAAATCTATTAATATGATGAATATAATCATGATTCATAATTTGCTAATCACTTCATAATTAGTATAAGAAATATGTCTTTATTGCGCTGAAAAGGGGTGATTTTAGCCTCGTTAAGTAATGAGCGTATTAAATACAGATATAACTATATTGTTATGTACAATTTTATGTCAATTCGTAGAAGAGGGTACACGTAGTTAATTATAATTATTTTTGGTATAAATACCCACACCATTTTAGAAAAATCACAGTTTCTTTGTGCACTGGACAACGCAAACTTAAAAATGTCATCACGTAATTGTTTGAATTCTCCCGATAGTTTTTGTTATATTTGTGGGAAATTTGTGACGGTAAAACAACGAGCAAGCATAACAGACTTTGTGAAGAATGTTTACTTCATGTATTTTGGACTTACCATCAGCAACCAGGACAAACCTTGGACACCTCATAAAGTTTGTACTACATGTGTTCGAGAGCTTCGCAAGTGGTCAAAAGGACAGAAGAATTCTTTCAAGATTCAGTTACCGATGCAATGGAGAGAGCCTAAAGATCATGTTCAAGATTGTTACTTTTGCTGCTGTGACATCACTGGACATAACTCCAAAAATAAAAAATAAATTATTTACCCAAACGTAGAATCAGTTACACACGTAGTTTTCCGCGATTCGGGAACTTTACAGTCCTCGCCAGCATATATACAAACTGAAGATTTAATTAGTGACACTGAAGAATCTGACCCTAATTTCAGTCAACGCGAAGATGAGCCTCAACTTTTTTCACAAGCAGAATTAAACGATTTAACAAGAGATTTAAATCTTCTTAAAGATGCGGCTGAGCTCCTCGGATCAAGATTACAAGAAAAAAACATGCTAGCTGCTGGTACATCATTCTCATGGTACCGCAACAGAGAAAAAGATTTTCTTCCGTTTTTTGCTGAAGATCAAGATTTAGTTTATTGTAAAGACATTCCTGGCCTGGTCAAAATGTTTGACATTGAATACGATCCTAAAGACTGGAGGTTGTTCATCGATTCTTCAAAAAGAAGTTTGAAAGCAGTCCTGCTCCATAATGGAAATACATACGCTTCACTACCAGTAGGACATTCTGTCCATTTAAAAGAATGTTATGAAAATATGGAAAAGCTTTTACATAATATAGCCTACGAACAGCACAGATGGATGGTATGCGGAGATTTGAAAGTTATAAGCATGCTGCTTGGTCAACAAGGTGGCTATACAAAATACCCGTGTTTTCTGTGTGAGTGGGACAGTCGGAATAAAGCACAGCATTGGACTAAAAAAGAATGGCCACCGAGAATTGAACTATCACCTGGAACAAAAAATGTACTTCGAAGAAGCTTAGTTCCCCGAGAAAAAGTTTTACTGCCTCCTTTACACATTAAGCTGGGTATGATTAAACAGTTTGTGAAAGCTTTAAATAAAGACGGAGAAGGTTTTAAATATCTGCGTACAATTTTCCCATCATTGTCAGATGCAAAACTAAAAGAAGGCATTTTTGTTGGTCCTGATATAAGAAAATTAATGAAGGATGAAAACTTCGATGAAAAACTTTCCCATATTGAGCTGGCAGCATGGAAATCTTTTAAGGAAGTTGTGAAAAATTTCTTAGGGAACAAAAAAAGCCCTGATTACAAAGACATTGTGGCCAAAATGATAACAAATTTTGGCTTGATGGGCTGTTCTATGACCATTAAGCTTCACTTCCTGAATTCGCACATTGACTATTTTCCGGAAAATTTAGGAGCCGTTAGCGAAGAACAGGGTGAAAGATTTCATCAGGACTTGAAGGACATGGAAAAGAGGTATCAGGGAAGATGGAATCCTAATATGTTAGCGGACTACTGTTGGCTTTTGAAGCGAGATGAGCCAAACCGGAAATTTAAGAGAAAATCACAAAACAGAAGCTTCGGAGAAAAAAGAACAAGGTTTCACAAGGATGATTAACGTGTTTACGAATTAAGCAACTTATTAATTAATTATATTGTACAAAAATTTATTATCATAACTAAGTATTTTTTAATAAATATTTTTTTATTGTAAAAAAATGTATTTTATTGCAATTTTGGTTCATGGTCAATAACTAAAAATCTGGACGTGATGAAGAAAAACTGATTACATATTTGTAATCAGCGTATCAAACTTAGTCAATATCAGTTATTAAACTGAAAAGGGGAATTCATGACCTAAAATTTGTAGGCCTGTATCAGTTAAGCTGGTTATCAAGGAATAAAAATTCCTTGATAACCAGCTTAACTGATAATTTTGCTACTTTAACTTCTTCAATGTCACAGTTACTATGTCTGATATTTACTTTTAGTACTACAGTTCTTTGGTGAAAGTGCATTATATTGGTTTTCTTTTATAACTAAATTATTTTTACTAAGCCAATTAATTATGTCCGATAGTGTATTATTTATGTCATCTTGATAAATATTGCGATCATACATTTCACTATGACAGTACTGTCGTCTGCAAACATGACCATTTGATTTTGGGTCTTTTGGCAGATTATTTATACACATAAAGAAAAGAGGTGGCCCAAGGCTACCATGTGGGATACCAAACTTTATTAATCTAGAATGAATTGTAAATTTCAAATTATTTATTAATCACAATTTGTACAAGAATAGAATAGACGGCGACCCCCAAACTAGGCATTTGCCTGTATCTTGGGAGTCAGAGTTGCGACAGCAGTTTGCCTAATAAGACGTCATGCTTTACGTAATCGAAGGCTTTGGTCATATCTGTGTAGATAGCACAAATAGGAGCTTTTTTTGTCTACTGCTAACAAAATGCTACGTAAAAAATAAAAAATAACAACGTCGATCGTGGTATTCTTTCTAAAGCCATTTTGTTCCTTGCATAATAATTCAAATTTATTGAGATAGCAATACAGAGACATATAAAATTTTTTTTTTCGAAAATTTTGGAAAATACAGAAATTTTAGCTATTTGGCCTATAGTTTTTCATATATCGGTTTTGTTATCTTTTTTATGAACTGGTTTAATAATAACTTTCTTCAAGTCTTCAGGATAAACTCCATCAACAATGCTATGGTTCATAATATGCGCTAATACGGGTGCTATAAGTTCAGTTACAAGTTTTATCACCTTTGTTGACATACCGCCAAATCCTACAGTACTTGTATTTTATGCGATCTTATAGCCGAAACAATGTCAGTTGTTAGAACAGGCTGCATAAACATGGATTGCCTTGTCAAATTGACAAATTTACTGTCGAATTCCATATCAGTTTTTATATTATTCTCAATTTAATCTATAAAATAATTATTAAATGCATTTGAAATGTCAGTGGGTTTTGAAACTTTATTAAAGGTCATTTGTTCTTTAGGAGAGTCATTTTTAAGTCTATTGACTATTTGCCATGTAGCTTTCGACTTATTTTGCGAGGTTTTTATAAAGTCATTTTGAGCTTTTTGAGTTAGTCTTAGTATTTTCTTATGTTGTAAAAGGTATTTTTTTAAATTAGTTTAATGTTTTAATACAGGATTTAGTCTGTATGTCCACAGTCATTTTCTTTGTTTATTACTACATCTTTCAATGCCGCGCGATACCCATTTTACATTTTTATTAGTATGAATAGTTATAATTTTATCAGGGAAGCAAAGTTTGTAGAATAGGGAGAACGTTTCATAAAATCTTTTGTAAGCTATATTGGCATCGTTACTTTCATATATATCCTTAAAAGTTAAACTTCGAATGCATTCTCGGCATTTTTTGAGGTTCTCTGTAGAGTAGGCTTTTCTTACAATTTTCCATAATTTTAAGCGGCATGTTCTATTTATGGGGACCCTGAGTATTTGTGACGTGTGATCAGAAAGGATGAGATCTATAATTTCAGCTTTACATCCTCTTCGTATGATAAGCGCGAAATTATCGATACATGTGTTACTACTAAGCTTGGTAGGTTGATTTATTTGTAATGTCAAGTTGTAGCTCAGTAGATAATTCTCTAGTTCCAGAGTAAAACTATTCCTTTTTAACGTATCAATATTTCAATCGCCACAAATAATATATTTGTTTTAATTAAATAAACATAACTTACTCAAAACAATGTCAAGCTTATCATAAAATGTCAAATAATTGTATTTAGGAATTCTATAAACACAAATTACATTAATAGAATGAGCTGTCAATTCAATTCCACAAATTTCAAAAACGCCTGATATAGAGTGCTTAGCAATATCTGGTAGTTCTTTATATTGATGCCCAGTTCTAACTAGAATACAAGTCCCTCCGCGATTTGTTTTGCGACAAAAGAAGGCGGCGGTATGGAAACCAGGAAGGTACAGACGCCAGCACATCAAGCTACTACAATCTGTCAAATTTCTTTAATAGATTTTCAACTTTATCACAAAAGCATTACGGTTCAAGGTTGATTGGGAAAATTTGACAGTTTCGGGTAGCTTGACCTGCTGGCGTCTGTACAATAAACTTTTATGGCCAGATGCAATAAAATGTTCAGTTATACAGAGAATGTCTACAATAGTCCCTTGATTTTCAAGGTTTTCTTTGATTGAATAGTCAATAAGTCCGATTTGTTCAGCAAACCGGCAATATTTTGGTACAGAATATTGAAAGAATTACAGAAAAAACTGCGAGTTTTGTCCCTCTGTACTACGTACATTTGCATTCTCACAGAGCAAGTTGTCAACCTCCTGATTCCCGCTCTGCAACTTGATCCTTAACCCATTGAATGCCAACTACGCAATATTACGTAGCTGGTATTAATGGCAGATGCCAACTACGCAATATTACGTATATACGCAATATTACGTACCACGGCATCCTTCTATAAATTGGTATCCGTGATGCCAACTACGTAGTATTACGTAGCAGGCCATTTTTATGGTGGCCACCGATTGTGATTTGACGGTTAACGTCGGCATTCAATGGGTTAAATCGTTGATCTCTTCCTGTAGTGTCGCAATGGTTTCGTCGTCTCTCTATTTCTGGCATACTCATAACTGTAGCATCGAAAAGTGACGTTTCTGAGAACGAGGTAGACTGGATTTGTTTTTTTTCTCAGCGTTATGTTTTTGTCCCCCATGCAAGTAATTTTATGTACAAATACTTAATTATTCCTACGTTGGTAACACTAATAGTAGGTTTGGCCCTCTGGCACCATACACCGCTGTATGTATGGTGTTATGTTATGCAATCAATGTAATTTTCTTACCTAAAAACCAATATTATTTACAGCAAGGAGGTCCGTTATCTCCGGTACTCCAAGAGGTTTCAATCTACACGATTAACCATGAAGTCTGCGCCAGTCGCTACCTGTCCCTCCCCAGACCTCTTGTGGTTACCGAGAACATGATCTGTGCTGGTCTTCTTGACGTCGGTGGAAAGGATGCCTGCCAAGGAGACTCCGGTGGCCCTCTTTACTACGGAAATATCCTCGTAGGCATTGTGTCTTGGGGTCGTGGATGTGCCGATGCGACCTACCCGGGCGTCAGCACCTCTGTCAGCAAATACAGTGACTGGATCGTCTCTATTGCGGACTAAATTTGTAAATTTAGATCTATTCAATAAATTAAATTCATAAAAGTATTGTATTTTTATTATGTTTCAATTGAAAACTTAACCCTTAACACCACACGCTATTTCCAGACTCTCAATTAGATTCGTGGGGAAACTGACTCCGCCATGCAAATACAGAAATCTGTATTTTTACTCAAAAAAATAAGTATTGGGTGTATTGAAACGTTTGATGTGAAAAATTATACAATAACTTAAATATTGATTTGGGACTTCATTATACGAGTACATGAGAAAACGCCAAAATAATTTAAATAGTCAACTAAATAGCTGATAATAGTAGATTGTTGTCTAATAAAGGCATTTTATATGATCATGAATGTTTTTAAAGGAACTTCGGTTTCCACAAGGTTAAATTCTAGGCCTTTCTGATTTTAAAGTTCTGTGCTTCTCGCATCCAGCTAATTCTAGCGGCCGTCACCAAGTCATCAGTCCACTTTGTGGGAGGCCTTCCAACACAAATCTGTTCTGCGAGCAATGTGTCCTGCCCACTGCCACATAAGTTAGGCAATTGCTAATCTTGTGTCTAATCTTAATCGTTTTTACAATGGATTTATTCGGCTATATATAAAAATGTGTGAGGATCACGGACCTCGCAGTCGTTTCTAATACAAACATGGCGGTACTTGCTCTCCTGACTGTAGCCCTTCTTGCAGGTAATTATATGTAGTTTTTCCTATTCAAGTGTTTGGCTATCTAATGATGAACGGAACAATGTCCAAGGTAAATATATGTTCGAAGACAGCTCCAAACCTGATCTATTGGACTTTTTCAATATGTGATTCTCTCCTTAACTAACTATTTAAGACACTACCGGTTTTCTGCGTTGCGTGAAGAACTTCATTAGTGCGCGTACGTTCCTCGTAAAAGAATAGGTCCTGCAGTGGGTCAAACTCATATTTTTTTAAATTATTTCTAGGCTCATCTGTGGCCTTGCCGAATAGGATCGTGGGAGGCACTGAGACCTCCGTCCTTAAGTACCCTTCTATTGTTTCTTTGGAGTTCTACAGCATCTGGAGTGGAACCTGGAGTCAGAATTGTGGTGCCAATATTTTGACCGCCCGCTCTGTTCTGACTGCTGCTCATTGCGTAGAGGGATCGTGAGTATATTACTTGATTATCATCATCATCATCATGATCATCATGTCAGCCGGAACGACCCGACGACGGTATAAACTTTTTTATTTTTGGTGGTAAATCGTCATATGACACTCCCGCTCTGGTCGGACCAGGAGGGCGTCTCAGACTTTTACTGACTAAAACCCACCCGTGTTCCTTCAGTTGCCTGTGCCAGGGGCCACGGTATCTCTTTCGAACAACCCGCGGCCCCGGCAGGCATCGGCTCTAGCGGACCCCGACAGTTCGTGCTGACATCTCTTTGCGGCGCGCGTGGACCACAACGCGCCGTCGACCCGGGCGTGGTCCTTACCGGGCGGCGAGCTGCCCATTGCTCGCCGCCCGCAAGCCCGCACTTACGGTGGCCGGGAGTCGGTTGTTGACTCTCGACGGCCAGGGCGTCTCCCGCGGCGACTAGCTGCGTGAGGGCGCAGAGATTGCCTCTCCCTCACGCGCTCCGCCTCCTCCTTTGCGAGCATTACTGCTTCGCAGAAGGAGGTGACGGCTTCCCATGCTCTCTCGCTCCGTACCACTGGCCTGGACCAGGACCGGACGCGAGAGATCGCCGCCGCCGATCGCCGCCACGAGGATGCGGCGGTGCCCCGCCCAAGCCGGGCAGACCTCCACCGTATGCTCTACCGTGTCCGGGCGATCCACACAGTGGTGACACCCTGGCGTTTCCTCCCGCCTTATCCTCAGGAACTTCCCGATACAACCGTGTCCGGTGAGGACCTGCATCAGGCGGAAGGTGAGGTCGCCGTAGTGCCTCTCCAGCCACTCCTCAAAGAGGGGACTTATCGCCGCAATTGTGGCGTACCCAGTACTGGATTGCGACAATCGCACTCTCCATGTTGCCATAAGATACCGCCGGAGCTCTGTCCGCTGTACCGTGATTTCTCGCGGCAGCGGAGTTACGCCTCCTCTCGCCACTGCCATATGTGGGCGAGGACTTTTGCCTCCAGATCCCATGGCGGCAATCCGGCAAGGAGGCTCGCCGCCTCAGCGGGGACCGTGCGGTATCCTCAAATTCGCCGGACGGCGAGTTCAACCGGCGGGCTGGTCGCCGCCCCAAGGAGCGCGCCCACACCGGTGCCCCGTAAAGGGCCATAGACCGCACGACCCCCGCATAGAGCCTCCGGCAGGAGCCGCCTCCAGGCAGCCCCAGCCCGCTCCAGTCTGGGAGCCAAACATCGGAAATGCTCTACGAAGTTCCACAGGCTGTCGAGGACGGGTCCCAGGTACTTCATTGTCGACTCGACGCCGATGTGAACCCCTTTTACCGTTATTTGGGAGCCCGACGGTGGCGCGTCCCGAGGACCATGAAAACACATGGCCTCAGACTTGTGCAAGGCCATCTCGAGTCCCAATTGCCGGATCCTCTCGACGATTGTCACAGCCACATGAAGTTAGCCGCAAGCAATTTGCATCCGCCGCGTCTTTGAAGAGATTGCGTAATTTCCTACCAGTCGGTAAGAAATTACGCAATCACTCAGCCACCAAGATTGCGCTTGCACAATCGCTTCTTCTACCCATCCTTGACTATGCCGATGCCAGCTATTTTGATCCTACCCAAGACCAACTACATAAACTTGAGCGGCTTCAAAATTTTTGTATAAGGTTCATATTCGGTTTGCGCAAATATGACCACGATTCCGAACTTCCTGTGCAGCTCAAGTGGTTACAAATTCGCCTTCGCCGGAATGCTCATATTCTCTCCCTCCTGTTTAATGTGCTCTTTTCCCCTTCCACCCCTCTCTATCTCAAGAAACGTTTTCAGTTTCTTTGCGACTCCCACACGAAATTGTTAAGGTCATCAGATAACTTGAAGCTCAAAATGCTTATGCATTCCACAACTTTCTTTGATAAATCCTTTACTGTCCAGGCCGCTCGTTTGTGGAATGCATTGCCAGTTGAAATAAAACGTTTAATGTATTTTTTATGCTATGTATTTTTGTGGTATACAATAAAGTATATACAGGGTTATTTGTAAAACACCGACAACCTCTCAGGACTATGTTACTAACATCATAATCAACAACTTTTGTTCTATGACTTTTAAAAATTCATCATATTTTAGTTGCCTCAGATTTTCATGCAAAAATAAACGACGCAGCCCGGCGGTTCAATGTTAGTCAATACTTCGCGTGGAGTGTCATTAGAGCTGAAGGAAAATATCCTTACCACCTTCATCGTGTGCAGGAGCTGACTGAACTGGACAAACCAGCACGAGTCGCTTTTTGCAACTGGTACTTAGCTGAACGGCCTACAATTTTATGGACTGACGAGGCTAAATTTGGCAGAGTGGGTTTATTTAATACACGAAATGACCATCTATGGTGTTATGAAAACCCGCACGAACCCAGACCACATAATTACCAACACAGGTTTAGTGTGAATGTGTGGGCGGGAATTGTGAATTCCACATTACTGGGCCCTATCTATTTGGATAGACTGAACGGTGAAAGTTACGAACAATTTCTTACCGAAACGCTACCGGTATTAGAAGAAGAAATACCACTCGCCGATTTATGTGGTATGTACTTCCAACAAGACGGGGTGCCGGCGCATTATGCTCGCCGAGTCAGAGACTTATTAGACAATAAATATTCTGGTCGATGGATAGGACGTGGCGGACCCCGTGCTTGGCCTCCTAGATCGCCAGATATCACGCCTTTAGACTTTTATTTGTGGGGACATGTAAAGACATTGGTGTACACGGGTCGCCTAATCACAAGCCGCGACATGTTGATTGAAAAGATTAATTGGGCGTTTAATCAAATAAAAACAAACTCTGCTGTGCTTTCGCGAGTGAATGAACAGTTACTTTTTAGGTGTGGACTTTGTGTTGGTTGTGAAGGTGATTATTTTGAACGCTATGTGCGCAATACTCACCGACATTCACGAGACTTGAACTTGAGAGGTAATAATTTGTAAATACTGATTTTAATACTTATTCATCCAATTGTTGTAAATATGCTGATTCCACTTTTTAAATACGCCTGCATTAAAAAATTAAAATGAGTATTGTGCCTAGTTTTATGCCGAAATTGTTATCCGCACCAAATGTGTTTACAACAAGTTATTTTAAGGACGCGTTTACAAAATATGATATGTATCGAATCAAAACACTACATTGAAACGGCGCTAACACACATACGCACGGACACCTGCAGTTCGATTCTGTAACCATCTCACCGTGAAAACTTAGGTGAAGTGAGCGTGGAGTGAGCTGTCATTCCAACTAATGCTAGGGATTGACACTATTGACAGCTCACTCTTAGATCACTTCACCTAACTTTTCACGGTGAGATTTTTACAGAATCGATCGGCTGTGCGGGAATTAAGAGGAAATAAACTGACGCGCGGACTAACATTTCAGTAAACATTTTCTGTGCAATAAATCTAGACAGTGACCAAATAAAATAAACCTTAATGCCACCTGTTAAGGTTCATGTCTTACATGAGAAAAAATTAGAAGGAATCTAATTTTTTTCTGAGGCTATTTGTAATATTTTTGTTATTATTTTTACTGCCATTTTGAGGTGATTATGTCTGTTTCCCTAAGATATTGTAACACGGAACGAAAAGTAAACAAACATCAAATAATACTAATAGTGTCGACAGCGTAGCAAACCATGCTGACGCCGCTATGGAGGTCGGCGCGCAGCACCCAGTCGTACCCGATATCCCACAGATGCGGCCCCAGGACCGATCCCTGTGAGACACCGCACGACATTTCTCGCCGGTCCCACTCACCCATATAACCGAGGTAGATGACGGCCCTGTCCGTCAAATAGGCCTCGACAATGCGACAGAGGTAGGTCGGCATCCGGTGATACCGGAGTGCTTCCCTGATGCAACTCCAGGGCAGGGTATTAAAGGCATTGGCGATGTCTAGAAACACCGCCAAGACAACCAGACGCCCGGGCCACAGCATCCCCCGTCATGAGGGCTGGCACGCGCATGATGGCGTCCACCTCTGATCTTTGGTCTACCGTTGAATCTACTCTAATTTATAAATGTTACATTAATTTGCAGCTCGTTCAATATTGCACACCGCCGAGTCAGGGCCGGTTCTTCCCACCGCAACACTGGAGGCATTGTGTCCTTAGCACAGGCCAACTTCAACCATCCCACCTACGGTCAAAACGGTTTCGATGGCGACATCTCCGTGATCCACCTCGTTGAGCCGTTGGTGTACAGTCCTGTGGTTCAACAAGGTACCATCGTCGCCGCAAATGTTAACCTCCCTGATGGCTTACCCGTTGTTCACGTCGGATGGGGTGCAATTTCGGTGAGTAAGAATTTTATAGATACACTAGCTTTTGAAATAAAAGAAAAGAAAATATATTTGACACATGTCATAACTACACACAATACTAAAAAATAAATAAACAAAGAAATGACTGTATAATTGTATAAAATAATGTCCTAATCATGGTCTACCTGCGTGCCAATGTGCTGAACGTATTGAATCAAAATATCTTCAGCCATTTAGACGTGAAAAGATAACAGACGACAGAAATAGGTACATTGCATTTTATTTTTCTCACGTCCGTCACGTTGCAGTATTATAAAACTGATTTACATCCGTCACTTCACACATCAGGTCCAGTTGAAAACCAGCGTCAGGCACTAGTTGTCTGGCATTTTTGCTGTACTGGATCTTTTTGGCGCAGCCGTGAGGCACACTTTCCTGCTAATTTCTTACATCGGACTTTACACTTTTTATTTGTTTTTGTCAGATGTATGTCTCTGGTGTACTGTGTGTCTTTTAGTCTGTGCTAAATAAATGTATTTTCTTTCTATATTTTTGTCAATCAGCTGATGAACTAAACTACTTGATTTAGTTGTTTCTATTTGTTTGTACACATAAGTTAACACGAGACTCTATCACCAGCACCGGTCGGTACCGACTTGTCTTCACCGGGAATCCGCTTCTTTATGCAAGCACCCTGGCTGATTAGGAAGTTGTTAGGGCTTCACCAACGGTGCTATTACAACCTTTTACTAAGAACCGTATGTATAGTGTTATGTTATCCAATCCAGTGTAATTTTCTTACCTAAAAACCGATATTATTTGCAGCAAGGAGGTCCGTTATCTCCGGTACTCCAAGAGGTTACAATCTACACGATTAACAACGAACTCTGCACCAATCGCTACCTGTCCCTCCCCAGACCTCTTGTGGTTACCGAGAACATGATCTGTGCTGGTCTTCTTGACGTCGGTGGAAAGGATGCCTGCCAAGGAGACTCCGGTGGCCCTCTTTACTACGAAAATCTCCTCGTAGGCGTTGTGTCCTGGGGTCGTGGATGTGCCGATGCGACCTACCCGGGCGTCAGCACCTCTGTCAGCAAATACAGTGACTGGATCGTCTCTAATGCGGTCTAAATTTGTAAATTTGGAACTATTTAATAAATCTAGTTTATGAAGTTATTTTATAATTAAACCTTAATTGAAACCTTAACCCTTAGCACCACTCCCTATTTACAGCCTTACAATGACATTCGTGGGGGACTGACTCCCCCATGCAAATACAGAAATATGTATTTTTACTCAATAAAATAAGTATTGGGTGTATTGAAATGTTTGTTATTGTATGTGAAAAATTATACAAGAACTTAAATATTGATTTGGGGCTTCATTGGGGATTTGAGAAAACGCCAAAATAATTCAAATAGTCAACTAAATGTAGATTGTTGTCTAATAAAGGCATTTTATATAAACCTGATTTTTTTTAAAGGAACTTCGATTTCCACGAGGTTCAATTCTACGCCTTTCTGATTTTAAAGTTCTGTACTTCTCGCATCCAGCTAATTCTAGCGGCCTTTACCAGGTCATCGGTCTACCTCGGTCCACCTTGTGGGAGGCCTTCCAACGCTACTTTCTCCTGTACGCGGTCACCACTTCAGAACCTTTCGGCCCCATCGGCCATCTGTTCTGCGAGCAATGTGTCCTGCCCACTACCACATAAGTTGGGCAATTGTTCGGGCTACATCGGTTACCTTGGTTCTCTTATGGATCTCTTTATTTCATCTGATATGATTCGATTACGTAGGGAAACTCAAAGCATAGCTTTGTCATTGCCCTTCACGTGACTTTCAGCCTTTTAATGAGGCTGAGACCATTACTAATCTAATATCACGACAAAAATGATAACAAATATGAGTTTATGGAAAAATAACTAATTCCTACACAATAAAGTTGACACAACGCTACAACTTCAAACATTTCTATAACTTTTTCTATAGTGCTAGTCACTCTGAAATCAACTTAATCACCATTAAAATAAAGTTGATATTTGTTTAACTTGAAATAACGTCAATTTGAACCAAATAAAATTTGAATATAGGTAAGTATATCAAACAAAAAAGCAAATCTTATCGTTAATCCACAGCTTCAAAGTGCGGTAGTTACAGGCGGATTTGTTAATCTAAATCGTTTTTACAATGGATTTGTTCAGCTATACAGAGTTGATACGACAGAGGGGCATTAAATTACACTACGTATACTATACGTGTTTAGTATTAATTCGATACGATGTAGAAAATAAAAAGCACCAAAAATGAGTTAATATTTTTTTCAAACTAAATAGCTTACAAATCAGAATAAAACGTAACCAGCTTTTGTAAAGAAATTTGACTGACCTTAGATGCCTAGGTAACAAAGTGGCAAAGTCGCGCGCGCGCCGGAGCGTGTGTTATCTCGTGTCGAGGCGGGCGGCCGGCCGGCGGCGGTCTGGCTTTTATTTTAGGTAAGGTTTAGAAGTACAAACACAAAAACAAACACACTAAATTTTTAAATTCTCGATGTGTCCTCCATTCACATTAATGCACAAATTATACCGACGGAGAATATTGTTATCTATTTTTCTAATTAAATCACTGTCCGTCGCTAAGCACTTTAATTTGTGAAATGCTAAAATAATCCTATTTTTTAGTTCAACAGTTGTAATTACCTCTGAGGCATATACACTTTAATTACACACACACACACAACCAAAGTTTAATTACGTGTCCTATCACAATAAAAAACAGTCAATCACACAAAAAAAGTTATGCGTCCTGTCACAATAAAAAAAAGAAATACTGTCGTAAACTTATTTAGTGTCCTATCACAAAACAAAATCACAATTGTCAGCGCACGAATTCGACAAATCGTACGTTCCGAAAGGGCACCGTCGGCGCACTGAAAAAACAAGTTTTTTAGAGGCCCCACTTACCGATCACAAAAATTTAGGATGCAACAAACTGACCTATTTTTGTCTCTTTTACGCACGGGATGTTTTGCTATGATTGTCACTCTCGTAATGAAAGTGCAAGTGTGTGTGTATTTATGGCTTCTTTGTTTGCATTGCCAACTTTTTAGTGACATGCTTCAGAGCGGCACCAACGCATCGTAAATTTATCGTTGTAAGGTGCATGACCTATGCTTAGACATAATCAGCTGTTAGGAAAGATACATCGTGTTCAAATGGTGCAAAAACTTAAAAAATCATTTGCGGCTAAACTACTGCTCCTCTTTAATTGATTTTTAGTACAGAGCTTGAAAATGGTACCTAGTATAGGCAGTTTAAAGGAAAGCCCCTCTGTCGTATCAAGTTTGTATGAATGAATATGAATTTGAATTGCACCAATCCCAGCGTGGTTTGACCAGACTCGATTAATCGAATGAACCCCAAGATTTACACTAGCTCCTGTAGCCTCATGTACGAGTATGTTCATGGTGCTATAGCGACCATTGTATATCAAGAAGTAGACCGGGGGGCGCGGTTTTTGTAGGGAAGACGTGCCCGTTGAAAAGGATAGGATTTAAGAGCCTACCGGATATGCATCCTAGAGTAAGCATTGGACTAGTGGAGAGATGGGTAATATTTTTCTATGGATGGGCATCTTTTAAAGACTTCGCGGCCAGGTGCTTCAGGTCGAGCTTCGCCCGTGACTCTTTGGCCGGGTTCTACTGCTATCAAATGGTTTGGCCAGCAGGCCAAACCATTTGATGCATGTTCGTTCATTCATGCATACCTTGATTATCCTGTTAGTTAGTGACTTGTTTGTTCGTTGTAATAGTATATCTCTTAGTGCATTGAGGTCGACGTTGTCAAAGGCTTTTTCCATGTCGAGGGCGAGTACATAAATTCCTTTATCTGCACGCCATTCCTCGTCTAAAACCCTTTTGAGTGTAAAGATGTGGTCATCTGTTGATCTATTTTTTAAAAAGTCCGCTTGGTAGTTGCCCAATTCCGTTATTGTATCATCTAGTTTTTTTTAGTACGCACGAGGCGTAAATTCTGCAACCCGTATTGCAAATCGATATGCGGCGATAGTCATTCACATCTTTAGGTTTATTGTTTTTTGGGATTGGTACCTGCGCGGTCTCCAGCCATGTGTCGGGTGCTTCGTTCTGTGTCCACGCTTTGTTCATGTGTTTGGTGACGGCTTCCTGTAATATTTCGGGCATCGCTTTGTAAAGCTTGATTACTACTTGGTCAGTTCCGGGAGCTATCCCGTTCCGCATTTTTTTGATGATTTCCATTACGTCATCTGCTGTGGGTCCATCACATTGGACTTCGGTTATCGGCTTTTTTATATTAACTGTTGGTATAAAGCGGCCCTCGTATTTTTTTTTTATTTGCCCCCATCTGTTCATCGTCGTCGATCGAGGGTTGTCTGTTAATTAAAGGCTATGTTGTTATGTTTTGACATTGGTTGGTTCTTGCATTCGATCCTTGTAATGTTCGTCGTCGGTCATGACCCAACTGTCATAGTTTTGGTCGTTGTAGAGGACGTGTATGTTGCCGGGTACTGTTTCACCTGTGGGTGAATACACCAGTGTGTTTCTTGTATCCGTGTACACATGCACATTCACTAGATAGAACTCAGCCGCGGCGATTAGGATATCCTCTCTGCCCCAGAACGACTTGTTAAACTGCATTGTTATGTAACTTGTTATCCTTTGTTCCTGGGAGAGATTGCTGTTAGGGAGGAATTCCTGTATATTATTTAGAAGTGCTAGGAGAATTCTTTCGTCATATCGATGCTCCAAAACATATGAGGCTAAGTCGTGACGGACAGAAATGGGGTCGAAGGTTAAACCCATTATATTATTTATTTGATGGGCTAAACAAATAGGTCCCATCTTTTGTCTTATTTTGGTAGACATTTTCGACACATGTGCAGCTTTAGAATAATAGAGAGAGCGTATTGTCTGAGATTTATGAGCTTCGCTTTTTGTTGATCTTTGTAAATATGTGTATACCCTGTTATGCAAACTTATGAGTTCGAGGTAGTCTTTTTTGTTTTATTTTTTGTTCCGCTGAGGGTGTCATATAGCGCGGGTGGGTACTCAAACTTGATTTACAAGCCAGGAATCTGATAACTTATTCAAGACAGTTTTGGCAATTTAGCACCATGTTAAAATAAGAGCGGCTTGCAGTAGGAAATCTAGAGCGATACCGTATTTTAGGCTAGAATATTAAGGCGTATTAGTTTATCTTTCTCTCCTATATATAATATGAAAACTTTTCCCTAAAACTCATCGCTTCGCTTAAAACTCGCTTAAAATTATGTTGAATTCGCGCGAGTCTTCAAAAGTCCAAATTAACAATCTAGACACAATAGGATCAACTTCCAATGGAGATCCCTGAAATAAACGGAAAGATCTCACCAGATTGGCCCGCAAAGGGCCCTCGACGAGTTACTCGACGTCACCAGGAGGCTGGAAAGCCGAGAAGCCTAGGCCTCGGGCTGAAGATCAGGAACACACGTATGCCACTTTACCACCGTTTTAAGGTGTTTTAATTTGCAACCACAAAAATAAAACGCGAGACACCGTTCCGATTTTAAATGCGACATTCAAACTCGGCGATAACACGTGTTGCGCATCTGGCATCAACCGAAACTAGAGACGGGGCACGTCTGTCCACTTCGGCGGTCAGTATCCGAATCCCCCTCTGTCGTATCAACTTTGTATATAAAAATATGTGAGGATCACGGACCTCGCAGTCGTTTCTAACACAAACATGGCGGTACTTGCTCTCCTGACTATAGCCCTTCTTGCATAGAATTTTATTTTATTTTATCTTTTTCTTTAAAGGAACAGCAAACAGTTACATTATAAGAACTTACAACTAATTTAATAAAAACAACTTTAGTGATAATATAACCCACAACGCTGTCCACAGGTAAACAATAGATTAGAAGAGAAAAAATAAGTGTAATTGCTAGGAGTTTTAGTAGCAGTACGTGCATTAATTAATTCTATAATGACCATTAAAAAAGTTAAAATTTAGACAAAGATGACATGGTATAAAATAAGACCTTAGTATCTAAGTTTGATGATTTTCATGACACACATGGGTTTTATCTAAGAAAGAGGAGCGGGTGAGACTTTTGAACCTACTCATTGGACAGTGGAAGATGTCAATATTTTCAAAAGTATTATTATATGAGACAACCATGAGGCGGACTGGTGAGCGCTTGCCAGAGTTAGTTCGGCAAGAGTTCACTGCAAAAATTATTGCGGTGCGATGCGCGGTCGAGTACGGTCGCGTTTGCGCTGCACAGTATTGGCATTCATCAAACATGCCATCGACTACATGGACGAGATCAGCATCTTGCAGATCTGGAAGTCCGATGACTTTTACCATTACAAAGAGGAAGAGATTAGCAGTGCCAAGTTGCTGTTGTTCACAACGCTCGACAAAGTCAGCCAGATGCTGTCTCGTCGAAGGGACGGTACACAGAAGAGTCTCCAGGACATCATAACGGTGATGAAGGAGACCGACCCGGACGACGTGCCTGAATTCGTGGCGAAGGATCTGCACAACCTGCCACTCGTCACGTTCGACCACGTAGACGTCACCAGGATGCTGAAGGACATTATATTCCTGAAGCAAAGCCAGGCCGAGATGCAGTATAAACTGGAGGTGTCTAACAACACCGTCAGTGATCTATGGGCAGAAGTAGTGCTCTTGCGCAACGCAATTTCTGCAAGTAGGACACCTACCGACGCCGACGCCGCAAATTTGAACACGCGCCGCGGGGCACAAAACGCCTCCACCTGCAGTCTCGAGTCGGCGGGCTCGAATTCGTCACCAACTGCTGAGAATGCATGCGTTGGGACGTGTGCCGTGGCCGTCCCTAGCTTGACACAGGTAGAAACAACGACGTGTGTAGGTTCGTCGACCCCCAAAGGAGCCTACGCAGCAATAGTAGCCGCTAACAAGCCTGCTGAGTCACAGAACTTGCAGGTAAAACTAGCGGGAAAAACAAAAGGGGGTAAACGGAGCCGATCGAAACCCAACAAGGTTTTGAAAAGGCAGGGTCCAGAGAAGGACACGTGCGACAAGGATGGTTTCATCAAGGTGGAGAAGAAGAAGAAGAAGAAGCCTCCTTGTCAGAACAAGTGCGGCATCGCGCAGGCAGGACCCAACATACTGCTGCGTCCAGCAATCCCGACGACGCAGCTGTACGTGTCCAGACTGCACCACTGCACGAAGGTTGAGGAGATCGTGGAGTACATGCGTTTGAAGACCAACTGGACTTTGAGGGTCGAGAAGTTGGAGTGCGTCACAACTCGAACTTCAAGTCGTTTGTGGTACGTGTTCCGACACATCATCTCGAGAAGTTCCTCAAGGAAGAGTTCTGACCGAAGGGTGTCGTGTACCGCCGGTTTCGTGGTCGGCTACATGACACCAGTCAGCGAAACACGACACAGACACTTCGTGTGCGTTAGTTAGTTTTTAGTATAATTATAATGTTGTATGTATTTATAGTATTTTTAAGTTATATTAATATTGTATTGTATGTGTTTATATGGGCCTTGATGCCTGAAATAAATGGATAAATAACTTTAAAAAAAAGAGTAGCTGCGCGTACCTGTCGCCTGTGAAAGGTTCTAGGCACAGCGTAACAAATCATGTTATTTAAATTTATACAATTGAATTTATTTCTGACAATTTTAAATAAAATAATAGCTTCAAGTTATTTTCTTCGAGAGCTAAGGGGCAAAAGCTTGTACTTGTAACTGAGAGTAAGGTAGGTAGGTTTTATGGCATCTATAGTGCGTGGCACGTAAAAATTTAATAATAATTATATGTATTTTTCCCTATTCAAATATTTGGCTATCTAATGATGGACGGAACAATGTACAAGGTAAATAAATTTTCGAAGTCAAGTCCAAGCTTGATGTATTACACTTTTTCATTGTGTCATTCTCTCCTTGACTAATTATTTAAGACACTACCGGTTTATGGCGAAGCAGCACATCGTGAAGAATAGCAGCATATCATTGTTCCACGTAAAACAATAGGTCCTGCAGTGGGTCAAACACAGACTTATATTTTTTAAATTCTATCTAGGCTCAGCTGTGGCCTTGCCGAATAGGATCGTGGGAGGCACTGAGACCTCCATCGCCAATTACCCCTCTATTGTTGCGTTGGAGTTCTACAGCCTCTGGAATGGAACCTGGAGTCAGTCTTGTGCTGCCAATATTCTGACTGCTCGCTATGTCCTGTGTGCCGCTCATTGCGTAGATGGAGCGTGAGCATAAAATCAAAAAATCAAAATCAAAAGTCATTTATTCAAATTAGGCTGAGAATCAGCACTTTTCGATCGTCAAAATTACAAAAGACAGTCCCCCAAAAAACGCCCGCCCTTCACCACTTCCTAGTGCTATCGTTGGGAAGAAGAATTGACGCAAGAAACTCCCCAGCAGCACAGCTGTCTGTTCAGTTAGAAAATACTTGATTGTATACAATACTACCTATGTTAAGTAATTAACATTACAAGACACAGAACATAAAATTAAATTATTTGCCATATGTCAGTTAGCCACGCCAATATACCAAGAAATATAATAAAAACTATACGTTCTCAAGCTAAAAAGTAATGAATTAAAATTAAAATGTAAATAAAAACTTGCTACCCAAATAAAAGCCTCCAAGCATAAAGGGCGAGACAGCTTACATAGTTATGCATTGCTGGGTTCTGTTCACATAGGTGTCACTTGAAGTCACAAATGATAAACTAGGACAACGAAGTAAAATAATTAAATAAGTTAATACTAATAACAATAACTTGTCAGTAAGCTAATTCTGGAGAAAGAACATAAACATTGTCTTGAGTTAATTAGGGCGACCTAGTTGGTCGCCCTAATCAACTCATTCAATCACTCATTCTTATCGTGTAAGTAGTCGTTGATGGAATAGTATAGTAGCCTTTGAACAAAGGTTGGATTTTACTTGAGCTTTAAAAGCATGAAAAGGCAAGCAAAGAAGAGGGCATCTTGATATAAAAGGTTATACAAATGAGTTATGAAACTTATGAATCCGGTGAAAGGAGGGACGTAGTTTGTACTTATTTCTAGTGTTAACACTGTGAATATAATTGTTTTTAATGTACAAGTGCAAATTTTGCTTAATATATAAGATGTTGGCGAAGATGAATTGTGATGCAAGTGCAACCGTGAAAATATCAATATCTTTAAAAAATCTCTTATAAAAACTCTGGCACCTAGCAGGTAAATTACTCGAACAGCTCGTTTTGAAGGACAAATATATTTTGTATATCAGCGGCTTTGCCCCACAGCAGAATACCGTAGGACATAACGTTATGAAAATAACTGAAATCGACTAAACGTACTGTATCAACATCAGTGTATTGTCTTACTTTCCTGACGGAGCCTTCCTGCTAGACTTGACATATTAGGTCCCCACTGAAGTTTGGTATCTACTGTTAGTCCTAGAAAAATTGCCGAGCCTTCCAGCCTGCCAGTTTCAAGCACCTTTTTATCTAAGACGATATTGGGTCCTAGATTTCTAACATTCGGTAAGGCTTAAGGGGTTTTCTTGGCATTGAGAACTAGGTTATTTGACGTAAACCAATCTGTAACTATTGAAAGTGCACTGTTAACGTCATCAAAATCTTGACTATTCCTGTCTACTTTAAAAATAAGAGAGGTATCATCTGTAAACAGTACAACGTCACAGATGCCCTTCAAATATAATGGTAAATCATTGATATATACTAAGAACAAGAATGGACCCAGTATTGAGCCTTGCGGAACACCTAACTGAACTGGTAGCCCGGAAGATTTCTCACCATTAACATCTACACATTGGACCCTTTTATGTAAATAAGAAATTATTACGTTGAGAGCTTCGTTTTGGTCACCGTAATGACGTAACTTACGCAAAAGCGTGTCATGGTGCACGCAATCAAAGGCTTTGCAGAGATCACAGAAAACTCGAATAGCATTTTGCGATTTCTTCCATGCATCAAATATAAGAGCACCACCCGCATCTGTAGTTGAACGACCTTTTGTAAAGCCATATTGTTCATTATGGAGGAGGCTATTTAAATTAAAATGTCTTAGCAACTGCTTGAGTATTCAGTTTTCAAATATTTTGTTAAATGCAGGTAATATAGAAATAGGCCTGAAATTGTCAACGTCATTCTTATTACCTGACTTAAATAATGGTATGACTTCATGAAGTCAGGAAAAGTTCCAAATTCAACACATTTATTAAAAGTAACAGCTAAATAGGGGGCTACGATGTTCTCTTATGGATTTCTTTATTTCATCTGATGTGATTCGATCGCGTAGGGAAACTCAAAGCATAGCCCTGTCATTGCCCTTTGGGTGACTTTCAACCATCTAATGAGGCCATAACTAGGTAAGTATATCAGACAAAAAAGCAAATCTAATCGTTAATCCTCAGTTTCAAAGTGTGTGTAGAGTGCGTGCGTGTGGAATGTGTGTAGCACCTAACAGTAGGATTTGTTAATCTAAATCGTTTTTACAATGGATTTGTTCGGCTATATATAAAAATGTGTGAGGGTCCCGGACCTCGCAGTCGTTTCTAACACAACATGGCGGTACTTGCTCTCCTGACTGTAGCCCTTCTTGCAGGTAATTATATGTAGTTTTTCCTATTCAAGTGTTTGGCTATCTAATGATGAACGGAACAATGTCCAAGGTAAGTATATGTTCGAAGACAGCTCCAAACCTGATCTATTGGACTTTTACAATGTGTCATTCTCTCCTTAATTAAGTATTTAAGACACTACCGGTTTTCTGCGTTGCGTGAAGAACTACATTAGTGCGCGTACGTTCCTCGTAAAAGAATAGGTCTTGCAGTGGGTCAAACTCATATTTTTTTATATTCTTTCTAGGCTCATCTGTGGCCTTGCCGAATAGGATCGTGGGAGGCACTGAGACCTCCATCGATAAGTACCCCTCCATTGTTGCGTTGGAGTTCTACAGCATCTGGAGTGGAACCTGGAGTCAGTCTTGTGCTGCCAATATTTTGACGGCCCGCTATGTTCTGACTGCTGCTCATTGCGTAGAGGGATTGTGAGTATATTACTTAATTATCATCATCATCATCATCATGATCATCATGTCAGCCGGAAGGACCCACTGCCGGGTATAAACTTTTTTTTTTGGGTGGGAAATCGTCATAATATGACTTCTCTCGCTCTTCGTGTCAGACTTTTACTGACTAAAACCCACCCATGTTCCTTCAGTAACCTGTGCCAGGGGTCACGGTATCTCTTTCGAACAACCCGCGGCCCCGGCCGGCATCGGCCCTAACGGACCCTGTCAGTTCGTGCTGACATCTCTTTGAGGCGCACGTGGACCACAACGCGCCGTCGACCCGGACCTGGTCCTTACCGGGCGGCGAGCTGCCCATTGTTCGCCGAACGTAAGCCCGCGCTTACGGTGGCCGGGAGTCAGCTGTTGACTCTCGACGGCCAGGGCGTCTCCCGCGGCGACTAGGAGCGTGAGGGCGCAGAGATTGCCTCTCCCTCACGCGCTCCGCCTCCTCCTTTGCGAGCATTACAGCATCGCAGAAGGAGGTGACGGCTTCCCATGCACTCTCGCTCCATACCATGGCCTGGACCAGGGCCGGACGCGAGAGATCGCCGCCGCCGATCGCCGCCACGAGGAGGCGGCGGTGCTCCGCCCAAGCCGGGTAGACCTCCACCGTATGCTCTACCGTATCCGGGCGATCCACACAGTGGTGACACCCTGGCGTTTCCTCCCGCCTTATCCTAAACAGGAACCTCCCGATACAACCGTGTCCGGTGAGGACCTGTGTCGGGCGGAAGGTGAGGGCGCCGTAGCGCCTCTCCAGCCACTTCTCAAAGAAGGGACTTATCGCCGCAATTGCGGCGTGTCCAGCACTGGATTGCGACAATCGCATTCTCCATGTCGCCATGAGATCCCACCGGAGCTCTGTCCGCTGTACCGTGATTTCTCGCGGCAGCGGAGTTACGCCCCGGCGTTTTGCCTCCTCTCGTCGCTCCCATATGTGCGCGAGGACTTTTGCCTCCAGCCAGTCGATTCTGTAGAAATTTCACCATGAAAACTCAAGTGAAGTGAGCTTGATGTGAGCTGTCAGTAGTGTCAATCCCTAGCATTAGTTGGAATGACAGTTCACTCCACGCTCACTTCTCCTAAGTTTTCACGGTGAGATGGTTACAGAATCGCACTGCAGATCCCATGGCGGCAATCCGGCAAGGAGGCTCGCCGCCTCAGCGGAGACCGTGCGGTATCCTCGAATTAGCCGGACGGCGCGTTTAACCGGCGGGCTAGTCGCCGCCCAAGGAACGCGCCCACACCGGTGCTCCGTAAAAGGCCATAGACCGCACGACCCCCGCATAGAGCCCTGGTAGATGACGGCCCTGTCCGTCAAATAGGCCTCGATAATGTGACAAAGGTAGGTCGGCATCAGGTGATACCGGAGTGCTTCCCTGATGCAACTCCAGGGAAGGGTATTGAAGGCATTGGTGATGCCTAGAGACAGCGCCAAGACAACCCCACCCCGGGCCACAGCATTCCCTGTCATGAGGGCTCGCACGCGCATGATGGGGTCCACCTCTGATCTTTGGTCTACCGTTGAATCTACTCTAATTTATAAATGTTATATTAATTTGCAGCTTGTTCGATATTGCACACCGCCGAGTCAGGGCCGGTTCTTCCCACCGCAACACTGGAGGCATTGTGTCCTTAGCACAGGCCAACTTCAACCATCCCACCTACGGCCAGAACGGTTTCGATGGCGACATCTCCGTGATCCACCTCGTTGAGCCGTTGGTGTACAGTCCTGTGGTTCAACAGGGCACCATCGTCGCTGCAAATGTTAACCTCCCTGATGGCTTACCCGTTATTCACGCCGGATGGGGTGCAATTTCGGTGAGTAAGAATTTTATAGATACACTAGCTTTTGAAATAAAAAAAAAGAAAATATCTTTGACACATGTCATAACTACACACAATACAAAAAAAAGTAAACAAAGAAATGACTGTGTATAATTGTATAAAATAATGTCCTAATCATGGTCTACCTGTGTGCCAATGTGCTGAACGTATTGAATCAAAATATGTTCAGCCATTTAGACGTGAAAAGATAACAGACGACAGAAATAGGTACATTGCATTTTATTTTTCTCACGTCCGTCACGTTGCAGTATTATAAAACTGATTTACATCCGTCACTTCACACATCAGGTCCAGTTGAAAACCAGCGTCAGGCACTAGTTGTCTGGCATTTTTGCTGTACTGGGTCTTTTTGGCGCAGCCGTGAGGCACACTTTCCTGCTAATTTCTTACATCGGACTTTACATTTTTTTTTTCTTTTTGTCAGATGTATGTCTCTGGTGTACTGTGTGTCTTTTAGTCTGTGCTAAATAAATGTATTTTTCTATCTTTTTGTCAATCAGCTGATGAACTAAACTACTTGATTTAGCTGTTTCTATTTGTTTGTATACATAAGTTAACATGGGACTCTATCACAGCACCGGTCGGTACCGACTTGTCTTCACCGGGAATCCGCTTCTTTATGCAACCACCCTGGCTGATTAGGAAGTTGTTAGGGCTTCACCAACGGTGCTATTACAACCTTTTACTAACAACCGTATGTATGGTGTTATGTTATCCAATTCAATGTAATTTTCTTACCTAAAAACCGATATTATTTGCAGCAAGGAGGTCCGTTATCTTCGGTACTCCAAGAGGTTACAATCTACACGATTAACAATGAACTCTGCGCTGGTCGCTACCTGACACTCCCCAGACCTCTTGTGGTTACTAAGAACATGATCTGTGCTGGTCTTCTTGACGTCGGTGGCAAGGATGCCTGCCAAGGAGACTCCGGTGGCCCTCTTTACTACGGAAACTTCCTCATAGGTGTTGTGTCCTGGGGTCATGGATGTGCCAATGCGACCTTCCCGGGCGTCAGCACCGCTGTCAGCCCCTACACTGACTGGATCATCTCTATTGCGGTCTAAATTTGTAAATTTGGAACTATTTAATAAATCTAGTTTATGAAGTTATTTTATAATTAAACCTTAATTGAAACCTTAACCCTTAGCACCACTCCCTATTTACAGCCTTACAATGACATTCGTGGGGGACTGACTCCCCCATGCAAATACAGACATCTGTTTTTTTACTCAATAAAATAAGTATTGGAATGTTTGTGTGTTTGTTGCGTTATGCAATAAAATACAATTTGTTAAATATTTATTTACATACTGTATACATCACTACTCAGTCTATAACGTTCCCACTGCTGGGACACAGGCCTCCTCTCTATGAGAGGAAGTGGGCCGTAATCCACCACGCCGGCCCAGTGCGGATTGGTAGATGTCACATGTCTTCGAATTTTCGGTTCTAGGACATGCCGGTTTCCTCATGATGTTTTCCTTCACCGTTTTGAGAGCAGTGGTGATGATATAAATAACACAAGCGCTTGACTGGGTTCGAACCAGTTCGAACCTACGACCTACAACTCGGAAGTCGCGACCGTAACCACTGGGTCACCACTGCTCGATTTGGCTCTTAGTAATTTCCCACGTCCGAAATAATTTCAACAGTCAACTAAATGTAGATTGTTGTGATAAAGTCACTGTAAAGAATATGGATCCTGAATGTTTTTAAAGAAACTTGGTTTTCCACAAGGTTCCATTCTAAGACTTTTTGATTTTAATGTTCGACTTTTTCCGATAGTGAAAAACTTAATGAGGTTGTGGGTTCAAATCCGGGCAAGTACCAATGTGATTTTTTCAATTCATATGACTTTATACGTAACACTAAACGTATTTATAAGTTTACTTGCGACCAGCCCCGGATTCGCACGGTTTTAACGACTTGACAAAACATCGTCATGAGGAAACCTGGATGAGGACGCACGGAACCGGGAAGTATGGCAGAAGAAAGGTGAGGCCTATACCCAGCAAAGGGGGGGTTCCGGGTTGATGTGATGATGATGATGATGAATTAAGATCGGATGAAAGCCTTTCAATGAATCCCGAAAAAAACACACACACAACACACACTCACACACTGTGTGTGTTAAACACTCTTAAGGTTAAGTATACATATATATCTTACTAGGACACCGTGGTGACGCAACCACGGTCACGCTGTCAGCAAGACTATACATATAATATTGTATATACATATTATACATGGGTTCAAATCCGAGCAGAATGTAACTTTTTTTTCAATTTTTTACTTATGTTTACAAGTGACCTGCCCCAGTTTCGCACGGTTTTTACGACTTGTCAAAACATCAACATGAGTAAACCAGGACCTACAATTATTACGTTTATTCCAAGCGTTTGTGTTTATATCAATGCACCTATACGATCATAGTTTTTTGAAACAAAAAACGAATTAGAAATAATTTGAAAGCTCATTCTAAATTCGCTTGAATATTCGAATGTACAGACGCCAGCACATCAAGCTACTACAATCTGTCAAATTTCTTTAATAGATTTTCAACTTTATCGCTTTGGCTTTAAGGTTCAAGGATGATTGGGAAATTTTGACAGTTTCGGGTAGCTTGACCTGGTGGCGTCTGTACAAAGTTATTTTTGAAATAGCAGTATCGTACCCCGCGCCCTAACCAAAAAGATCGTTCGCACGAATACGAGATTCTCACGTTCATGTGTCACTCATTTGTTCGGGAAACCGGAAGGCGCCCTCTGTCGCGCACGCGTTCGGGCTCACCGAACAAAATGGACGCTACAATCGTGTTTACGTTATCTTCATCACTACACACACTAGTTTCAGGGGCAAAATAATAACCACCGCACCGGTCGATCGATCAGGTTAAGCTACGCTTGCCGCGGTTGGTTCGTGGATGGTTGACCATCTTTACATACCAAGATCCCTCCGTGCCTCGAAAAGCCCGTTAAGCCTTTGGATTGGTGAATCTTTGGCAGTCGTTACGGTTCGTCAGAAGCCCGAAAGTCTGAAAACCAGTCTTACCACAGGGTATCGTGTTACTTAGTAACTGGGGGTTGTGGAGGTCAGATAGGCAGACGCTCCATGCAACATACTGATTTTCAGCTGCAGTCGGATTGACTGGCAGCCGACCCAAACGTAGTTGGGAAAAGGCTAAGCAGATGATGACACACACTAGTTTCAGGTAATGAACCATCAATAGAAGGCGTCACAGGCTGGTTTTCAGATTTCTGTCGTCTTAAGCTGGTCATCCAAAATTTAAAAAAGCTAAGTAACCTCCTAGCTAGATGGACCGACGACCTAAATAAGGTGGCTGGGACAGACTGGTTGCGGAAGGCGGAGGAAAAGAAAAAAAGAAAGAAAAATCCGTTTATTGTCATTACACAAAATGAATACACTATAAAACACAGGGACGGGACAGGGACAGGGTGTTGTGGCATAGCCTGGGAGAGGCCTATATCCAGCAGTGGACTGCGATAGGCCGAGTTGATTGCAGTAAGCCTTAGTTCATTTTCGCAGGAGCCGATATAATTTATAGTGCAATAATGATTAGCGCCTAGATAAACATAAATAAACACATTTTATCGGTAATCAGTAGTTTTAAGGTCCCGTAACAACGGCTTTGTTAATATCTTTATAATTTTACAATGTGTTTATCAGGTATTATAATAGTGCGGTGACTGCTGATGCAACAGTTGAATTGAACATGGCAACGCTGACCCTTATTGCTCTGGCCCTTTTAGCAGGTATTTATAATTTTAAATATTAATAAAAAAATAAAATCCTCCCGACCGATTTCGGTTACGGTGGCAATCTTGACGGAGATTACCCCACGCAGCCCCACGCAGGAGAGATTATAGTGCACAAGTGTGTGCGCAAAAACAGTTGCACTCTCTGTTCCTTTACTCTCAGCTTTACGTGCTTTCCGAGGCACGGGGGTATTAAACCGCCAACTTCCAACCTCCGGGCCGGTATTAAGAAATTCCTAATTCAAAATCCAATAACACTACAGCAGCAGGGACATCGACGCGCAAACTGAAACCATGAGTTCAGCACATGTTTCTAGACCCAGTGTAGAAGTTTTTTGTCGGTTATCAAAAGAAAATCAGCGTTTTCATAGAAAAGTGTAATACCGACGCGGTCAAATGTATGGAATGGCAGCATTTTTTTTTTTAATAGCCGACGTTAAATTTCTACGCTAAAAGGGTTTAATCGTGTTTCATTTTAAAAGCAAGTTATCCAACTTTGTTCTTCTACATTCTTCTAGATTACGTTACAAGATATAACAGTACTCCTGTTTTTTTTTCCTTTCTTATAATCTGTTCTTCCATCTTTTTCCAGGCCTTGCCTGTTCGACACCAGCCTCCCGTATCGCGGGAGGTACCCCGACAAACACAGCGCAGTATCCTTCCATCGTCCAGGTGGAGTCAGCAGGTGTGTCCTCCGGCATCTGGTCGCAAACCTGTGGAGGCTGCATTCTGACTGCCAAATATATAGTGTCAGCGGCAAATTGCTTCCATGGAATGTGAGTAGTTTCCTTAAAATGTCCATCATCTTCAAAATACTTTTGGAACGAAGTTCTTTAACGGGGCTTGCGGTAGCAGTAAACTGGTAGAAATCGTCACGTAACGAAAAAGCGTTATACTATGTATATATCCTGGTACACTTGCATAGTGCATACAGGGATAATCGTCGGTTGGTGCCTCCTCTTCATTTAAAATTGTCTAAGGGGCCTCTGCGAGTTGGTTTCGGCCCCTGGTACGCCTTCCAAAGGACCGGGACCCAAGGGTCTCGAGATATGTCAAAGACAAAAATAATAATAATATATCGTTCATTGCGGATCAAACATTAAAATACACACAATCCATATAGTATCAGTAACAACGACTTAAAATCTATTTTAGTAACACTTACAAACTATCTTATCGATAACTAATAACTACGAGGCTGAACACAAGTTGGCATGTTGTTATCTATCCATGCGACTTTCTAGAGATGGATAGTTCATGAAATCTTTGATAATTTTGTGGAACAAAGTGACACATTAGAGGAATTTAAGGGTCGGCTTCCAGTCTAACCGGATGCAGGTGAATATCAGTATTTTACATGGAGCCTGTCTGAGCTCCACAGCCCAGTTACTGGGTAATACGATACCCCTTGGTAAGACTGGTTGTCAGATTTTCGGGCTATATCAATTCTATTGTCCAACAGTGGACAACTGTAGGCTATAGATTGCATTAATTGGTCATTTCACCTGTCATTTCACTTGTCATTTAGCGTATTGGTCATTAAGTGTATTGGTCACTAAGCGTGTTGGTCATTAAGCGTTTTGGTCGTTAAGCGTGTTGGTCATTTAGCGATTGGTCATTACGCGTATTTATGACGGTAACCATCATTGGTCATAATGCGAATTAGTCAATATGCGTCGTAACGTTTTCATGATTTTCGTGGGTGCTGAAGTCAATAGTGAGGTCAAAATGAAAATGCAAGATGGCGATAACTTTATGAGAGCTTCTACAAACTTATACTAGATGGATCTGTATTAAAAAACTCGTATTAAATTCACACTTTCTCTCTCTCTTTGTCTCTTTCTATTATGTACGAGTATGTGTGCGTGCGAGTATCGCGTTTAGGAACTTCTTTCCTGATGGGGGTCTGCCGACCACACACGTTTATTTTTTTAGTTTGATATAGATTCAAAATTACGATTATCATCACACAAACACAGATACAAATTATCATTTCACTTCACCTACATGGGCACTTATGAAACATCAGAAGCTAGAAGCACGGTTCGAACTCGTCGTTTCCTATGGAGAAGAGCCGGAAACTCCACGGTTACTTAACTACTCTTTTAGTAATAATTGGCTTTTACAATGTTTGTGTTAATAGGTATAAAAGGACAGTGTAGGCCTGCCCACAAGTACCAACATAGTAATACGAGTACATATATACTTTTTAGGGTTCCGTACCTCAAAAGGAAAAAAAAACAGAATCCGTATAGGATCACTTCGTTGTCCGTCCGTCTCCTTTTTCTCAGGAACGCGTGTAGATATCAAGTTGAAATTAATATCAAATAGTAGGCCTACGGTCCCTTGGACCTCAAAAAAAAAAAAAGATCCGGCCATTTATGCGACCTAGTTTGATACTCACAAATAAATCAAAACCTATAGGGTACTTCCCGTTGACCTAGAATCAAGGAATTTGGTAAAGAACGAGGTCCCACAGCACAAGTAAAGGAAATGGTACGAAAATCGTTAATTTGTAATTTTATCACAAACACTAATGCCAAAAGTCTGAACTCAAAATCAATTAAAAACTCAAAACAAGAAAAAAATATTTTAATTATAAAAAAAAAAACAGTAGAACTTACAGACGCCAGCAGGTCAAGCTACCCGAAACTGTCAAATTTTCCCAATCAAACTTGAACCTTAATGTTTTAGCGATAAAGTTGAAAATCTATTAAAGAAAGGACCATGAAAAAAATTGTATGGGCGCTGTCCCCACCCACCAATAGACATGGCACTAGTTTCAATATTATTATGACGGCCCATGAAAAGACTTATAACCATTTCCAATCCAAAAATCGATAGGGTTTTTTGTAAAAATAAATAAAAATACAATTTACAAAAATCTGTTTATTTTAATTAAATAACTGTAAATAACACTTTCAAACAAAATTAAAAAAGTAGGTACAGACGCCAGTAGGTCAAGCTACCCGAAACTGTCAAATTTTCCCAATCAACCTTGAACCTTAAAGATTTAGCGATAACGTTGAAAATTTATTAAAGAAATTTGACAGATTGTAGTAGCTTGATGTGCTGGCGTCTGTACATAAGTAACAATGAGGCGTGTGCCACGTGACATTCAATGTGTTAACTTTTAACAAACTACAACAGAAAATAATTCTTGTAGACATGACGCGAAGTAAACCCGATATTAATGTCTTATGTGTTATGATAATGACCGCGAAATTTCAAAAATATGTAATGCTTTGGAGTAATTAAAACGTCACAGCATAATAGAGAATATATATCTTTAATAAATAGTATAATGTGTATGTACAACAGACTGTAGGTTCATATTCATGAGAACAGAACTATTATTTAGTGTAATAATTGAATAATTATTGGTCTATTATTATACTAGACAAAAATTCTGCTGGCAGATTAAATTCTATGTGACGCCCTTTCCCTATCAATTGAGATTATATGAGCGCAACTTTTAATTGTACGGGCCCCTGTTAAATATGTGCAGTACCAGTGTGGAATGGCATGTCTATCAGTTAAGCAATAATATAATATAATTTCCGAAAGCAAATTATATTATATTATCGTCAGTTAATTGTGGAAAATCTTCAAAATGTGGCATACTAGCTTCCATGGCCGATGACGCACAGATTAACAACGTGAACACAGCGGAACGTACTACACGCGCGCTTGTTTATTCGACCATATATGTATAAAAAATAACATAGTATATCTACGACTGAAGTGCGCGCGGGCATGTTTAAGCGACGATATACAAAGTTGATACGACAGAGGCTTTCCTTTAAACTGCCTATACTAGGTACCATTTTCAAGCTCTGTACCAAAAATCAATTAAATAGGAGCAGTAGTTTAGTCGCAAATGATTTTTTAAGTTTTTGCACCGTTTGAACACGATGTATCTTTCCTAACAGCTGATTATGTCTTTGCATAGGTCATGCACCTAACAACGATAAATCTACGATGCGTTGTTGCCGCTTTGACGCATGCCACAAGTACAACTAAATATTTCACTAAAAAGTTGGCAATGCAAACAAGGAAGCAATAAATACACACACACTTGCACTTTCATTACGAGAGTGACAATCATAGCAAAACATCCCGCGCGTAAAAGAAACAAAAATGGTCAGTTTGTTGCATCCTAGATCTTTGCAAGTGGGGTCTCTAAAAAACTTGTTTTTTGAGTCCGCACCATACAATTGGCAGTACAAAGATTACGGGACAATAAATGTATAGTTCCGCAACAGGAGGGAGTGCCACCGCGGCAAATACCCGCTGCTTGGGAAGAACGAATTTTAGAACATTTTTCCCGCAACCCGACTACGAGTCTCCACAGAGCCGCCCAGCAGTTTAGATGTTGCCATAGAACCATCCACAAGGTTCTAAAACGTAACAAACGCAAACCTTATAAATATCGGAAGGTGCAAGCTTTGTTATCGAGAGATTTGCCGGTCAGGAACAGTTACTGCCAATGGCTACTAAATAAAACAACCGAAGACAGTCATTTCTTAACTAATGTAAGATGGACCGATGAGAGTACTTTTACTCGGAACGGCATCTGGAATCGACAAAACCTCCGGTACTGGAGTTTGGAAAATCCACACGTGTTTCGAGAATCTAAACACCAGTATAGATTTTCTCTCAATGTGTGGGCTGGTATTGATAATAATAATATTATCGACCCTGTTTTTATTGACCTTTACAGCGGCGAAATTTTTCGATTTATTAAGTGGTCCTTTGGCCGAGTACACTGATCGACTGCCTTTAGCCGTTCATCGCAAGTTGTGGTACCAGCTGGACGGTGCGCCTCCATATTCTGTGATGGCTTCCAGGGAGCGGCTCACAGAAATGTTTGGGCAGCAATGGACTGGTCGATTCGGACGTGTTCGGTGGCCACCACGATCTCCGGACCTCACTCCCATGGATTTATTTTGTGGGGGTACATTAAGGACGAAGTGAATGCCTCAGAGGTAAATACAATTGTTGAAGTTGAACTATTTCAGAATTTCAAAAATTAAAGTGCTTAGCGACGGACAGTGATTTAATTAGAAAAATAAATAACAATATTCTCCGTCGGTATAATTTGTGCATTAATGTGAATGGAGGCCACATCGAGAATTTAAAAATTTAGTGTGTTTGTTTTTGTGCGCGTACTTCAAAACCTTACCTAACATAAAAGCCAGCGCGAGCGAAGGCCTAAGCCGCCGCCCGCCCCACCGCCGCCAGCCGCCCGTCTCGACACGAGATAACGCACGCAGCGCTCCGGCGCGCGCGCGACGTTGCCACTTTGTTACCTAGGCATCTAAGGTCAGTCAAATCTATTTACAAAGGGTGGTTGCGTTTTATTCTGATTTGTAAGCTACTTAGTTTCTTTGAAAAAAATATTTTCTCTGTTTTGGCGCTTTTTATTTTTATACCGTATCGAATTAATGCTAAACACATATAGTATACGTAGTGTAATTTAATGCCCCTCTGTCATATCAACTCTGTATAAAAAAATAAAATAGTATTTAAAAAAAAAACACTGAAAAACTACAAAAAAACTAAAATGTTCAAATACGATATTTTTTTGCATGAAAACCCCATTCCTACGGCGGATGTCGTCATAGTAGAAAATCATCAGGCAGTCAAGATGTATTAACTGAAAAATGTTTGAAATCTCTTGGTGGGTGGGGACGATTTTTTGCATGGTCCCTTTGACACATCAGCTCAGTAGCTTGATGTGCGGCGTCTGTATTTATACATGTCAGAAAAAAAAATGTAAACATTGTTTATGGAAAATTCCAAAGGACATGAAATAGCAAAAACTATAAAAAAAGAAATGTTATTCATCAATTTCCAAATAACACCGACAACGCTCATTAGAAAATCCATTTTGACAAAATTTTCATCATTTGACAGACTCATAATTCACTCATCAGACTAAGAAAGTGGAACGGACTTGTGTAAAGTACAATCAACACTATTCTATGATATTAAATAATAATATTATTTATTTTAAAACTTATTAAAATAATTATCACGTAAAAAATTAAGTTAGATTAAAATTGCTTATTTGTCTTATAGGCTAGACTGTATATAATTAATTATTAAGGACCTGGCGGGCAATTCTCGTAATTTTAAGAACGATCACAGTCAACAACATCTCAGTCTCAATCTGTCAAAAATACCTCTAATTTCCTTACATTTTGACAAGCTTTTGACATTTGTTTGTCGCCGAGATCATACTACGACTAGATTTTGAACGTTTTAAATTACGAGAATTGGCCTTCTGTTCTTTTTAATAAAGGACAAAAAAAATCATTTGACAAATTGTGGTTTGGGATCATTCCAAAATTATGTGCCTGCGTATCTGACGTCAAATAGGTTATCAAGGCCAAAACAAGTGGCAATCGCTTTCATAGTTCTACAACGCCTTTCAACAGGATTGACATATGCTTTTCGGTAGCATATCCTACTAATCCTACTTCCTACTATCATAAACGGGAAATTTTGTATAGATGGATGGATGAATGGATGTTTGTTACTCTTTCACGCAAAAACTGCTAAACGGATTTTGATGAAATTTGGCACACATATAGTTTATAACCAGGATTAACACATAGGATTGTTCAGTAATATAGCTTATATGTATTAGAATAACACATAGGATACTTTTTATCCCGATATTCCCACGGGATTGACACTTATGCGGGTGAAACCGCGGGGCACTGCTAGTATATGTCAATATAAATAATTTTTGACTTTTCCATCATCGTTATCGCTGATACGAGTAGAATGCCACTTTGTTTGTTATTTGTCTGTTGTCTTTGTTTGTTTTGTTAGAATGATTGACTTCTGTATTTTCAGATACTATGAATCCAAGAACCGTCGCATCAGGGCTGGTTCCTCCACCCGCGGCTACGGCGGCCAGATCTCCTACGTGGATGTGGAGATAAACCATCCGACCTATGGTGTCAACGACATGGATGGCGATATCTCTTTAGTGCGACTCTTGACTCCCCTGAACTATTCTATCAACGTCCAACAGGGTTCCATCATTGCGTCTGGATTCCAAATGCCTCCAGACGTACCTGTCGATATAGTTGGTTGGGGCGCTACCGAGGTTTGTGTAATTAACAATATTTCTGTCTTTACAATATCAGCAAATAGATTTTCAAATCATTATGTACTCTTGAATTGTTATACAAGATTTTAGTTACAGTCAGCTAAGTCTAGGTGCCCTTGAAGAGGTTCTCTTAATGAATTACGCTGTTTAATAAATCGGAATACGCTGGCAGAAAGGCATTCCCAAGTTGTTGCCCTTACATTGGTTGTGTTTCATAGGTATCATTTTCATGTTTCAGTTTAATAAAAAATAAATATTGTCAGGCATCAAGGCCCATAGGGTGTTAGTAGTACATCTTACTTAAATAAAAACTATGTTAGTAACATGCAGGAACACTAAAAAGTCAAAGACAATCACAATCACAGGAAAGTTTAACAAGCTTAGTTGCCATCATGTAGCTTGGTAAACCTCTCTATTGTAGGCCCATCTGGCCTCTCTGCAAACACCTTCAGAATGCTGCTGCTGCTTCCCCTCATTTGGGATATTACTGAGGCAACTTTCTTCTGCATTATCGCAAAGTAATCGTCAGTGTGCGCATCAGCAAACATACCTGACGCCCTACAATAAGGTGGAAACCTCAACTGCTGTTGAGACTTCGCAACCCTGAAGACATTGTTGTAGTGAATCCCAAAGGCTGCTGGTGTAAAATGTTTGTCAGTAGGCCTTAAAAAGAGTTAGTTTCACGAGAACTGAACAACCATGAAACCTTCTGCATAAATCATATTTCCCCTCACAGCAATCTGTCCAAGACAGTCCAAGTCGTCTTTTAATCCTTGCGGTCTGGACGATATGGTTGTTGTATTTGCAATCATTTTTAGGTGTCTTTTTTATTTTACAGTTTGATTATTCTGTAACCATCTCACCGAAACCTAGGTGAAGTGAGTGTGGAGTGAGCTATCATTCCAAATAATGCTAGGGATCGACACTACTGACAACTCACATCAAGCTCACTTCACTTGAGTTTTCACGAAGAGATTTTACAGAATCGACCGGCTGTACAAGAGTAATTTACTGTAATCTGTACTAATATGAAACTATCTAAATACCACTAATTACTACAGAGACACTACTACACTAATTTCCTTTCATTAACAGATGGGAGGCTTACCTTCAACCGAACTTCGGGAGGCCAAGGTTTACATCGTCGATAGGAGCATCTGCGCTGAACGTTACCGCGCTCTGTCCATTCCTCGCTCCGTCACCGAGAACATGATCTGTGCCAACCACCCAGACGTCATCAACGACGCTTGTCACGGCGACCTTGGAGGTCCCATGTACTACGGCCAAATCCTCGTCGGCATCCTATCCTGGGGCGAGGGTTGTGCGAACAAGACTTTACCCGGAGTCAGTACTGCTGTGTCCTCGTATACCAGCTGGATTATTGATGGTGCAGTTTAGGAGTCTTCTTTGTTCCCTGTCTCTCTGATTAATGAAGATTAGCAATCAGTTCAGTCTCCTTCTTACGTGAATAACGCTAGGTGTATGCTGATTTACATTGATCCAGTATTGTGATCCAGCTCAGCAATCTAGTGACGTTGGACTGGCCATTGGCTGCTTAAGGGCTGCTCTTTTTAAATCAGTGCTGGATACTGAATGCTGGACTGAATTGAAAAGTGTCATTGGTCTGATAATATCGACCCACTGTCACTGGATCCTGGAATATGATACTGAGTCAATGTAAATTCCCGGAAAAGTTTTATCCCCGAATAATGGACTACATATTTTTTGTGTACTTATTCCATTCTTCCTTATCATCGATTTATTAATTCGAAACCTACCCGAACAGCTTTAAGGCTCATAAATAAATAAATTATTACATAATAATTATTGTTGTTTTATTGAGCCGTGCCATGTTTATTGCTGTTTTATCTCTGATAAGGTACTTACAAGATCATCGGTAATTGACTTGATCATGATACATGATATGTGCGTGCATGATACGATCGATAATTCCACAGTTAAGTACAGACAGCCGCAAGACCATGGTTATATGTAATATCGTAGGTAGGTTGCCAACTTATTCCTGCTTTGAAGTAAATCCATTGCCGTGGAGTTGCTTATACATAGGTAGGTACGATCGATAAGAAAAACGCCGCTGGGCGGCAGAAATAGCAGTAAATAAGGTGGTAGTTCTTTCACATAGAACTGCGATACCCCTTGGTAAGACTGATTGTCAGACATTTAGGTTTCTGACCACTCGGAACGACTGCCACAGATCCATGAATGGCAGCCGGGACCAACGGCTTCACGTGCTTTCCGAGGCACGGAGGGATTTTGGCACGTAAAGATGGTCACCCATCCGCGGACTGACCAAGGCAAAGCGACCCGTGCGGCATTTATTACATAGTCATAAGCCCATAGAGCTCCACTACAACATTGATGAGTACCTAAAGTAAATGAAGCTGAAGTCCTGACATCAATATATCTATACTTACTATAAGTATTAATAATAAAGCTGAAGAGTTTGTTTGAACGCGCTAATCTCTGGAACTACCAGTCGGATTAAAAAAATATTTTTTGCATGTGATAGCCCAATTCTTGAGGAAGGCTATAGGTTATTTAATATCACGCTAGGATCCTTAGGAGCTGAGCAAAATGAAAAAAACAGCGGACAGGCGTACGATGCGACAGGGTGCGTCGAGGGAATAAGTAATTTCACGCGGACAAAGTCGCTGGCAGCTAGTAGCAGTATTATAATATACCATTAAGCAAGTAACATAAAATAAGTAGTAATTAAAGTATCCGCACTAATAAACTTTACTTTAAAAACGTTTTGTGGGGTTTAGTTTTAAGTTCAAGACCCTGTAAACTTAAATGATAATAGTAGTAGTTAGCACGTCTGCTAACATAATTGTGCCAAAATGATCGGTCAGTCAATGAATCAGCCTATAGTGTTCCCACTACTGGGACACAGGCCTCCTCTCGGTAACAGGGAGTGGGCCGTAATCCACGCGGGCCCAGTGCGTGTTGGTAGATGTCATTTGTCTTCGATTTTTTTAGTTCTAGGATATGCCGGTTTCCTGACGATGTTTTCCTTCACCGTTTTGGGAGCAGTTGTGATGAAATAATTTGCATAAAGCGCCTACGCATAGGGATCGAACTTACAACCCTAGGCGGAGGCGGCTTACGAGGTACTCGTAAGTCACCAGAATGGTCAGTGATGCCGTAATAGTTGTTAAATATCTTTTTTTTTTTATTTAGAGAAGTGGCATCTAGCCTTTTACAAACGAACAATTACTAAGTGGCTCTACGTACGCTGCACAGTAGCTTTTCAAAAAGTTCAAGCTAAAAGTTACAGATGGCGCTGAATTCAAAGTAAACACATAACTCATGGTACTGTATATTAACGTGTTTTCGCCAGACAAGGTAGGCTGAGGTGCACAGAACAGGGTGCTAGTTACACCTGTGTTTGCCTTGTGTTAATAAAACAATAACTACATATAAATAAATTAGTACTGGGTAGGTTCTTGTTGCTTGTTTCCGTTGTTCACAGTACTTAACGGTTAGGTACTGTAAAAAATTAAAAACCGATGACAATTCTGAACTAAATCTGATTCTGATTGATGATTCTGAATTCTTGTAATGTCGAAAAAAGAAACAAAAATGACTTCGAATTAAAGGAGAATGCAAATCCTGGTCCCACCTTCCAATAGCTATGTGTGTTACATCGTTGGATAGGTATTTTTGAGCTGAATAGAAGTTACTATACAGAGTAATTCTTTATTAAACATGGTAGTTTTATCAGTAGCCAAGTAATGCTATTTTTACGTAATAATTGCATTTGTGCTTTATACACGTAGTGTAAGATACTAACCTACGGTTATCAATTGCGTCACTGAGTCGCAAACCGTATGACAAAAGGTTAAACAGATGTCAACATTGACAAAATGCTTTTTTTTACAAATAAAACAACGATAGCGTATTTTAAACCTATACATTTATTTAATCATCGTTGTCTACAACGACGTTATTTAAAAATAAGGCTGGGCCTACAAATCCCTCATGCCTGACCTGCACTGGAGGATTTACCTGATTTTGGCATTGATGAGGATGCTTGGCTCTTACGTGGTCGTATACAGTCCCGACACGTGAGAGCTAGAAAGTATTACTGTTACTTATTAGTTCGCAACAATGACATTATACAAAGATATTGTACCTGCATGACGGGACGACGTACTGTAGGGACCTGTGCGCATATCGTTTGGTACCTAGGGCACGCCAGGCATGAGGGATTTGTAGGCCCAGTATTTTTAAATAACGTCATTGTAGACAACGATGATTAAATAAATGTATAGGTTTAAAATACGCTATCGTTGTTTTATTTGTAAAAAAAAGCATTTTGTCAATGTTGACATCTGTTTAACTTTTTGTCATACGGTTTGCGACTCAGTGACGCAATTGATAACCGTAGGTTAGTATCTACACTACGTGTATAAAGCAAAGACATGCAATTATTACTTAAATAGCATTACTTGGCTACTGATAAAACTACCATGTTTAATAAAGAATTACTCTGTATAGTAACTTTTATTCAGCTCAAAATTACCTATCCAACGATGTAACACACATAGCTATTGGAAGGTGGGACCAGATTTCATAGAAACTCTTGCATCATCCTTTGAATGGATGAATACCCACTTACCTACAAGATTTCGTTCTTGCCTACCCACTTTATCTTTACAATTATTAATGAAGGAAATGGCCGGCGAATCTTTATAGCCCTTAATCTATAATAATGCAATAAATCTGATAATAAATTCAATTTGGTAGCAAATTATGACGTAAGTATTCTTGCCATGGTTTATAATGTCAGCTCGAAGTTTAATGGTTGGCGGTGTGATACCCCGTCGCCTTGGAAAAGACGTTAGGGTGCGTAGGGTGGTGATCACACCACCCTACGCACCCTAACGTCTTTTCCATCACTATGTGATGTAATCTGTGTTTGAAATCTCATGTAGCTACTCATATTATTTTATTGTAAACCTAAGTCTTATCGATTTCATGAAAAATGAAATATTTGATAGGCAATTTTGCTTTCGGCCCCCTATTAAACTATCCTGAGCTCCGGTCGAATTGGATTGCTGCTTCATCGGACTATGAGAGTGAGGGAAGAGAGAGTGTACAGACGCCAGCACATCAAGCTACTACAAACTGTCAAATTTCTTTAATAGATGTTCAAGGTTGATTGGGAAAATTTGACAGTTTCGGGTAGCTTGAACTGCTGGCGTCTGTACCTATGTCTGCGCAGATACAAAATCTACGAAAGTGATGCAGGAGGATTTTTGCAATGCGTTGCGTTTCGGCATGGCCCACTCAAATGTGCGCAGCCTCGTAGCACTGGGCTGGATACAGTTCAAATTCGGAGTTTGATTCTGTCTGAAACAATTACCGCGTTGCGATGCGGCCCGCCGCGGCTGTAATGTGCGCTTAGCTTTATAAGGCAGAAAATGTAAGAAGAAAACTTGTAAAATGAAGAAAGATTGTTACCTGTCACCCTTAGAGAATATAACACTGGAGAAGCCCTACAACGTCTTCGCTCTCTGTAAAAGTACAAGAACAAAATAATGTTTAGGTTGTGCTCTTTTAGTTCCGATACTTCACTGAAAAAAAAAGTTAGCAAGTGTAAATTTATATGACTTTTATTTAGCATATTTATTTATTTGTTTTTTATAGGCTGATTGTTATGCTATGTTAGGACATAGGATATTTTTACTACCCAGATCATATGATAATTTTTTAAATTCTCATTTTCAAATAGATTCTAACGCACTTCGTAAATTGTTTTTAAGGCGTGCGGAGCTCCGTGAAAATGGCTGTGGTGTAAAATCTTGTAAAAAGCGTTAAAATATGTCCAACTTACATAAAGACGGAGGTAGCAGGACACTTGCTCGAAAAGACATTTCCGCGAATGGAGTTTTGCGCGAACGGAATTTTGTTCGAATGGACTTTTGCGCGAATGAACATTTTTTGAGCGAAACACAGTTGCGCGAAGGATATTTGCGCGAATCCACTTTCGCGAAAGACATTTGCGCGAATGCACTAGCGCGAAAGGACTGTTGCTCGAAAAAATTATGGCAATGAGATTTGTACATGACATCACTCCTGTATTCTTTCAAAAGTTTGGGTTTTTTTTTTTTCTTATTATTATTTTTTTTTATTATTTTTCTTTCGGTTCTTTTTATTTATTTTTTCGATATAGGTGTCATTTTCATTGTTTTCACTTTAGGTCTAACTGTATTGTAATTACCCGAATGTAACAAGTTCTTGTATTGCGATCTCAAGGGGCCATTGCGTGTCCTTATATTGGCCAGTGACGGAAATAAACTTATATTGGTTTTTACAAAAATTGCCACCTCCAATATGTAAAAACATGGAAAAGTCAGTATCCTCAGAGACCGAAACATAGGTTCACAGCTGTCTGTGCTTTTAAGGTTTGACATAGATCTGATACACCGTTTCTGGGCCTTAAAAATCTCCTCCCTCTCACTACAGTTACCCCAAAATATGATTCCAAATCTTAACACTGACGCAACCAACCCACGTTAAGCAAGTAGAAGTGTATCATTGCTAAGTTTGTGTGATAGGTTATACAGTACCTACGTCATCAGCATGGGGTTTCCAAGTCAAATGTTTGTCAATCAGGATGCCTAGAAATTTGGCTACACAAGTTGTATCCACTTTTTGACCATTGTAACTGACATTTATATCCTCAGCGCGTATCCTTGGGTAGAAGTGCATCGTTTTTGTCTTTTTTACATTTATTATTAAGTTATTTGTATCCAGCCAATGTATAATTGATTCTAATGTGTTATTGATTTCCCTTTCATAGTTTTATTTATTGGTACACTTAGCTATCACTGTACTATCGTCTGGAAATAATACCATGGGTTATCGTGTCTGTCGTGGCAAGTCATTTATATATAGGAGAAATAAGAGAGGTCCCAAGACCTGCGGTACACCGTATTTGACCTCCCTACCGGCTGATGTATATCTAAGCTCACATTTGGTTTCCAGGCATATTCTGGATATTTCCGTATGTTGAGTTCGTCCAATAAGATAGGAGCCTATGAAGTCGAGGACATTTCCCCTTATACCCTTTCCCAAAAGGACATCATGGTTTACGTAGTCGAAAGCCTTGGTCATGTCGGTATAGCAAAAATGGAACATTATGGAGTGAGAAGACAGGTTTTAAATCGATTTAAATCTTACTTAGAAAATCGGAAGCGATATGTAGAAATTACAGTGGAAGAAGAAAAATGTGAAAAAGTGTACAAATCGGAAGTAAAACTAATTAGACAAGGAGTTCCACAAAGATCAATATTAGGGCCAATCTTCTTCATCTTGTTTATAAATGATCTAATTAACTATATGCTAAAAAAAATGATACAGAACTTGGTCTTTTTGCTGATGATACGAATGCTATTATAGCCGCAGAAAATATAGACACTCTGAGAAGTAAGATAAATAAGGCTTTGGCTCTCTTTCATTCCTGATTTACCATCAACAATCTCAAATAAAACGAATGCCATATTATTTAGAACAACGTCGAGAAACAAAGATACAATTGACATAACTTTAAATAATGATAGAATACTATTAGTACAGTAGACACCGTGAAATTTTTTGGCATTTGTATTGACGAAAGCCTAAACTGGAAAAAGAAACTGACAGCCATAGAAGTTCAGCTTGCTATACTCTTCGAACCCTTCGAAATGAGATTTCCAAAAAACAATTAAAAATTGTATATTACTCGCTTGTTGAATCACAACTTGGGTACAGTATCGCTCTATGGGGAGGTAATTATGAGTACCGCTTTTATCATACAAAAAAGGGCTATAAGAACCATGGTGAGAATTCCCCAATGGATATCGTGTAAGGAGTACTTTAAAGAACTACAGATACTAACAGTCCCTTGCTTGTATATATTAGTTCTACTCACAGACCTCATGAAAAAACTACAAAATTTTGAAACAGTTGAGGAAAGAAATAAGCGGGAAGCTACAAGGCGCAACCTACAATATACGATTCAACCGCATTTGAAAGTAGTTAGTCATGCTGCAAGCTATCGGTCAATTAAATTGTTTAATAAACTACCTTTAGAATTAAAGTCCATTTATAGTTTAAGTCAATTTAAGAACCAGCTAAAGTCCTTTCTGATAGAAAGATGCTATTATACACTTGACGAGTTTCTCAGTTATGTGTAGGTATAACTAGACTGTTATAACTATTAACCTTTTTAATTTTATTGACATAATATATATTTTTTTTTTTCTCTCTTGACATTTGTATCGGTATATTGAATTGAATTTTATTTTATTTTTATATAACTACATATCAGTGGCTTTTGGATTTTTGTTTTAAAATTTGTCACTCAAGTAGGATATATCCATAATATTTGTTATTTCTTATCTTTAAATTGTATTTCATGTTATTTTAGATCTAAATGTGATACATTTCCACACAATGTAAAAATTGTTAATGAAATAAATAAATATATACAGCACATACAGAAGTCTTATTACCGATACTTGGCATTATATTGCATAAGACATTGTATATTACCATATTAATATTTCATTTTTTTTCTAAAAGCCATTTGTTCGTTGCATAGTAAATTTTGATTGTTTTTGTTTGTTTGTTTTTGTTTGTTTGTTTTTTTGTTTGTTTGATAATGATTCGTAAATAATCTTCTCAAAAACTTTTGATAATACAGGGATTGACGCTACAGGTCCTATAGGTGACTATAGGACTGCCGATGATACAGTCTCTTAATGAACGTCGAGTTAAGTCTCTATTCTCGTACGGCTCGAACTTTTAAAACGACGATAAGGATCAATCAAGAAGTTCGTGGATGGGTGACCGGTTGCAGACCGTAAAGGCACTACTTCGCAGTTGTCCACCAACCTTTAAATAAGTGATTATGTAGAAATATTAGTCGATCTCCTTGTGAACTATTGACACTTTTTTCTGCCAACTAGCATTAGATATCCTGTCAGGCTACTACAGTTTATAACTTGAATTTGTATTGTTCAAGATATAAGATAGCCTGACAGGATAGACATATATCATTGAGAGACTGTATCATCGGCAGTGGCCTATATGGAAAGCTTTCAATTGATTGCGTACCCAAGTAGGCCGCTGCAGACACAATTTGTCGAAGTGAAGGATTACAGACCCATCCAACACCCAATGCGAGTGCGGTACTTCTGACCAGACCATGCCCCACTTGCTGGAGTGCCCGTGCCGTGCCCTAAGTGCCCGTTCACCTGCACCTTGGATGACCTAAATAATGCCACTGATGTCGCAATCAACGTGGCCACCTACTGAACAAACACTATATAAAAAAACAAGTAAGAGTAGGTACTATCGATACGAAAAGAAGAATAAGAAGATTGAGAGAGTCACGCCCTAATTATCTATAGATAAGTAAGTAACGTACGTTGTTTCGTCACAATGATTATCAGTGCAAGCCCCCAGTGCATGATAATCATCTATCATAAAAGTTAACCATTGTTATAGGTTATTAAAGTTCGAATTATTTTAGAGATCCATCTTACCTTTAATGCCAAAAAACTATAGGTGCATCTGCGCAATTTCACTCACCTAAAAGTTACCTAAAAGAAACCTAAGTCTTTTTTTGACGAAACACTACACAGAGTCGCCGCGCAGTGAAAACTTCGCAAAGAAGAAATAACTGTTTTCCTTTTTACCTAATTTTTGTGAAGACGGCGCTTTATTTTGTGTAAATAATTTATCACCACTGCTCTCAAAACGGTGAAGGAAAACATCGTGACGACAAAGGCACGCCCCCTTGCCACTTCTCCTGTTTTTTACATTTCTATAGTGTAACCCCTTGTAAAATATCTACACTCTGTGTATCTGTAATATTTATGGTGTACATAAAAAAAAATATTCTATTCTATTCTTTACGTAAACGTAATCAGCCTATAATGTTCCCACTGCTGGGACACAGACCTCCTCTCTGTGAGAGGGAGTGAGCCATAATCCACCACGCGGGCCCAGTGCGGGTTGGTGGATGTCACATGTCTTCGAATTTGTGGTTCTAGGCCATGCCGGTTTCCTCACGATGTTTTCCTTCACCGTTTTGAGAGCAGTAGTGATGAAATAATTTACACAAAGTAAAGTGCCTGCCTGGGTTCGAACTCACGACCTACAACCCGTAAGTCGGGTCCATTACCACTGGGCCACCACTGCTCTCAAGTCTATTCTTTGGTTAGTTTTATTGTGCTTTTGTTAGATTTCAAACATAGCTAGAAATATTGTCATATCAAGGCTGGTGTTGCTACCCGAGACATTGCAACAATTTATTACTGTATTAACCCCAACTAAAGAAACTTTTAGAGCACATATAAAACAATCGTAGATTACTAATAAAAAATACTGCATAATCTTTTGCAGTGACGTATACTGATATATCAAACTAGCAGCGACCCGCGGTATCACCCGCACAAATTTCGATCCCGTGGGAGTATCAGGATAAAAAGTATCCTATGTGTTAATCATGGTTATAAACTATATGTGTGCCAAATTTCATCCAAATCCGTTCAGTAGTTTTGGCGTGAAAGAGTAGCAAACATCCATCCATCCATCCATACAAAAATCACGTTTATAATATTAGTAGGACTAGCTGCACCCGCTGTTTCACCTGCATAAGTCTCGATCTCGTGGGAATATCGGGATAACAAGTATCCTATATGTTATTCAGATGTACGAGTATAAGCTATATTACTGGAAAGTTTCATCAAAATCCGTTCAGTAGTTTTTGAGTGAAAGAGTAGCAAACATCCATCCATCCATCCATCCATCCTCACAAACTTTCGCGTTTATAATATCATTAGGATAGGGTAGGATTAAAACCCTATCGTATATTTGCCACCTGGGTAAACGATACGTACTATCTATAATCCATTATCCATTTACTGCACCTGCAGGCCAGGTCGTAAATAACACCTGTATCTACCTCAATACATTTATCAGATCATTTCTTTGATCTAAAATTGAGGTTACCTCAGACCTGATAAAATTTGGCACTATATTGGTTATCAATTTATACAGAATTAATTTATTGTAATTCAAGTGGGCAGGTGCAAGGCACCCCCGGGGATGAGGATGCATATGGCCATGTGCTGCCGTATGATAGCCAGGGTTATAAGACAAATGGTGCAATGAGCAGAGGTGATGGCATTGGCCTCGACTAGCGTGTCCGAAAGGTTTGAACCCAGGCACGTTACTTTGAACCATGGCACGTTACTTTGAAACCAGGCACGTTACTTTGAACCCAGGCACGTTACTTTGAACCCAGGCACGTTACTTTGAACCCATGCACGTTACTTTGAACCCAGCCACGTTACTTTGAACCCAGGCACGTTACTTTGAACCCAGGCACGTTACTTTGAACCCAGGCACGTTACTTTGAACCCAGACACGTTACTTTGAACCCATGCACGTTACTTTGAACCCAGCCACGTTACTTTGAACCCAGGCACGTTACTTTGAACCCAGGCACGTTACTTTGAACCCAGGCACGTTACTTTGAACCCAGGCACGTTACTTTGAACCCAGGCACGTTACTTTGAACCCAGGCACGTTACTTTGTCTAATACTCAGGGTGGCAGGGACTTCGATACACAAACTGTACCCATGAATTCAGCACATGCTTCTTTCATAGAATAGTGCAAACGTGCGTACGCGGTCAAAATAATGTAGTTTAGGGAACAGCAATTTCTTTTTCGATGTCCCTTTTACCGTGTACGCAGAGGTTTCTTCCCCGGACGAGCTCAGATTCAAGTCAAGAATTCGTTGAAGAGATTAGCTCGAAGAAGAGAGCTTTGTTTCTTTGAGTAAGCTATACGCCAAAGTAATTAGTAGTTAGTAGATTACGCAGTTTTTCTTAACTTCGCTACTGGTACAACGGAAGCTGTATCTTGTGTTTATTGCAGATTACACGGCACATAAAGCGGTCTACTAAGGTTCCATTAGGCGGAACTAGTTTCTAACGCTTTCCACTATCTTCCTTTTAGTTAAAAACTTACGCAATGTTTTACCACGTATTTTTATTTTATGTTTTCAAGTCATACTCAATATCTTTATTGCTTTACCATAATGTTTACTTAAGTGGTAACTATATAATATAGATCATTATGGACCCTATAGGGCACAGCAAAAAAGTTGGAAGAGAGGAAGCCCTGTTTTAGAAGATACTTAAGTTGATTTTGTGGGAACAGTTTTTAGTTCACATATTATAATCAAACTCAGGAGATTACGAAAAACATACTAACATTTCTCTTATCTATAATTTATGTACTGTTTCATCTGCTAAATGTACTTATTTAAGTACATTTAGTTTCATTAAAAATAATTATTATGAATATATAGAAAAATAATCTAAAATATTTATTTTAGATTATATTTCTGTACATTCATAATAATTATTTTCTATTTATTCATAATAATTCTTTCTTTATAATTCTGTTTATTCACTTACCTATATAAATTGTTATTCTTTGAATAACAATAATTCTTTATTATATTATTTATTAATTATATTTATTACCTATATAATTTATTAATTATTTTTATTATATTATTGATTAATTATTACCGTATCATTGCATTGCTGCATCCGGTTAGACTGGAAGCCGACCCCAATAAAGTTGGGAAAAGTCTAGGCAGATGAAGATATTGTGTATGTGATAAGGTCCCGTAGACCGATATAATCGTGTACCATTTACTTGAGAAAAAATAGTATAGATACTGTACATATTTTTACCGGGATGGCTTTTCATCCAACCTCCACAGATGTCCGATAAGTTAATGGGACAAACATCAACTCAGCCTATCACATCAGTCTAGCGAGGGAGCGTCCCACAGCTCCGAGAAACTCCGAGCACAGCCCGCTCCATAGCACACTGAGAGACCCTTTTGTGGACCAGCGTGACTGTTAATGGGTTAAGCACTATTACATATATTTATTTATAAGAATAGGGAAAGATTCGAGAGTTTTTTCTAGAAATAATAACCTTAAGTAAAATACGCCTTTAATTGACCCATTGAGCCCTTCGAGTTATATCTAAGGCGTGTTTAACAGCATTTCTTTTGCAAGAAATTCAACTCAACATAAAGTAACTTCGCAACAAAACCTCACATTACTTTTTAAAGTAATTTCCAATATAAAGCATTTTTCACAAAGTTAAGTAATATTGTTTGTTAAAACGTACCGTGTATGTAAGTAAGCTCAACTGTTACTGCCCGAAGCAATACCTTCACAAAATGAGATCATAAACATAATGCCAACATATTCCACCTGATATTACCTGAAAATAAACGAAATGAAATATAATAACATACTTACAGACACCGCGGGTTTAGTTTGGTACAGACGCTAACACATCAAGCTAATACAATCTGTCAAATTTCTTTAATAGACTTTCAACTTTATCGCTAAAGCATTAAGGTTCAAGGTTAATTGGGAAAATTTGGCAGTTTTGGGTAGCTTGACTTGCTGGCGTCTGTACAAGGCGCTGTTAGACTAAATTATAAGCAAATAAATCATTCATTCAGGTGTTAACTGTGTATATGTAGCCACCAACTAGCTTAATCAGCCATTCAGTTAACTGCCTTTTAACTAAACGGCGCCATTCAACTAGTGGCCTGAATGATATTCAGCCAATACGTCTAATACAATAGTTAATGAATTGGCTGGCTGATGCTTAGGCCATTTATATAATAAGGTGAAAGTGTGAGGAAAAATATGGGAATCATTTTAATAACTGTTATTTAAACATTAGGGAGGTTGTTAAAATCAGGTGAAAAAAAAAAATGTTGAAATTCAGTTAAAATTATTGCTTTAAAAATATGTAACTACTTGAACTAAATTAGAGGCACACTTATATCGGTGGGCACACCTATGACCTACTCGAGATATATGAGATGTTGATCTGTGGTAATACGCTTAAACTCAAAAATTTTTTTTCAATTACGCTATTTACAATTTATTGAAAAATGCGAAAAAAGTTCGGATCGGCTCAGTTGGGTCGGGACCATAGTCAATACTCGAAAGAGTGTAGGAGTATAGGATCGGGACCGACCGAACCAAATAGTAACTTCGTAGCAGGAAACGGCCGAACATTCGGCCGATACCACTTCGGAGTAGACCCCCTGGGTCGTCGGATATTGTTGAAGTTTAGTAAGAAACCGATATGGATGTTTTCGAACAAAATTCAATTTAATTTATACAAAACAAACGGTTCTTTTATCAAATTAAATTTAATTCGAAAACATCTATCGGTTTCTTGCTAAACATCAACTATATCCGCCGACGCTGGGGGTCTACTCCGAAGTGGTATCGGCCGTTTCCTGCTACGAAGTTCCTATTTGGTTCGGTCGGTCCCGATCCTACACTCCTACACTCTTTCGAATATTGACAATGGTCCCGACCCAACTGAGCCGATCCGAACATTTTTTGCATTTTTCAATAATATTCGGTTCGGCCATGTGTCGGTCCGATCCGATCTTTCGCACTTTGTATTTCGTGGTAGACCTCCTGGTTACTTATCTCCTTTGGTGACTGTACCTACTGCAGTGAAGCATCTTCGGCCTGTAAATACCCTATTGTAAATTGCACAACACCTGCATAAATCTTTAATCTATGTATAAGCCCTTTTGATAAAATAAGATATTCATTATATCTTGTTTCAAAACGTATTGTATTCATTATATAATATAGGTTATGATGTAAAAGATAATGATATTATCAAATGCAGCTGTTTCGGTATAAATAATCGCTCTGAAGATTCTTTGGCACAGTTCATTCGGGACATCGACTGGAAAGTTACAAACAGAAACCATGGTTTCCCTCGCTACCTTCATTCTCCTGGTCGCTGGTAAAGTATATAAAGTACCTTTATTTATAAAAAAAAAAAAAAACTAGACTGCTGACCATAACATACCTAATATTCCTAATCTAGTATCCACAAAGAATGGGGATCTTTTCAGCAGATTTAAAAATATTGTTCTCTTTTTTTTAAAGGAGATCAGACCAGTTTTCAAAATTTTAACCCCATAAAAAGTCCCGGTTTCTTGTTGTTAAAAATCTTCCATGTAATCAAGGTATGACCAGTATTTCACTAATTTTTAGGGTTCCGTACACAAAAGGTAAAAACGGGACCCTATTACTAAGACTCCACTGTCCGTCTGTCTATCTGTCTGTCTGTCAACAGGCTGTATCTCATGAACCGTAATAGCTAGACAGTTGAAATTTTCACAGATGACGTATTTCTGTTGCCGCTATGACAACAAATACTAAAAACAGAATAAAATAAATATTTAAGTGGGGCTCCCGTACAACAAACGTGATTTTTTTTTGCCGTTTTTTGCTCAATATTAATAACGGCAACAGGTAGACGCTTGAAAAATATATTCACAGAATATTTAGTTATACATTCACTTTAAAAATAAATAATTAAAATAAAATAAATATTTAAGGCGGCTCCCATACAACAGACGTGATTTTTATAGATATTTTATAGGTACGGAACCCTTCGTGCGCGAGTCCGACCCGCACTTGACCGGTTTTTTTTTGTTTTCATGCCTACCCTTGGTTTTCAGCAAATATAAGCTTTAGTTCCCAATTATGCCTTTTACCTTCATTTCTAGCCGATTCTTCATCTTTATATTTGTTACTTATTTATTTTATTCTGTCACATACCTATATGATTGCTCATATTTTTTCGTCTCTGACATTTTTCGGGACCCTGGGGCCCCGGATCTTTGGAGATCGATCGATACGAGGGGCCGAAGCCAACTCGCAGAGGCCTGTTAAACGTTTTTTAGTAAAATGTGGCACCAACCGACGATTACTCTGTTCGCACTATGCATGTGCACCCAAGAATAACCCCTGGTTGGTGTAGGACTATTACAGGATATGGAAACAAAGATATTGAAAAAAAAAAAGATATTTAACTATGGGTTGTTGCTATTGTTTATATTATTATGATGAATTACTTTTTTCTGTACGTTTGGGGGCTTATCACCACCAAATGCAGTATTATTTTAATCTTACTTCAGTGTGGAAAAGAGGTGCAGGTTAACGTCCAGCCGGTCGATTCTGTAAAAATCTCACCGTGAAAACTCAAGTGAAGTGAGCTTGATGTGAGCTGTCAGTAGTGTTAATCCCTAGCATTAGTTGGAATGACAGCTCACTCCACGCTCACTTCACCTAAGTTTTCACGGTGAGATGGTTACAGAATCGCACTGCTGAACTCCATCTCTGTCAAATATTTTTAACGCTTACCTATATATTTATCCACTTGTCTATATATTATAGGCTGTGCCGCCGTGCTCGCCGCTACCCCAGCGAAGATGGAGGAATACCCGAGCGTAGTCCAGGTGGAGGCAGGCCACGGCCGCTTGTGGCTGCAGACCTGTGTCGGCACCATCCTGACCCGTCTTTATGTCTTGACCGCCGGTCACTGCCTTGTTGGAACGTAAGTAGTATTACAAGCTGTTCTTTGACTCATAAAGTCAGTTCAAAACCTTGTTTCCATACTACCTTTGATGTTATTTATACTCAAACGAATATCTACTTTATGGGAAAGTAAATTAAGTTGATTTCAGATTGGAAAAGTCATTTAAAGTTGTAGCGCAACCTAAACTTTAAGTGTGGGTACTAAAGTTGTTTTTCCAAAAAAACTTATATTTGTTTACATGTTTGGGATCGCGAACGCAGTTTAGAGTTGTAACGAGGTAGGGTCTAGTCGAAAGACCCGCAAGCGCAACTGTCGAGTGTCTTCTGGCCTCTGGGTTTGATTCCCGGGTCACCGTGTTACTACCGCCTTTCAAAGACACCAAATAACTTAAGCCAACAACGGGTTGCTGCAAAGTCATCATAAATCAGTGCGCTCATAATAAATTATTGCGCTTTACCATCAACGATTGCATCACTGCTTTCCATCAGGCGGGATCGCAGTCAACAACTACTTTATATCTTAAAAAAATAAAATTTGATAGGTATGATAGAGGTATTTATTTTGAGAGTATCTTTTCTTTCTCTCGTATAACACACGCCATCAATGATAAAACCGCGATAAAAATAATTAGCAGAAGTGGCACTGGGTTGGCCATGTTTGCCGAAGGACCAATGGCCGGTGGAGCAGACGAGTTCTAGAGTGGAGACCGCATATCTCCAAGCGTAGTGTGGGACGCCTGGGTCCCCCAGCTAGATGGACCGACGACCTTAAGAAGGTGGCTGGGACAGATTGGATGCGGAAGTCGGAGGAGAGGGTGTTGTGGCGAAGTCGATTTTACTAAATTGAGTTATTTCCAAATTATCTGTTTTACAAGAGTATCTTTATTTACCTTATATGTATATAATTTATATTTTCAGCGTCCTTGATTCCCGCATCACCCGAGTGAGGGCAGGCGCCCCCAGGCGCGGTTGTGATGGTCAGATCGTTGGTGTACAGAGCGCCATCAGGCATCCCACCTACACCTTCAAAAGCTTCGATGGTAACGTGGGCCTCATTCGCCTGCAGGCATATCTGGCCCTCGGCCCCACAGTCCAGCAGGCTCGTATAGCGGCTAAAGGACTCGTCTTCCCCGCTAACGTTGCTGTGACTATCGTCGGTTGGGGCCGTACTGCTGTGAGTTGAATTTTTATCAAAAGCTAGTTTCTGAACATGACTTCGTTTGTGTGGAAGCCGTAAGATACACAATATACTAAAGCAACAGTTTCATTTTTATAAAAGTCCCTCGCCTGCAAACGCTATTACTTTGTTCTCGCTTAGCGTTCTTGCTGATTTTCTCTCTTTTTACTCGGCTCCTAGGGTCATAGCATCCTGTTAAATAACCTCCCTCAAGAATTGAGCAATCAAATTTAATAAAAAGGTCATATCTGGCTGGTACTTCCAGAGATTAGCGCGTTCATACAAACAAACCCTTAAGCTTTATAATAAGTATAGATAGATATACCAGGTTTTTCAAACATAGATCATAAACAAAAACTTTAAACATTCATGTTTAAATAAAATCATTTACATACACTTTTCAATTGTTAAAGAGTTGTAAATTAAGAATATTTTAGCCCGTTCTAAAGCGACACTCTTTTAAATCTAGTTATAACAAAATCATGGCATATGGCATTGTTTCCACATTCTTCTCTTTTTGCTTTCGAGATGAGCTAAGTTCTTTAACTCTATATTTTTCGTCTACCAACTAAACTGTACGTCATTAATAAGCCTTTCTTTTTTCAACAGCAAGACGTGCTCTGGGCCGACCGCGACCTGTACAGTTCCCAGCTCTACACAAGTGACCACAAGAACTGCGTCAGGAAATACGATGAGCTGCTCATTTCCATCGAGGTCACCAACAACATGATGTGTGCCACCATCCCCGGTAAAGATGGGGCCAACTGGGGAATCAGGGATGGCGGCTCTCCGGTCTTCTACGACGGTGTCATGGTCGGTTTCCTTTCTTTCGGTAGCCCCTACGGTGCTAACTTCCCCTTGCTCGCCACCGCCGTCTCTCCTTACACCGACTGGATCATCAAAAATGCAGTTTACTAAGTTGAATATGGCAGTCTAATTTATTAATAAATTTATTTCATTTTCTTAAGTTTTTTGTTGTTATTTTCCCTTTGAGTTTATTTAATTTTTACTAAGAGTATATGCCTAAGCGTAACTATTATACAGGGTGACAGGGAAACTTGACGTATTCCTTGAAAGGGGTTATAGTAGAGGTCATTAGCAACAAATTAAGTTCAGTCAACTAGGGGTCAAAACTGGATGGTTGAAAAATAAACATTTTGCTAATAAAGTCCTTTTATTTCTGAGATTATGTAAGTTTTGCAAGCATTTTTTTTTTAAATTGATCACTCATTTTTTAACTTTCAGAAAAGTATCAATTAAATGTTTGGAGTGGAGTACTTTTTTCTCATAATTAATGGTTTTTGGTAACGAGTCAGAACATTTGTAAAAAATCGAAGAACCGACACAGCTCGGTAACCATCCAGTTTTGAACCCTAGTAACTGGACTAAATTTGTTGCTGATGACCTTGACCTTGTATAACGCCTTTCAAGGAATACGTCGAGTTTCCCTGTCACCCTGTATACAACAGCACAAATGCCAAATGGTGTGAACTACTGCAACTGATACAAATTATGTATTGAAATTAGTCAAAATAACTCATACGAGTAGTAGCACCATTGTACCAAGAAAATATTTTTTTTGCAATCTCTTCTCTTACATTTTTTTACAATATTTGCCAATACTACATACAATACAATTGCCTCGTTGATGTAGTGATCACTAGTGCTACTGCTGAGCATGAGGTCCTGGGTTCGATTAATCCCATGTCGAATCAATTCTTATTGGACCATTCCATCAGGAATTTCTCAGCAGCAGCCTGGAGTCTGGATTTGTGCCAACTTGATGGCAACAGGCTCGCCCCCTGTTACATAGGACTTAAAACTGATCGGCGAAATGTGAGTGTTCTATAGGTAAGTACAGCACCCGTTTGGCAACACAGCCGTGATGGTATAAACATCAATACAATCAATACACGACAATACAATTATAAATACAATTGTACAACAACAAACAACACAATACAAACAATTACACAATTATACAGTATAATTGTATTCAGTTCTTGAAACCAGGTAATTCTAGAACTTGAAATGCAGCGAAAAACGTGGTGTAATAAGCAAAATAGATAAGCTAATATTTCATTAATGAATTAAAGGTAAATAATATTAGATAAAAGACAAGCACACGATTACCAGCTGCTATTAAATGACTTAATTAATCCTTTAAAAAATATCAAAGTAGATAAGTGTAACTAAGGCCCGGTTTTTTGATCCGTAGTTAACTCAACAAATTGTTAAAAATAGTAACTAAATGGTTAATTTTTTGCAAAATGTGTTTATTGATTAATTTTTATTTTATCTAATGATATAATATCATTGCTAATGGTCAAATAATTAACTATTAGTTAAAAAAATAACCATTATATATTTGAGGTATCAGTATTTTTATAATTTAATGTTACACCCTTGTCGCTACGACACTATGTGTTGGCGACCGTTTTCGGGAGCCCATTATTGTGTGTGCAAGTCACCCCCTGCCATTTTATCCGTGTATATTATATGTATAACACTGGTCAGGCAGGAAACATAGTTCTTCTATAGTTCAAGGTAACCAATCCATTATAACCACCCAAACCCATAGCCCGACTTTTTATTTTTCCATCTCTTGCAATAGTTCTACACCAACCGGGGGTTGTCCTTGGGTGCACTTGCATAGTGCATACAGGGATAATCGTCGGTTGGTGCCGCATTTCATTAAGATTTCCTAAGGGGCCTCTGCGAGTTGGCTTCGGCCCCTCGTACGCCTTCCAAAGGATCAGGACCCCATGGTCCCGAGATATGTAAAAACATAAAAATATGTAAAGTAGGCACGCGAGGTTGTCGACATGTGGCATTTGGGCTGGCATAATGATTGCTGATCATTGTGTCAATAGTTGTGACAGCCAATGGGTTAATAGCCACGAGCCTCGACTAACACCTGAGGAGGCTCTCGTTGGGCAGCTGGATCAAGGGCTTGATTCAGAATGCATACTTCTGGACACGGCACGGCTTCTGGCTCGCATTATCACCGGTAGCTTAGACCCTCCGATACCGGTGGAAACCTATTTTTTATATTCTAATATTTCCTACTATTTCCTACTAATAAACTAATATATACATATAATATTATAAATGCGAAAGTTTGTATGGATGGATGGACGGATGGATGTTTGTTACTCTTTCACGCAAAAACTACTGAACGGATTTGGATGAAATTTGGCACACAGATGGTTTATAACCAGGATTAACATATAGGATACTTTTTATCCCGATATTCCTACGGGATCGAGACTTATGCGGGTGAAACCGCGGGGCGCAGCTAGTATTTAAATAAAGGAGATAACATATGTACAAGTATAAAAAAGGGGGGCCAAAAATCATAGGGGATCAAAAAATTGGTCCGTATCGTTGTCAACAGGAAAAGTGCCCAAAACGCTGGCAGCATTGCCACGATGTATGGCAGCCGCTACAGCACAGCCCGCCGTGTTGGGGTGCTGGGATGGCGCAAGGGTGTCGACACATGTTGCATTCTAACTTCACCTCACTTCATTACCTAACTGCATCGTTACCTAATTTTCAAGGAATTATGGACATTCCGTCTCGTCTCTTAACACCGATGTACAGACGCCAGCACATCAAGCTACTACAATCTGTCAAATTTCTTTAATAGATTTTCAACTTTATCGCTGAAGCATTAAGGTTCAAGGTTGATTGGGAAAATTTGACAGATTCGGGTAGGTTGACCTGCTGGCGTCTGTACATTGATATTCTATTTATTGGTATATTGGCGTGGCTAGCTGACATATGGCAAATAGTTTAATTTAATGTTCTATGTCTCATAATATTAACTACTTTGCATATTGTAAAGAAGCATTTTTTTTTAACTGGACATGCAGCTGTGCTGCTGGGGAGTTTGTTGCGCCATTTCTTCCCAGCGAAAGCACTAGGAAGTGGTGAAGGGCGGCCGTTTTGGGGGAATGTCTTATGTAATTTTTACCTTCGAAAAGTGCTGATTCTCAGCCTAATTTGAATAAATGACTTTCAAGTTTGTTTTTTTTTTTTTAGACCTCAAAGGAAATAAACAAATAAAACATTGATAAGTAATCAAATGACTGCCGCGCTGGTTTAGTGATCGTGTCACTACTGAGGGTAGGGTATTAGGTTCGATACTAATACTAGTGGCGATATTTACATCGCCATTTGCGATCTACACTGACGTCACGCAAAATCCTGCATCACGCAAGCAGAGTTTACCGTGCGAATAGCATATACATATACAACGTCCCGACATCAATCGTTGGGCAGTTGCCCACCAGATGCGACACCCGTCTGGTCGGAGGATCCTCCATTTTCTATGGAGGATAGGGAACTTGTTCCTCATCCCTCTTGTTTATGAATATTGTAAAGGCGAAAGCAGCTCTGTCTATTTGTTACCTTTTCACACCTACGCCACTGAACCGATCATTTAATAACGAACTTTGATAATGACTTTTCATCATGAAAAGTAGCGGTAGTAGTGGTAGGTAAATATGGGACTGAAAAATAATAACTGTATCCTGCTATCCTACTTAATAATATCCTACTTCCTACTAATAATAAAAACGCGAAAGTTTGTGTGGACATATGGATGGATTTTTGTTACCCTTTCACACAAAAACTACTTAACGGATTTAGATGAAACTTTACAGTAACATAGCTTTTATATCAGAATAACACAGAAATAGTATTCCCTCGAGATCGAAACATGCGGGTGAAACCGCGGGGCGCTGCTAGTGTCTGCCTTACCGTTCGAGGAATAGGGGCGTGACCTTTTGATTAATTAAAACTCACTAGATATTGCTCAAAACAATTAAAAAAGTTAGTGAAAACTGATCGCTTATGGATATTTTTTAATTCCTCCGTAGGTTCAAACTCAACAAATTGCTTAAGTTGGACAGATTCACTCTAGTTCAGACAATTTACTTATCTAGAAAATATATTAAGAAGAGAAAAGGCGTTTATCAGGCCAGGTGAATTGTGGTCGCTGTTAGAACTAGGAATAAACATTAACGCCTATTATTGTAATAGCAGCAACGTGTGAACTTACAACATAACATATGTATTTCCAATTGGGGCTTGTGGCTAAGCAATAACAGCCGCACGGGTCGATCGATCAGGTTACACTTGCTGCGGTTGATCCGTGGAGTTACCATCTTTACATACCAAACCCTACCGTGATTTTTTTTTCCTGTCTTACCAAGGGGTAACGTATTACCGAGTAACTGGGTTGTGGAGGTTAGATAGGAAGTCGCTCTATGTAAAATACTGGTATTCAGCTGCATCTGCTAACGTGCTTTCCGAGGCATGGAAGGGTCTTGATACGTCATTACTTCCATTACCATTACTTATATTAATATAATCCTTTATCGTTTATCTTCATTATTTAATCAAAAACAAAACCATCTATCAATACGATAGTGCTATAACAATTGTATTTCCCATTTGATACGAACAGCTGTAAATGTAATCGGCAATACAATTTATGTTAGATCCGTTCACGTCTGGACTGAGGCGGAAAATACAGCCTCCCGGGAATTAGACGGGCACTTTGTAACTATCTACAAGCTGGGCAAATAAGAGGTATACACTTTATTTTTAAAATGTTATTCTATGAAACATAAAAATAAAATTATTAAGTATTTTTATTTAAAAATAGTATTTAGGGCCGGCAATTCAGTATGGAAAATAATCCCATACAATTGTCTACCTCTAGCAGCATGGCAGATGTGAACCCTTTTCACTGCGTTTTTCATGACATTTTCACACATTTCCTGCGTTATTTCAGTGACTGTGTCTCAGATATATTGTTTTAAGGTTCATTGGCCTGTTATTAAAGACACGTCCCTCTAGATAGCCCCACAAACAAGTTAGGAGCTGTTAAATCCGGGGATCTTGGGGGCCAATCAATGTCCCCGTTTCTCGAAATTTATCGACCCGGAAACGTTCTTTTCAATGTCTCGATTATGGCTCGTGCCGTGTGACATGTGGCCCCGTCTTGTGGAACCACATGTTTCCTAAGCCCAACTGATTCACTTGATGTAAGAAAACTGCTTTATCTGTTACAATGCCATGCTGCTCAAAGAACAATGGCGAAAGCTTAGCTGACTTTAATTTGAGCGTCTAAAAGTGACTTATATACGAAGGCAGTTCTATTATTTTTCTACGTTTTTTCAAAGTATCACATTACCTAGTTAACTCCGGATAAAAAAATTATTTTAAATGAAAAGTTATTTGATTTTTTCATTGACAATTAGTGATGCCATTTTGTATTTATTCTGCCAAGTGACAGTAAGTACAGTATTATTGTAATAAAATCAGTTTTAGTTTGTTGTTGTAACAAAAAGGAGTAAATGAATTAACAATAATGTTTATTTATAAGTGGAAGTGTTCTTTGTAGGGAGGTAAAAATATTGTAGTGTAAAAATAAATTAATTACTTTCAATTAATGACTGGCAAAAAGACTATTATCCCAAGTCGAAAAAAATATCTTGGTTTGACAACTGTTGATTGTTCTATGGGGTTGCCAGGTCGCCAAACCTAATAGCCGGACAGAGTTTGGCCGGACATTTGGGTAGAAAGGCCGGACACCCTACATTATTGAGGATTTTGTGTCTCAGTATTAATAGGTACGACAAAAAAATTGTATGTAAAATCAAGCTTTTTTGATTATTGTCATAATCAGTCATCGGCGCTCGCTCGTTTGCGAAATGTAAAAAGCCTAACAAAAGCCGGACAAGCCAGACACCGTTTATTTTGGCTGGACACGCAATCAGAAAGCCTACCTATGTCCGGGTTTATACGGGCAACGCTAACCATAAACATAACCTACAAAAGTTCATGACTGAATTTCTATTATTCTCGGACTTCTCGAACAAAAATTCTTGCACAAACTAATTCAGAAGTTGACGCCGAGTTAAACAAGATATTTTTCATTTAAAGACGCAAGAATTAAATCTCAGCTAAATTAATGTATGGGTGGCTGCCATTGTTCTTTAATCACTAAACGAGTTATTGTTTGCCGCGACGGCAATTTTCTTAGAGTTTCCGCAATACATGATTGGGTTGAGTAGAATGTTTTAATAATTAAAACACTTTGTTCAGTCGTAAAACGCTCTATAACAAATTTGCCGTGTCTACTATATACTTATATTTAATCGTTTTGCATTTCTTCTAACAGTTATAAATTCGTCCTCTTCATCTCCATTTTCCTCACTATCTGGTCTTAATCGCTTTTCGGGTCCAGTACGTAATAATAGCGGACTAGATGAGCGTTTATCACTAGTCTGCTGATCCCTTTCCTCAACATTTTCATCACTATTTACACTCAAACAAACTTCTTCGTCACTTTTACTTGTGATAATAATTTATTAAAATTATGGAGGGTTAATGTAAAAAAACTACTCTTAACGTTGGAACTTAGTTGTAGTAAGTGTGCGCTCAGAACGGCACATCGCACGCGATAAGAAAGGTTGTAAGTTTTTGTTTACCTCTTACGTCATAGACTCCATTTTTATGATAAATAAATAATAAATAAATAAAAATTTTATTCAAGTATAAAGTAAAGTAAAAATATGATTTACATTAATTACAATCGAGGAACGTTAAAATTCTAACTGTAATTTAGACCTGCCTGATATAGGTTTATGAAAAACCTGTATTTCAGGCCATCAATTTACAACAAACATTTAAAAAGAAGACAACAATAAATGTACTAGAAGCTAAATTGAAAAGAAGGTATAATATTTACAATGACTTAAACAGTAACTATTTGGATATATTATTTTAAAACTAGATTATGTAAGATATACAATAATGTTTAAATAAATTAAAGTAGATAACGTGTATGATGTGTATGATTAGTAGTTTATGGTTAATGGTTTCGAAGGCCGCGCTTAAATCCAAGTAAATAATAGCTACCCTCATTGCGGAAACACTCACGCTTTTTTCCCATTGGGGTAGGCAGACAAAACTACAAAACGCCACGTACTACGATCCTTACATACTTTTGCTTAATTACCCATTTTCATAAACTGAAAATTGCTTGTCTATTATCTACGAAAAAACAAATGAATTAAGCTAATTAATTTATTACTAGAGATATAGTCTCTGGCAATAAATTAATTAGCTTAAACCAGTAGTAAACTGCAAATGCAAGTTGTAAATTTTATTATTTTTATAGAAAGGTTATCTGAATAAATGGAAATACGTTTTTCAGAATACACTGACGAGGTTCCGTAAAATAATAATAGGTATGTCAGCAACACAAACACAAGTAAGTAATATTGTTCGAAAATCTTTACAAGCACAGTATGGTTTTGCGCCAAAATGTGTATTACGAGAATTGACCTTCTGGTCACAAAACTCACTCCCCTTTCCTCACTATCGCTTTTTTTATTAGGAAGTCACATGTCGATATAAATGAAGTATCATGGAATCTAAGTTACAAGCCAGCAAGCATCATTAGTATGTATAATGTGTTACGCTCAAAGATCGAAAACGTTCGTTGAGCGAAAAAGAGATCACAACACTTACGGCTTTTCTTCATTGTGACAACGCGCTGTGGTCCTATAAAATGATAGCCACGACACGAATTAGGCTATTTAACCTTTCTCCAATTGCCGCAACGCGTCATGAGTGTTTTTATAAGAGCCAATACAAGAATTTTGCGATGTGGATCTTTTACAGTGACCAGTGTGCTGTTTTTTCGCACAACGAGCGTTTTCGGTCTTTGAGCGTAACATAAGCATCCCATTAAAATATTTATTTTATCGTGGATGAGAAGTCTCATCATCATTCCTTTTCTACCAACAGGCAGGAGGCGCTGCTTCTGCTGTCTTACGTGACGTGACGATCAACACCATCGACCGGGACCTCTGCGCCGCTCGCTACGCCAGCCTGATCATTCCTCAAATAGTCACAGAGAACATGATTTGCGCTGGTATCCTCGATAAGGGAGGCAAGAATGCCTGCCAGGGAGACTCTGGTGGTCCCCTGTACCACCAAAACTTGCTTGTTGGAGTACTTTCCTGGGGCAACCGGTGTGCTAACAACTTTTACCCTGGAGTGAACGTGAGAGTCTCCTCCTACACTAACTGGGCCGTGGCTACTGCCGCCGACATGATTGAGTTAATATGATTGTGTTTTGTTGTTTATTTATTTTGGAAATTGTAATTAAAAGTATCACATTTTATTTTTTTGTGTTTTTATTTATGAAATCCGCTGAGGTCGGCCCAGAAAGCCGTGGCGTAATGACCTGTACGCGTATCGCGAGGGCTGGTATAAGGTGGCGCGGGAAAAGAGTTCCCGCCAAAGAGTTCCTGGAAGGACTTGGGGACTTTGCCAACAGTGGGCCAGTATAGGCAAAACCTAAAAAAAAAGAAATCTATACATGTTATTCCTGCGAATGTTGTAAAAGCGTGTTACAAAGCTTACAGCACTATCTATCCATCTGCCAAGCATGGTTATAATGACAATTCTATAACCATGTCGGTTTATATTACGGGAACGGCCGAGACTTACGTGTTGAAGGTCGTGGGTTCGAAGCGAAGCAGGCCATTTACTTTGTCTAAATTATTTCATCACCACTGCTTTCAAAACGGTGAAGGAAAACATCGTGGGGAAACCGACATGTCCTAAAACCTAACCTCTACTCAAGAACGTAAATAACGCAATGTTGTTGAGCTGTTAAAATTAAAGCCACTTGTACTGTTAGTGTATTGCGCAATTACTCCGCTGTTTGATAAGAACTTCAATATTATTCTTATATCAGCCCAAACTACCCCACTGTTGGGCAAAGATTTCCCACACGACTTGTGGTTGTGGTCCAATCTTTGAAGAAGCGGTCGAGTTCGCACACAACCCGTCTAATTATATGATGATAATCAATAACATGTCTCTGGACCAACCCCTTTTAACCAACCTACAACAAACGCATTAAAAATAATATACCTAAGTATTCATAAAAATATTTTGTAGGAAATAAATTTTAAGTCCGATACAGTACAATACCTTTCAATACAAATAATTTCAAACAAAGGCTCTCCAATCTAGACTCAAATTCCAGGCAACTCTCCCGGGCACACGATCAATAGTTCCCGCCTATCCCGACCCGGACTACGCATGCGCGGCCGCCATTTCAGCTCCCTTAAACAAGTCGGAAAACGGGATAGATTGCAACAGTCAAAACAAAACACAGACTCAGTGAGTGCAAAGTATCTTATAAAATGGGCAAAGGTAACTCAGACAGGGATCCTGAAGGTAAGAAATAAACCTTTTTATTGTTATAACTGTAGATTTATTTAATATCTGTGTAGAAAAGAGGATTTTTGTGTGTTTTTGAGAGATTTTCGGGCGAAAAGAGTCATCTCTGTGTGGAATGAAGGTGTTCTATTAAACTATGTAGACTCTTATTTTAGTTAAGTATTTGTTTTATTTATATCTGGATATCTTTATTTAGAGATTTATCGGTTTACCTTAGTGTTAAAATATCTTAATGTTGATTTCTTAAGGGTTGTTAACCTGAAGCTTGCGATTAGAAGTGGATGAAGATGGTCTAACGTGGGCCAATGTGTACATGACTTGAGTGACTTAGCTTAGATTGTTCGTTCAATCCTTTGTTAATGTATTTTCTTTGTTCTTCATGTTCCAATATTTTTAAATGGCGATAATAGGACGAGGCAGTTTCATTCATCTTCGTAGAATGTTTTTTGGAGTAAAATTAGTAAAATTGCTGTGATTTATGAGCTTTGTTAAACTAAAGGGTTTATTTTTGGTTTACGGTTCTCAGTTTATTTTCTTATTGTTTTTTTTTCCTGTTTTATCTAAGCCTAGTATGAATAAAATATGAACTGCTTAGTTTAATAGTTCAATTGCCTTCTGTATGTATCAAAACAGCACCTGAAAAACATGTCTTTTTTTGCTCAACTATCTACTTATCTAGGTAGGTAGGTACTTGGTACTTATTATTTTCTTATAATTACTTAAACATTTTCATATTATTATGAGCAGTGGTGGCCCAGTGGTATCGGCTCTATTTGACGAGTTGTAGGTCGTAGGTTCGAACCCAGACAGAGCTTTTCTTTGTGTAGGTTTCGTCACCACTGCTCTCTAAAGGTAAAGGAAATCGTCGTACGGCAACCGGCATGCCCTAGAACCAAAAATTCGAAAATTTTTGACATCTACCAACCTGCACTGGGCCCGTGTGGTGGATTACAGCCCACTCCCTCTCACCAAGAGGAGGCCTGTGTCCCAGCAGTGGGAACATTATATGGCTATAATTTACCACGCGGGCCCAGTGCGGGTTGGTAGATGTCACATGTCTTCAAATATTATCAAATTAGCATTGGCCAAAATCACCACATTTGATACAATCTGTGATGGCAGGTTATAATAATAATATTTTTTATTTATTTCAGACATAACTCTATAGAGTCCATAGTTTTAAAACTCATACATTTAAATTACTTATAAAGTATTTAACATTCTAAACAGACAAAAACCCAAAATAAAATTGTGACTAATTAAATTAAAATATTCATCAACACATTAATTGTCAAAAAATTATAAAAATGTCAGAATCGTTTAAAAATAAAATGTCAAATATCAATTTGTCAAAACGTTATAAATATGTCAAAATATTAAAAAAAAAAAATTATTTAAATTACCACACAGTGAGATACAGTCCTTTGACAGTTATTTTATTCGTCACTACGAGTATAAGGTTGCTGTTGCGTCACTGCAACTGAAAAATCTTTCAAAATCACAGTGATCTTAATTGTCGTTACAATAGAGTTGCTGCTGTCAGAAGTAAAATAACTTTGAAAGGACTGTTCTGGCTTTGCTCCTGCCTACCCTGTCTCCGTACCCACCGGTACCGATATATTTGTAAAAAAACGATGCTGAAATATCCATTTTACAGTTTCAGAAGACATGGTGGAGTCGATAGACGAGCTGAAAGAAAGGCTGTCAGTCATGAAGAAAATGATGGAGGAGCGGAAGGCTCAAGGCTCTAACCCCAAAGAGCTGTTCCAAGGCCAGGCTTCCAGTCTCCAGGGCACCACTATGATTGATGGGAACTTCCTCAGTTTCGTTTTCGGAGGATCACTATTCGTGATCATCAGTGTATCAGTATACGCCTTTTACAACCTTTACCATGCAGTCCTCAAGAAATTCCCTTCGACCCACACGGAGTTGTAAATTGAACTGTATTGAAACACTACAAGGTTTATTTGTGATTGGTATTAATGTGTAAAAACGGACAATATTGTTTTCTTAGTTCGGAATGATTAAAGTATGATGTAACTTTTTGGGTTGTGTTTTATTATCCTGCACCCTAATTGCGTTACACATTATTACAATCTCAATCTGAATTATTTTGAAGGATATTGCTAATCCATTGCTTCATATGTTCGAAAAATTTGTCTGCTCAACAATGTAAATAACGCAATGAATATTGTTGAACTGTCAATGAAAGCCATTGCTACTGATAGTGTGTTACGCAATTACCCTGCTCCTCTATGTACCATAAAGCCCTTTGTACACACACGTTTTTCTACGGCGCGGTTTATACGCCGTACCGTGAAGAAACCGTGCCGTGTACAAAGGACCCTATGGTAATGTATCGAGAAGTCACTTTTGATCGTAAATATTCTTCTTGATCATTACAAATGATACATATATAAAGTCGCGCCATCTTCCCATGGGGGTAACCACCAACTGCAAAACACCATCCGCTACGAAGCAAAATGAGTATGTAACTCCTTTATCTTCGTTTGCGTTCATAATACACTTTCAATCGTAATTTGCAGTATGTTGAAGGATATTGCCAATCCATTGCTTCATATGTTCGAAAAAATTGTTTGTTCAACAACTTAAATGGCGCAATGAATGTAGTTCAACTGTCAGAATGAAAGCCTACTGTTAGTGTTTTACGCAATTACCCCGCTGGATATTATAGGAAAGCCTGGTGCTGAAACACAATTTATGAGTATCTTGTGGGCTTCGACCACGAGCTGGTTTATAGATTTGGATTTAGGTTGTTTTCTTACACACAGACAAACCGTGGAAGCGGTTTTGTGGGGCATAGTTTTAATTATAACTGCTGTAAACGTTTTATAAATAAAGATACATAACATAACAGAGCTTGCAGAATAAGCCAACTGAAGTGGCAGTGGGCTGACCATGTTTGTCGAAGGACCGATGGCCGGTGGAGCAGACGAGTCCTGGAGTGGAGACCTCGTTTCGGCAAGCATAGTGTGGGACGCCCCCCAGCTAGATCGACGGACGACCTAAAGGAGGTGGCTGGGACAGACTAGATGTGGAAGGCGGAGGACAGGGTGTTGTGGCGCAGCCTGGGAGAGGTCTATGGCCAGCAGTGGACTGCGATAGGCTGAATTGTCTTTTTTTTTTTTAAAACTTTACCACACTAGGAATTACTTCTGTATCGTGGGTAAGCTTACAAATATGTAAACGCACATACACAAACAGCCAGACACGGAACAACTACCTGTAGACAATACAAATATTTGTTCCGTGCGGGAAGCGAACCCGCGAAACGCAGTGCAGCAGTCGATCGCTCAGCCACTGCGCCAACCGTGTCGTCAATTGTTGATTGAACATACCAAGGAGCCTAATTTGCCATACGTTCCATTGAACTGTTGGGGAGTTTGTTGCGACACTTCTTCTTCCCAGCGATAGGACTAGGAAGTGGTGAAGGGCGGGCGTTTTTGGGGGACTGTCTTTTGTAATTTTGACGTTCCAAAAGTGCTGATTCTCAGCCTAATTTGAATAAATGACTTTTGATTTTGATTTGATTTGATTTGAACTATCGCATGACACAACATTAAAGACCAGTGACTTCATTTCTTACCATTACCCCATAGGACTGTCGGTGCGACGACCGCGAAACGGCCAAGCAGAACATTTTGACCAAGATGTAAGCTTTATAGAGTTAGGGGCTTGGCACTACATTAGATTAATTAATTTTAAGCAAGTTCACAGTCTGAGGGGCAATTCCCGTAACAGTAAAAACGTGCACAGTCTGATTTCAGTCTTAATTTGTCAAAAATACCATTAATTCCCTAACATTTTTGATAAGTTTTTGACACTGACTGTCGCTGAGATGAGATTGCGGCTAGATTTTGAACGTTTTTAATTACGGGAATTGGTGTTCAGGTAACTTTTTAACGTAGAGCGTTATAAGCGTCTTGGCAACCTACTTTACATTAAATGTTGTTGGTGGGATGCTAATTTGACTTCAGCAGTGCGATTCTGTAACCATCTCACTGTGAAAACTTAAGTGAAGTGAGCGTGGAGTGAGCTGTCATTCCAAATAATGCTAGGGATTGACACTACTGTCAACTCACTTCAAGCTCACTTCACTTGAGTTTTCACGGTGAGATTTTTACAGAATCGACCGGCAGTTCCTTTATCTTAATTTATTTTTGTTACTTATCATAAATAAATCACCGCAGTCATTTTTGAACACGCTCCAATTACTACAAACATGAATTAGAGGCAAACTAAGAACAAACTTACTTTCCATATTCATTTGTAAACGAGTTTGTACTCGTAACAGAACGGCGAATAAAACCCCGTTCAGACTCTGATGTAAAACACGTTTTCAACCCTTTAAAACATCATAAACCCACAATGCAACCACACACCGCCACATTGCAAAGTAAATTCAAGTTGTAAGTGACAAGGTTGAGAATTGCATAGTAAAATTCGCAGTGGGGGCGAAATAGGGTGGTGAAATAAATGCATTATGCATCATTATGCATTTTGCAAATTCATCTAATTTCAGAGTGATGTAGATGCTGTTGGTGTTTTGTTTAATTTTGAATTCGCTTTTAATTTTAGTAGTTGGGGGTGAAACTGGTGAAAGCTTTAGTTGAAAGGGTTGAATTGTGATTTAAGTAGTTTTGGTTGTCAAAGAAGGTTCACAGCAGTTTTGATTTTAATATGTAAAGGGAATAAATATTTGTATTGCCTACGGGTAGTTGTTCCGGGTCTAGCTGTTTGTGTATGTGAATTTAAATGTTTGTAAACGCACCCACAAACAGGAGTAATTCCTAGTGTGGGACAACACGTTTTTTTTTTTTTTTTTTTTTAATTTAAAGTAATTGGTCTGTGAAGATTGGATTGTGATGATGGTGACACACGAGCGGCACGCGTCAACGGCAGAGGTAAGTAACTGCAGCCATCGTCACGCGTCTGTACACTGTTGGTAGCAGCGCAGCAAGCCCAACGGGTAATTGCGCACCTTCCCAACACTCTGACAATGGCAATGTTTTTCATTGTGACGGTTAGTTAACAATCATTGGAGTGAATATCAACAACTATGATTTTTACCTAATTTTGGTGGAATATTTTGTTTTTGAATGTTTAAAGGATATATGTTAAGGAATACGTATTCAGTTACATAAAATATAATTATGTACAACATTATGTGTAACAAAAAAACCTTATTTATCACGTGACTCAATCATCAACTTTGAAAGTTAATATCTCGGAAACGTGACACTCCGAGACCAAGTTATCTTATTAGATACTGTTTTTTGTTTGTTTTTCTTTGAAGTACGCAACTCTAAAAAGTAATTTAGGTGTAACTAAGAATTTTATGTGATTGGTATAATACCACCAAAACCACCAAAACTGCACCACCACAATTAGAATCTTGTTGAATATGTTTATTTTAAAAAATACTACTAAGAATATAATAATTATATTTGTATCATTTTAAAAGCATACCAAGGCTTTTGTTGTCTTTGGAAGCCGATTTGGGAAAAGGCAGATGATGACGATGACCAAAGCTTTTTACTATCACAATAAAATTATAAAGGCGAAAGTTTGTGAGTGAGTGTGTGTGTGTGTGTTTGTATGTTTGTTACTTCTTCACACTCAAACGGCTAGACCAATTTTGATGAAATTTGGTACGGACGTGGCTGACACCCTGGATTAACATATTGGATACTTTTTATCCCGATGTTTCTACGGGATCGAAACTTATGTGGGTGAAACCGCGGGGCGCAGCTAGTAAACAGATATCACAACACCGACTTAGTAATAAAATGTTTTAAAACATCAAAACCAAAATTGCAGGTTTTTTGTCCGATTACTACAAAAAGACTTACTTAGTAACAAAAAAAAAAAGAAGAAGAAGAGTAACCGACCCCAGCATAGTTGGGAAAAGGCTAGGCAGATAATGATATACTTTACTAGATGCGTCCCGCGGTTTCACCCGCATAAGTTTCGATCCCGTGGGAACATCGGGATAAAAGTATCCTATATGTTAATTCTGGTTATAAACCATCTGTGTGCCAAATTTCATCCAAATCCGTTCAGCAGATTTGGCGTTAAAGATTAACAAACATCCATCCATCCATCCCACCATCTATTCATCCATACAAACTTTCGCATTTATAATATTAGTAGGATTATACACCAGAAAATATATAACAAAATATATAGTTATCACTACAAAATATTCAATAGGAGGGCTTCCCATCATCATCATCAGCCTATAGCAGTCCACTGCTGGATATAAGGCGGCCTTATCACTTTCAGAGATCTCTGCCAGGCAACCTTGGATAGACTTGAGTGCAATCGACAAGGCAAATGAAAAAAAAATGAAAAAGCGTTTATTCGTGGTGGCCTAAACTTTACAAACAAATTTTACTTCTGCCAAACTGCAGAGCAGTTTGTTGGCAGATGTAGCTCCCATGTTTATTTATTTATTTATTAATCACAATTTGTACAAGAATAGGATAGACGGCGCCCCCCAAATTTTATATTATACACTTAAACGTGTATACATTTTTATATTTTGTAAACAATACATTTACGGCTAAACATTACCTATAACTAAACAATCAATCAATCGAAAACTGCTTTGCAAGTTTCAAACAGTTCCACAAAATAGATTGATCTTGGAAATAAGAATGGAAATAAAGAAAATATTTCAGTGCGTAGGTACTCCATTAAAATATTGAACTGTTTGTACAGCAGCAGCAATTTTCCTAGAAAATAACTAACAGCCTAGAAGAACTAACAGCCTTTTTGTTTTTCTAAGAATACGTGGGAGGGTGCGGGGGCGAGCGTGGGAGGAAATCTGAATGGAATTCATGAACTTTCAGCGGTTTGTTTTCTTGTTACTTGCAAGTTTTTTTAATGCAGTACACGTTTTTATGCTCTGCTCCTGAATGCTTGAAGTTAATCTAACCTATCGCAATATTTCCTTAACACTTTGCGGGACATTAAACGCCCCTTGACTTAATAACAGTGAAACTTATATTGTGTCTCGTGTTAAGTGTCGTTCAATGGGCTGGAAGTTTCAGAAGAAATAACGTGCGTTTTTACTCATTTTTTTTGTGGAAAAAAAATCGTCAGAAATGTTAATTTAGCACAGACTAAAAGGCACAAAACACCACATATTATACAAAAGAAAAGTGTGTGTGTGTTTTTATAGTGAAAAAAAACCATAAATCAGCCTATAATGTTCCCGCTCCTGAACACAGGCCTCCTCTGCGAGAGGAGGCCTGCCGGCCTGGGTGCTGTAATCTACTACGCGGACTCAGTGCGGGTTGGTAAAAACAAAAAAACAACAATGTGAGTATTTTCAGAACAATTTTTCCATAGCCTAATTAACTTGGTACTCCACCAATGTTCCAGTTAGTTTCAGTAAAAAAATTTCCCCCTAAAATAAAACACACTCACAAAGTTTCCCAGAAAAAAAAAACAATTAAATTGCCCACTAAATTAAGCTTATCATTTTTCCTACAACTGTACCAATCAACAGAACAGGAAAAAATTACGTTCATACACGCTTGATATAATGAAACCTCAGTCACGATCAAACGTTTTCGTTGTTTCCGCAACTGAAGGCGTTACACTTTAGTAATTAGCTAATCTGACGTTCATATAGAGGAAACTGTTATACCCGCCCTGTCGAATCGACATGTGCCGGAGGTTGGCTAGGGCTGGAAGTTTCAGAAAAAAAACGTACCTTTTTAACCGACTTCAAAAAAGGAGGTTTTGTTTTCGACCCGTATGTAGGTATGTATGTCCACGATTTTCTCAAAAACTGCAGGACCAATTATGATGTTTCGTTTGTATATATTTTCAGGAAGGTTTCTGTATATAATACATTATTACTTATTGGTTTATGGACAAAGATATTAGAAATGAACAAAAAAGAGTTATTTTTTCATTAATTTCTGCTACGTTATTTTTATCTCATGAGGTGACGCCAGACGCGCGCTTTCCTGCCAGGGCCGCGGGTTGTTCGAAAGAGATACCGTGGCGCAAAAGTCTGACACGCCCTCCCGCTCCGCCCAGAGCGGGAGAAGTAATATGATGATCTCCGAACCAAAAAAAAAAAAGACGAGCGCTTTACTTGTGGTAATTAAGTGAACAAACATGCTCAGAATGTGTGCGTGAAGACGGTTAGCGTCAGCACATAACACACACACGCACACTTCCGACTTAGACATTGTTTCGGACGGTACCGAGAGCTCCTGCGCTTACACACATTTCACAGCGTGTTTGTAAGCGTGGTAAACACAAGTAAAGCGCGTGTCGCTTCGTGAGATTAAAAAAAACTATAAATACAATTAAAATACACAATTTTCTCAGTCCTTATTCTATGTAGTTCAGATGCGAACAGCAAGTCTTTGTTTTAAATATTATAACATTATTTGTTCTAGGAATATAACACGCACAAAAATATGACATATATCCATAAATTCTCAGAAAACATCAACTGTATAGGTACACAAAATTATTAAATTTCACAATAATTCAATGTCATATCCTTATGTATTTTACTGTGTGTACATAAATAATAAAATAAATAAATAAATAATTCAATAACACCTTCGAAATAATGTTCGCAAAGTAAACGGTAAGCGTGGGCAGGAAAACACAAAAACCGTAACTTCCTAGAAATAAATAATTCCCACAGGAACATAGTTAAAAGCATAATATTTAATTAAACACACGGACGGGTACTTACAAAACTTTAATATAATTTGGAAATCAGACCAGACACGGCAACGGAAAAACCAGAGCGTACCAGCCCTAACAAGAACTGACTCACGCTCCCGGCTGTTAACGACAACATTAATGAACTATACCCATCTCTTTCCCTCCCATTAAAGCTTCACTCTGCGGTACTACGCGAGAGAAGGATAGCAATAGGTTAAATTATGTTATAGGGTGGGAAAGTGTGACGTGAACGGAATAAAAATATGGCCAGGGCAGCATACGGCGTACAATGATGGAATCGAAAATTAATGAAAACGTTACGTTGTTTCGTGAGTATTTTGGAACTGTTATTTTATGACGGGTCTTTTATAAATAAATGTATCTAATTGTAACTGTTATTCCAAAAACGTGAAAATTATAAGGTGTTGGCGATGCTTTCGTGCGGTTTGATTTTTTTTACGGCTTGATTGAAATAACTTGTCTATGCACTATTTAATATTCCTTTCTTTCAATTGTTATTAGATACTACATGGTACCTCCATAACCGTACTTAATTCGATTCACCTACACCTTAATACTATGTACATAGGTTGAGCTACGCCAAATTAGAAAAACAGTAACACTACGCACTACAACTACAATTTTCATAATAAATCAACTGCATGTAATGCTCAAACAAATTCAAAGCAATAAATACTTTGGAAAAAAATGGGCAAGAAACTCCATGGACACTCTTTTAAATGAAAATATTGTTACAAAGTTCCAATATATTTCAGCTCTGGGTAAAAATAACAGTTACTTTACGTGAACGTTCCCACCCCTAGGCCACCCCCAGCATGTAACAGGTAAAGGTACTAGCAACTGTAGTCAGTCTGTCTTTCCAGTTACGCTCCAACAGCCCACAGGCACGGTCGCGCTTTCGGGAGAAAAATATTACAAAAATATTTTTTGGCTTTGCATGTTTTAAAAAAAACATTGTGTACGATAGCGGTCCGTGCGAGTTTTGGTGCCTGAATTTTTAAGGTAAGTTTTAGAATGTATATATATATATATATTTTTTTTTTAATTATATCAATACGTGGAGAAGACGCGGCAATTTTATTATTTTTGAAAATGTGCTTTGTTTTTCTACGAACACAGATGTATTAAATAAAAAACTACTATAGGAACGTGCTTATTCACAGCAATTTTTAAAATGAATCCCACTTTTGCCAAAATATTTTTCTTTTACATTATATTCAAGGATAAACAAAAGAAAATCCTAAACAAAACACTGAACACTTTAACAAATAAACCACAGGAAAATTGTAGCAAGAAAAAGACGTCCTTCCGTCGACAGATAACAAAGGAACCTAATAAAACTGTTGCGCGATAATCAACAAGTAGGGAAAACTTCGGGATTTCGTCCAAAAAGCAGGTATTTTGTTACACTGTGCAGAAGAAAAGAATCTTTATCTTAACTTCTGATTGTTCTTTACGTTGTTTGAAGCTGAAACAAGAGGTATTTGAAGGATTTCAAGAAGAATGGATTGCGACGGCGTTGCCGCCCTGCGCGGGTTGTCGAAAGTATTATTTTACACCGTTCAAAGCGGAATGGAAGCATGGTTTTAGGTACATTTTCGTTTTTTTTTTCTAAGTTTTTAATATATATGTGTTGATGTCATAACTATATATAGCTTTTAAAGGTGAGGAACAACGGGCTTCAATTTTATTGAAGCTGACTTCGTTATTCTTTTCACAGATGCTTTAAAACACTTAAGGCTGATTTCACCTAAGTCAGATATCTTTTATTCGTGGAATAAAATTTACATCTGAGGTTTTTATTTGAAAAAAACTGTCAAAAATTGAAAATTTATTCTCAGATTAAGACTTATTTTTGGTATAAAAGTTTGCCGGAATTCTTCCTTAGATAGATAAATAATTTATTTCTATGTTAGAGGGTTTGGTTTCCGCACTTAATCCTTCAAGCGGAACATTAGCGTGGGCCATGGCAGCCGTCGGTAGTTATTCCAACCAGCCCACCTGCCTCCAGAAGTTGATTACGTTTAAAATATATATATTTAGGGCACACCAAATGAATAGCACAATCCACAAAAGCATAATTAAATGATAACTATCTTCATGAATACAAAGAAAATACAAGGCGCCATTAAATGAAAAAAAAAAATATATAGAAGGAAAGTGTGACAGATTTTAAAACAAATAAAGAACAGAACAAAACGATCGAAAGAGCTGGAAGTCATGGCGAGAGAGAGATCTTTGTTCAACATTAGCATGATACAGGCTAACAGTAAAGAACAAAAAAAAACATTAAAAGAAAGGAAAGTGACACTGACTGAAATTCTTAATAAATTCAAATAAGGAACAACACGTGCACTAGACACTTCAATATACTTATATTAAAGTGTCCTGTGCACGTGGCGTGGTTTAATATTTATTTATATTATACTTTATTGTACACCAGAAAATACGCAACAAAAATACAATTAATATTACAAATCATACATTGGGCGGCCGTGTCGCTTGTTGCGATCTCTTCCAGGTATTGTTTATGAGTAGGTAGGTCTTCAAATATTAAAGTCGATACTTCTTGGTTGACAGCCCAAACCTGATAAGGGTCTATTTCAGCACCTTTTGGTCGGCTACATCTTTGCCTAATGATTCATAAAATTGATTAAATATGCGTGGGTATGTTTCTAAATTAAGCCGGTGCCTTTGTTGAAAATAAAAACTCATGCAAATAATTTAAAACGTCCTTATGCCGTTTTTTTTGTGGGTTATAATTATCTAAGGATAAATTTCGTAGAGTATTTATTTATTAGGGTTTTATTTAGGCGTCTAGGCATAGTCCTAAATAAACTATGTCCCATCTGCTAGAGTATCCCAATTGTCAGCTGCACCCTTGACGATCTGAACTACGCCGCTGACGCCGTTATTGACTTGGCTACCCAGATGTACCGTCGAAATAAGAAAAAGAAGAAGAAAACCTATTTTGGAGTCAATTATCCATTTCAATAAACTTACAAATAAATTAATCAGCAATTTTCGAACGTCAAAATTACATAAGACAGTCCCCCAAAACGCCTCTGCGATATTTTTCTAGATACTCGATATTATCTAAAAGAATACGTAAATATTATTTTGCCGCATTTCAAGACCTTCAGCAAATATACTTCATTCCGAAGGTATCCAGTTAATCTCACCGATTTATCTCCAGAGGTAATAAAAACACTGCGGAAGCAAACAAAATAAGATATTTTTTCTCATAAATGGTTCTCAGCCACCCAAATCACTTTATCACTTGCTGGAGCTGCCAGAAGGTGCGATTAAGGGAATTTATTAAGAAGATGGGCAAGAGTACCCACTTGTTTATCACGCTTTCCTTTTTACGAACAAATTCCGAAGTAGTGAAGCCTCATTTACTTTGATTCATGGGCTTTGACCAGCTCCCTTGGAAAAAGACTGCCTCTACTGGAAATTGAACCAATAAAGCATGTTTTACATAGTCCTTCTAGAAAGTTGACGATTGAAGGAGTTTACCGCTCTTCGGGGTAATTTCGTAACACACTAACAGTAGCAATGGCTTTAATTTTGACACTTCAACAACATTCATTGCGTTATTTACGTCGTTGAGCAGTCAAATTTTTCGAACATTTGAAGCAATGGATTAGCAATATCCTTCACAATGATTGTGATTGATAGTGCGTTACGCAATTGGGGTGTTAGTGATATTTAGATCTTTGATAAAATACGGTTTTTGATCAATTAATCTATATAAATAAAAATTAAATGCTTTTCGTTGGTAAGAAAGGCTGGATCGATTGGGTTTTTGTTATATTATTCGTGTTAGTCCGAACAAGGTTTGTAGAAAAATTGGAAAAAATGTACTCGGTAAATTGGAAATTTCGAGTAGAACTGACGATGCTTTTTTCTCTGGGATTTGGGTAGGACTATGTCCGTCGGGTCAGGTAGTTCCGAATAATTGAAAAGAAAACGCGCCCTGCTGAAATGGCAGATTCACAAATGTACAAATGGTTTTTTCCGAAATTCACAACAGTGCTCATTTTCTTTGTTGGTTTTTTTTTTCGGAATCAGTCCATAGACTCCATAGTGGATTCTACAAACTAGGGCTACTAGGCTACTATTAGAACTACCTAGAGTGATCTAGGTAGTTCTTCGTAAGGCGATAGCCTAGCGCGATAAACCGAATGCGGTGCGCGAAGAACCGGGTGTCTTAGCTCAACTTCGAAGACTCCTATATCCAGCAGTACATTTATTTATTTATATATACTTTATTGTACACCACAAAAATACATAGCATAAAAAATACATTATATACTACAAAATATACAATGGGCGGCCTTATCGCATTACTGCGATCTCTTCCAGGCAACCTTAGAATGGACAGTGATTTACATTGTACATTTATTACATTGTACATATTTGTACATTTATGCCAACTTGAAATAAAAGATTCAAAATATTTTATTCCACATAAACCTACATGCGCACTTAGGAAACTTCAGAAGCTGCAGCAGGTGCACGGTTCCAATTGGTCGTTTCCTATGAAAAAGAGCCAGCAAGAAACTCCACGGTTACCCTTTTAAAAATAATTAGCTTTTACACTATTTTCCAATTACAGTGTTAATAGGTAAGGGAGGACAGTCTACCAGGTACACTTAACAAAATAGAAAATGAAATATATAACTGTAAGCAGCTATTTTCAGGCGATATTACGCAGGCATTTGACTCATTACACTAATACCAGCAATATTTCTTTACGTGAAAAATACCATGTGGCCATATTTCACGGTTGTCAGTATAAAATATTTAGCGTCGTAATATAAATTGTATGGCGGACTGTTATGGCCGACCCGACACGCTATGCTTGAATAATTATAAACTTCATGGGGAGCTATTATGAAGGCTGTATTTAGTGATGGGGTAGGCAGAACTTTTGCCTAGTTTTGATAATGTTTGTTGAAACAGCAGTTTGTTGGAGTTATTTAATGACTGCGTATGGCTTGCAGTTTTAATTATGTTTGTTAATTATATCCCTATGGTGTTGCAGAAACTAACATACCATGACATCACGCCTGTTTTTTCTGAAAGGTTACGGCAGAGGTGTACCTATTATTACACACATATTTCGCAAGTTATGTTTTATTTTGGGATTATATTACCCTGTAAAATTGCATGGGGATATGATACGCACGTTGTGGAGGTTAAATATAGAACTCCTGTTACCTGTGTCCTGTGTCTTTATGTGTGTGTTCCTTTAGCAATTTCAATAAAGTCTTTCTAGCATTTATTGTCATAGTTAGAAATAGAAAAAACAAAAATAGAAATGAATGATTGATTTTATTTTTCTTGTTTGGTTTTTAGATATGCTGAAAGCCTTTACAGAAACGAACTAACTACTAAGTATTTGAGGTAAAATTCTGACTGTGACTGTTTTTTTTTTCCTTATATTTACCCACCGATATTCTCCGGGGGATTCGTGGCTAAATAATAACAGCCGCACGGGTCGATCAATCAGGTTAAGCTACGCTTGCCGCGGTCGGTCCGTGGATGGGTGACCGTCTTTAGATACCGAGACCCCTCTGTGCCTCGGAAAGCACGCTAAGCTGTTGGTCCCCGCTGTCATTCTTGGATCTTTAACAGTCGCTCCATGTAAAATATTGGTAGTTGACGGTTAGACCGCCGACCCCAACATAGTTGGGAAAAGGCTAGGCAGATTGATATTCCTAGACATGACACATACATATTTTATGAACACATCCCCATAATCAATACATAAGTTATTATATAAGTTATTTCTATTCGCGTGTCACAAGCCAAAATAGATCTTCGACTGAGATATTGATGAGACATGATTATTTATTGTTGTCTTTAGTTTTATCGGGGACTTAGGGAATGGGATGAACAATAGAAATATGGGGACAAAACATGAATCAATGTTGTTGTTGAGATTGATTCGATGTGCTGTAATGTCATCTATACTTCCTACTAATATTATAAAGGTGAAAGTTGGTATGTGTGGATGAATGATGTTTGTTTTGCTCTTTCACGCAAAAACTACTAAACTTGATTTGGATGAAATTTGGCACACAGATGGTTTATAACTAGCATTAACACACGGGATTACACTTTTTATCCCGATTTCCCCATGGGATCGAAACTTATGCGGGTGAAACAGCGGGGCGCAGTTAGAAATGTTATAAAGATTTAAAATTTGTAGGGGGTAATCTTCGGAACCATTACTGCGATTACTACTACGACTGCAGTATTGCCAAGTCGCGTGCGAAGCTAGTAAATGATAAAAAGGGGTGGTCTTTTTGCTCTTATTATGGAGAACCCTTGGACTTACTATGGAGCAATTATTAGCTAGTTGGCCTAAACTAGTGGTTATCGCTTTCAAAGCGTTTCGTGTTTCACACCGTCTTTCATAAGCATTGACAAAAGCTTTTTGGTGGTTATTAATGTCTCAATCCAATACATTTTTGACTTTTCCATACTTAATCCTTGTCTCTAATATAATGTCACTTTGTCACGGCTGGGCCTTCTGATTATATTTATTAGTAATGCTCCGTTACCAATAAAGTTCTTAAGTGATAATAATAATAACAGTCCTCCAGACCGAATTTCCGTGTCCAAGCATTGGGAATATTATATGCTGCTTATGCTACAGATTTTCGACTTTTCTATCATCATTTCCGGCATGTCCTAGAACCAAAAATTCGAAGACCAATCCGCACTGAGCCCGCGTAGTGGATTGCAGCCCACTCCCTCTCACCGAGAGGAGGCCTGTGTCCCAGCAGTGGGAACATTATAGGGTGATTATGCTATGTTATACATCATCATTATCGCTGATAGAATGTGTCTTTGTCAGGGCCCTCTGGTATAATAAATAATGTACATGACTACGTTGATAATCTAATTCGTATGTAAAGTGGGGCAATGATGAAGTATAATTGTTTATCAAATTGCCTATCAACCTAAATTGTCCATTATACATTTAAATCACAACTGTCATTCTTTGACAGCTGTGTGAAATACCTATACCATGGTAAATTGCCGATTAGAATGTACCTAGGTAGATAGAAGGATGTCTTTGTGAAGTGATTGATTGGTTCGCTAGAGGTTTCAATGGGATTAAATTATCGGTGTGCAGTGTTCAGTTATGTATAGAGTCTAATCTTGTGATTACTTTATGAATATATGCGTATATGCATCGATTTCATTATCCACTCACCCGTCACACAAGCTGATTCAGTTCGGCGGCCATTGTTAACCGAACGACTTCAAAAAAGGAAGAGGTTCTCAATTTGAATTTTTTACTACTATCATTTTATATTGTGACAGTTGAAAATTTATCCGTATAAGTATTGGTTTAATTATGTATGCGAGGTTGGATCATTTCCTTCATACTTTGTCTTGAAATTACGAAAGTTACCGAAGTTAATGTTTTAGGGAACGTTGGTACTCCTTAGTTAATGCTTATACCAAAGTTCACATTTTCCAAGTTTATGATTTATTCATCTTCCTTTTGTTTTGACGGTACATCTACAGGGTGGTAGACATCCGCGTGCAAACTGTTACAACGAATTCAGAACATGATTCTAGAACCCCAGAATGATGGATGATTCGGAATGATGTAAGTACTGAATCCATGGTTACACTGTCCCTGCCACCCGATTTGGGCAATAGATGGCCACGTTTATGACGATGACAGATGCGTTGTTCAGATCGTCCAGGGTGCAGGTGAACGGACATTTGGGACACTCTAGCAGATGGGATATAGACTGTTCAGAAACACCAGACTCACATTAGGTGTTGGAACCATTAAATAGTCTCAGCGGTTTGCAGCGTCAACGTACAGAAACGCCAGCAGGTCAAGCTACCCGAAACTGTCAAATTTTCCCAATCAACCCTGAATCTTAATGTTTTAGCGATAAAGTTGAAAATCTATTAAAGGAAATTGACAGATTGTAGTAGCTTGATGTGCTGGCGTCTGTATATAATACGTGCAGCCTGTGGGTCAACTTCACTCAGCGGGCATACAGCGAACTACAATATACTAATGCACTGAGAGTACTGTTACGGCTGCCGTGGCGTTTTAGTGCATCATGCTTGCTGATAATAATATTAATGGTTTTACTGCCATTACTAGAAATAGATGTGCATCCCTGATACGCGTGTTAGCGGCAGCAGCTACAGAATTCTCAATGTGTTGGCAGATCGGTAGGATTCCCCGATGTTGCGGAGGTGGATGCAGCTCCACGCTGAATTTTAATTGTATCTCTGTGTCTGTTACCTACTAACACTAGAATTTAAATAAAATTGTTACTAGCCCCATGGACTCCTGTCTGAAATAAAAGTTTTCTATTCTATAATAGATAGATAACCTATTTATTCTCCATGTAATCGATTCAGTGCTTTCTTCCAACAATTTGCTTCGCTGGAAACTAAAACTTGGTACGACTCAATTATCAAATAACTACTTCATGCTTCCTTAGCGGATTACTAACAGCTGTAGATAATCAATTCAAAAAGCTTCCAAACCCTGAATAAATTACCTTTCAAACATTTATTCCTAGCCTCAACCTAGGTCGAAACTTTTAATCTAAGTCTAGATTTTGTTAGCCGCAGCGGTCTAGACTTACAGAATAGAAATAGTCTATTGATCGGTCTAAATACGGTGTGCCTTGAATAGTGTGAAGTAGTTTTGGTCAGGTGTAAATGGTAACTTGGGTTTGCTGAAACCGGAATTTTAGATTTTGATCCCAGCCTGTATTTATTATTATTATTATGCTGTATTTACTATTATATATTTATTAAAACTTTATGCACAAGTAAAAAGAATACTGTACCTACAAAGGCGGAAACAAAGCCTCAGGTAGGGTAAGATTATGATAAATAGCTAGGAAATTACTATAAAATACATGATAAATATAAATACATAGATAGATATACATACATATAAACAAAATGAACTATCAGGACAAAACGAATCAAATCAGCGCTAGGATGTTACGGCCAACTACACGTGCCTGCACTTTATTTATTTTTATTTATTTATTTACCATTTATGTACACACATATATAAACAGACAAGAAAAACAGAACAGAAAAAATAGGTACAGAGGTGATGCTTATTTCACAAGAAATCTCTTCCAGCACACCTGAGACAGGACAATAGATATAGAGATGTAGACAGCGTGTGAAATTGTAAAGGAGACAAAGAATAATACATACAATCAAAAACATTTCTCTTAAAAACTAAACAAAAATTCCGAGAATATACTAAAATACATACAAATAAACGTACATACATACATACTCCTAAAATAAATATCACTAGAATAATAATAATTATAACATACTCAAAAATAAAATAAAAAATACATACACAACTATGATGAAGTGGACAGATAGTGTTCTTTCACTCTTCTTTTAAAAACTGCAACAGTTTGGCAGTCCCTAATGTCAGGCGGTAGTGAATTCCACAACCGCACCGCGTGCACTGTAAAGGAGTAGGAGTAGAAGTCGGTGGTCTTTAAAACATAACTTAAAGTTGACCTTTTGCCAATACATCACACGCCGCGTATCAAGTGATCTATTAGCAGACTATAGTTTCATTTGGACCCTGACAGAGAAATCGCAAATAATTTAGGAGATAACTTTTATTTCTGTCTTTTTAACACAACCGTCAAACGAAAAACCACACTCATTTACATAAAAAATATTTAAAGAAAAGTCTACTTTGTCGCCTCTGTGGTGTAATGAAAATATAATTCAGGCAGAGAGACCCAATTCGAGCGGCCGAAGGGGCCCTGGGGCCCGGCCCGGTCAGTGGGCCATAAATACAAAAATAACACGGAGAAATTGAAAGAGGCGACCCTTTTCGGTTATCAGTTTAGATATTTTGTGAAAAAACTATGATTTTTTTTTCGATAAAATCATTTTTGTTCAAGAATATTTTTCGTATTCTGTAGACGGCGTTTGGCAAAGTATTTCTGGATGTGGGTAAGCTTTAAGGCAAAAAATAGCTTACACTGAAAAGAAACGGTTGTCAGAACAATTCTCAACTTGAATGAACAAGTCTCAAAGACAATTACGTCTATCAAATTTGTATTTTTGGTAACTCTCTCGTAACAAAAGCTAAGAAAAGACAGGTTGACAACTTTCTTTTTCAGTCAAATTCTTTTGCAAAAATAACTACAACAAAAATACCTACAGTGTAATAATATATTTAGCTTCTACTTTCAACCTATAAGAAACAAAGCTACATCTTATACCAAAGCCAGAGGCTCCGAAGGTGTCGACCAATTTTTTTTATAAGTGTTTGTGTGACGCCACACAAACACTTATATTTTATTGTTGCCTAAAATAAAAAATGGCAACTTTATCACAAGAACACTGAGTTTACCATAACTTTCTTAAAAATAACGGCACATCAATGTCGCCATTAATAAATTGCATTTGTACATGCAATATATATTTATTACGTTTCTTGACGTGTTTTGGCTTGTTGTTATATGGGTATGTTGTTAATGCGTTAACAACATTAAAAGCTGCATCCTGCTTAAGCACAGCTAAGCATTTATTTACAGTCGGAGGTCTTCTTTTGAAGCAGTTATTAATATACCCATTCCATCCCTCACAGACGTTGTTCGTACGATGCCGCTCACCGATACAGCACCACAGTGTCTTCTTGGGCATCCAAAATCTTTTTACGTAATTTAGAAATTTTTGCATATTAACATCTCCTTCTATAACATAAATTTCCGAAACTATCTAACCCCTTCCATCATTAATACTTGATACAGGCAGAAGAGGCAGGACAGTATACATATTATCCACCGAACAACTTAGCATTTTTGCGAAAACAAGTGATGCGCTCCGTGTGTAGTTGCGTTCACTACTAATCAACGGCGCCCGCGTTTGTTTCTGTTTTGTGCATACATTGTTCGCACGCACCACGCCCCCTTGGCATATCTCCCTTTAGTTTATAAATCTGTGGTATTCAAAGATATAGGTCTAAACTTAAATCGCCGCCACGACGACGTGGCGGTGCTCCGCCCAAGCCGGGCAGACCTCCACTGTATGCTCCACCGTGTCCTCCGGGTGATCCACACAGTGGTGACACCCTGGCGTTTCCTCCCGCCTTATCCTGAACAGGAACCTCCCGAAACAACCGTGTCCGGTGAGGACCTGCGTCAGGCGGAAGGTGAGGGCGCCCTGGCGCCTCTCCAGCCACTCCTCAAAGAGGGGACTTATCGCCGCAATTGTGGCGTGCCCAACGCATATTTTCCCTCAACTTTATATTTTTTGTATTTGTGTTTTGACTTTGCGTCATGTCTTACCGCAAATAAACGTTTTTTTCTTTCTTTCTTTTCTTCTTTATATTTACCTACCGATATTCCCACACATGACACATAGATACATATTTTATGAACACATCCCCGTATTGAATACATAAGTTACAGGTACATAAGTTATTTCATATTCGTGTGTTACAAACCGAAATAGATTGTCGACTCATGAAAATTTATGTACTCGTAACTTGACATGTTTATTTATCTGTGCCCTTAGTTTGTCAAAGAGAAAGGGATGTTTTACAATAATATAGGGACAAAACATGAATCAAAAAGTGGTTGTGATTTATTCGATGTAATGTATTGGCGAGATGAACTGGACTCCTTTAATAACGATTGATACTTGGTAGCTCTTGGCAGAAAGAGGTGGAAAGAGAGTAGGGAGGCCTTTGCCCAGCAGTGGGACATTAAACGCTCACAAAAAAAACCGAGTGTGCTTATGACCACCCGACTGAAATGAAACCTCTTTCTCAAAATATTAATTCATCAAATTGTTCAAAACGAAATAGAATTACGAAAAATAACCAAAGACTCACCGTTCGCGTAACGCTAGTAAACTCGCAAACGAACTACTGACTGAGATATATACATATTTCACTTACTAGCTATAAAAGAAAGAGAGAAAGAAAATGTGCGCGCGCACTGCTTTCTCTTGCTTATATCCCCCACTCAACTCCCGTTCGCCTCGCCCGATCACACTTTTCGTAACGCTTACGTCACGCGTTCGCCAGCTTACTCCCCAAGTCAAGCGTGCGTAAAGAAGTTTCACTTCAAAATGTAATGTCATACATTATAATAAGATCAGCGCCCTAATTACGTAACACATTATCAATCTCAATCTGAACTCTTTTCTAGGATATTGCTAATCCATTACTTCATATGTTTGAAATATGTCTCTGCTCTGTCTGTAACTGTCAAAATGAAACCCATTGCTACTGATAGTGTGTTACGCAATTGGGGGGCTTGTGGCTAAGTAATAACCGCCGCACGGGTCGATCGATCAGGTTAAGCTACGCTTGCCGTGGTTGGTTCGTGGATGGGTGACCATCTTCACATATCAAGACCCCTCCGTGCTTCGGAAAGCACGTTAAGCTGTTGGTCCCGGCTGTCATTCGTGGATCTTTGACAGTCGTTACGGGTCGTCAGTAGCCCGAAAGTCTGACAACCAGTCTTACCAAGGGGTATCGTATTACCCAGTAACTGGGTTGTGGACATGTAAAATATTGGTATTCAGCTGCATCCGGTTAGACTGGAAGCCGACCCCAACATAGTTGGGAAAAGGATAGGGAGATGATGAATGTGTTACGCAATTACCCCGCTGGTCTTTTTGCTTTTATTATGTGTCAACTTGTGTTTACTATCTTGGCGTGTAAAATATTACAATTTCAGTAATAATAGCCTGAATATAATTTTCATAAATAATCATCATACTGATCGGTGTACTCGCAACGCATTGGCGATTTCTGAACGGTGTTTGACACAATTCTTCCAGTCTTCTATTTTCCGTCCAGAAAAGCGTAGACAAATACAAATGAAAGCCACTTTTCTACTTGCTATGATTCTAACCCAAAATATGGGTACTAAAACCTCCAAGCTACAACATAAACCAAACAGAAATGATTGCCAATAACAGCCATATTGACACAGACAAATAAAGCCAGCCATTTCTTTCCTTCAAAATCAACACTTCGTATTCATACCTAGATCTCCCAGCAACCACTAAAATATTCAGGCTACGGGCTCTTAAACTCGCCACTCTAGGTCTCACAAACACTTTGAAAAGAGCACTTAAAAAAAAGAACACTTTAAAAAAGAAATCTTTTGTTTTAACCACTTACTGACAAGAACTAACCTTTTTTCTGACGTCATTGAGGTTATATGCGGTCAACTGTTACATGGAAAAACGGCTGCAGGAAAAACTTGCCTGGAACTAGTTACAAGTTACAGCGTTTATGTGAGTTAGTAATTATTATGCATGAATGTCTTGACTATATGCACGGCACCTTATTTAATTATTAATTTTATAATAGGAATTCCGACATACATATTTCATTGCTCGGATATGCCTCTTACAGAGGAAGAATGAAAATTGAAAACATCGCAAATGCGTGTTTTTCTTAACCGTAAGAGTTACCTGTAACGATCTTAAAAGTACAGCCAGGATTTTTTAATCTAATTGATATTCTACGTAAAGCCGTGTTATAGTATATAATGTGGTTATAGCCAAATCAGAACTGTCCAAGAACGTTAGTTGTGATTTGAATATACGGACTATTTAAGTTGGTAGTCAATTTGCCAAACATTCCTATTTGAAACAAACAACTTTGTAGTTTATAAAAATCAGAGACTTAGATAAATTATAGTAAAATCAAAATATTTTATTTCACATAAACCTACATGGGCACTTATGACAAGTCAGAGACTATGTTTCTATGGAGAAAACCCAGCAATAAACTTCAAAGCCCTAAACAATATCATTATCATAAACACATACAACACAACAACACACACTAAAGCAAAAAAGACGCTCAGTGAAGTAACTTCACTTAACCATAGACACACCGTTCCCTCGCATAAAACTTGTCGCTCGAATCTCTATCGATTGTAAATTTTGACAATGGCCCACAATACCCGCCCTTGGCCCACTGCCCGACTACCACGGTATTGAAAAGTTTGCATTAAATTAATGAGATGTAGGCAGAAAACCTGCAATGCGACCTTGATAAGTTTATTTTGTCCGACTGCATTGTTAGAGTTGAGTATAAAATAGGGTTGGAGGGTCGAGTGTAAAATAGGGTTGGTGGGGTTAAGTGTAAAATAGGGTTATTAAAGTTTAAAACTGTTTTATAGAGGTTTTTAACGTGAGGGTTATGGGTGAATTATGATGCCCTTTTCTTTATGAGTGCTGCGGTATTATAAAATTATGTTATGCAATTTGCTGTTTTATTTTTACGGAGTTATGTTTTGATCATGGTGACGTTTCAGAAACATGGTCAGGAACACCTAAGAAGTGGAACTCTCTGCCGGGATCTATAACTACCAGGGAGATTTGACATCTCAAGTGAATTATTTATTACTAGACTCAAATTCTAAACATTTTATTTTACATAAACCTACATGAGCTCTTATGAAACGTCAGAAGCTAGGTGCACGGTTCCTTCCTATGAAGTCGTTAATTGGTCGTTTCCTATTCAAAGGAACCGGGAAGAAACTTTTCTTACCACGGTTACTCACGGTTTAAAAATAATTGACTTTTATAATGTTTTCAAATTACACTGTTAATAGGTATGGGAGGACAGTGTACCAGGTACACTTAATAAAATGGAAAATGATCACCATTTTAATTGAAATATATAACTGTAAGCAGCTATTGTCAGGCGATATTACGCAGGCATTTGACTCATTACACTAATACCAGCAATATATCTTTACGTGAAAAATACCATGTGGCCATATTTCACGGTTGTCAGTATAAAATATTTAGCGTCGTAATATAAAATTTTGGAGGTGAGGCGAGACAACAGGCCTGATAGTGATAAAACGAGATTTTATCTAATGTATAAAAACTGGCCAAGTTTGAGTCGGACTCGCACAAGAAGAGTTCCGTACCACCGTACAATATTTAACACTAGATATTTCTTCAACACATTTCTTGCATGGGAACCCACCCTTTAATTTTTAACTTTATTTTATTTTTATTATTTGTTCTTGTAGCGGCCATATTACTTCACACTGTGGAAATTTCAAGTGTCTACCTATTACGGTACCTGAGACAGACTGACAGACAGTAGAGCCTTAATAATAGGGTCCCATTGGCATTACCCTACTCTAAAAACTTCCCTAAACTGTTATCCAACTACACATTGGCAGTCATATACCCAGCGTCAGGCACTAGTTGTCTGGCATTTTTGCTGCACTGGGCCGTGAGGCACACTTTCCTACTATTTTCTTGCATCTTTACACTTTCTATTTGATTTTTATTTGTTGCTATCTGATGTATGTATTTGATGTATGGTGTGTTTTTTTTTTATTATCCGTTAGTGTCACTGCTGGGCAAAGGCCTCCCTACTCTCCTTCCACCTCTCTCTGTCCAGAGCTGCCAAGGACCAATCTTTATTAAAGGAGTCCAGCTCATCCCGCCATCTCCGTCTGGGCCTGCCGCAATATCGTTTGCCATTAAGCGGGACCCACTGGGTCGTAGGTTTGGCCCATTGATCGTCTGACATGCGGCAGCTGTGTCCAGCCCAATTCCATTTAAGCATGGCAGCTTTCCGAGTGACATCAGTTATCTTTTAGTCTGTAAATAAATGTATTTCCTTTCTTTTTTTCTTTTCTTTATACTACGTCCTTTGCGACGGAATAAGACCAAGTTCGGCTTTGCGCGAGTGCATACTCAAATTAACACATGAATGGATTGCCGGTCTTAACTTTGTTGTGTGTTGAATATCAAAGTTAGCTCTGAGATGTCTGAGATTATCTCTCAGTTGCCTCTTGAAGATCGCACTAGAATAACATGCATTTTTCATCCTATGCCATTCTTTCCTGTGAATTTAGTAGAAACTTTGACTACTCACAATTTTTGTAAGTGTCTTAAGGTTTTGCAAAGATTAAGACAAAGACGATTAAGACAAAGATAAGACAATGTGGTCGTAGAAAAATCTCTGTTTTATTCATTCAACTCAGCCTATCGCAGTCCACTGCTGGATATAGGCCTCTCCCAGGCTGCGCCACAACACCCTGGCCTCCGCCTTCCGCATCCAGTCTGTCCCAGCCACCTTTTTAAGGTCGTCCGTCCATCTAGCTGGGGGGCGTCCCCCACTACGGTTTATTCATGAAACTGTTTTATTACGGTCATAGTCTGGCTTAGGACAGTTTTATCTAGGTGTGCACACAGCCTAATTATGTGGCACTCAGACGGATCTTACACTACAACGTGTCTCACGATGGGGCGTGGGAAATGCGCCCCCGCGCGTGATTTCAACATACAAATTCAGTAAAAACGCGTTTCCACGCGGGGCATTTGATTCTGTTTCCCGCGCTCCGTCGAATGGCGCGTTATAGTGTGAAATCTGCCTAACCAACAACTCCAAGCAATCTTTATATTCATAACTTTAGAAACTTGAAAAGGTGTTATAAACTTATACAATAAAGCAAAATGATAAAAGTTAAATCGTAAAAGACTGGTGTTTTGTTGGAAACTCGTTCCATAACACTATGTAAGATATGGATGCATACGCTTACAGCAGATTATAGGGATGTTTATCTAGAGAAAGAAAATAAGAAAGAAAGAAAATACGTTTATTTGTGGTAAACATGACGCAAAAAAGAACATAAAAAACAAAAAAAAAAAAGAAATGGTTGACATGCGTCACATCCACGCAAAACGGCTATCGCTCAGCATTATGCTGCGGCCCTATGCAAGACAGAGCCCCAGCGCTGGTTTCAGCGACGTAACAATCAACAAGTATTAAAACCATTATTTTTATTAAAAGCTAAAAGCTTATTTTTTAAAAGCTATTTTTATCTCTACATATTATAAAACAAAGTCGCTTTTCGTGTCTGTCTATGTGATCGCGCTGTTCTTCTAAACTCCGCAACGGATTTTGATGCGGTTGTCACCGCCATTTAGAGAGTTTATGCCAAATGGTTTATGGGTATAATACATAACTAATAAACTTACGATATACGTAAGTTTTAGAAATCACTATTCTGTCAAGTGTAAAAATCGTGCCGAATAAGTTGTATATATAAGTTAGCAATAATCTAAAAAATATGAGCCCAGATACTCTTCACCCTTTTTTCAGTAGGTATGTCGCAGGACACAGTCACACACATTTTAAGGCATCGTTTGGTAAACAGTTAATTTAAAAGCATTAAATTCACTGTACAAAACAAAAAACGTAAAAACATATTTCCTTATGACTTCTTAGACAACCCTACAAGCTTTTCATTTAGGCATTCTCTAAGATTGAAGGCCATTATTAGTTACAGAAATAAAACTGGCTGCTAAAGTACGTACGTCAGGACACGCGTCGCTAGGGGTGGCACATTCATCTTGCACGAACAAAATGATTCAATTTATATTCTGATTCGATTGAACCGGCTTTAGGGCGTTGAGTTTACAGATACCTATATTTTTCTGAGCAGGTGTTTCTATTGAATGCGAGGAAGCAATTCTGCGCAAATAGAGGTTTAGATGGAAATTCAGCGGAAGTGCGGTACTATTCGGCAACAAAAGGTTCGTCTTTCAAAGATATATGTAAACACATAAATTAAGCTACGTCAGATAAACAAAGACTGGCACTGGAGAGTTCGCGAAAACATCGTGAGGAAACCGGCATGTCTTAGAACCAAAAATTCGAAGACATGTGGCATCTCCCAACCCGCACTGGGCTCGCGTGGTGGATTACGGCTCACACCTTCTCACCGAGAGGCCTGTGTCCCAGCAGTGGGAACATTAAAGGCTGATTATGCTTAAGCTTTACATTTCCCAACCTTCACTCTATTGTTGGTTGGCAACGCCTCAGCAATTCCCTGGTGTTGCCGATGACCATAGTCGTCTTTTGTGGCTAATTTTCATCAGGGATCACTCCTCCAATGAAAATGAAGAATCTTTTTTGCCCTGAATCCTGATTATTTTCCTTATTTAAAATAAAAGTAGCCTAAGTAACTCCTTATAACATGTGCTAGTGAAAGTCCCGTCAAAATCGGTCCAGCCGATTCAGAGATTAACCGGAACAAGCAGACAGACAAACAAAATATATTGATTTTTATTTATAAGTAAGTACCGTATGTACATTCATATGCATTTATTAAAACGCTGTTATTTTGACATTACAAATAGAAACTTCTATTCCTTTAGCTGTATCCACCAATGCCTAACTCAATACTGCGATCCTTAGTTCTAAAAGTCAAGGTTCAGCCCACTCTATCCATTAACTTTGATTTATAGCTAGTTTTTATCCTTATTGGTAGTAAACAAAAGTCCGATTAGAAATATTTACGGCCCCTGGGCAATGTATTTCCTTAACGTCTATAATGCAAAAAAAGATTATTAATTAAATGTCACGGACAACAGTAGACGTTTCGAACCGACATACTATCGAACTAATGAGCAATCGCTGTAGGGTTTTCCGCAACAGGATCTTTCGCACAAACGTTACATCGCACCAATAAAGCATCGATGGAATAAAACATCGTACAGCTGAATTATGGACACACCATAGTCGATATAATAAAAATCGAATCATCAACTTTCGAAATCAAGTATAGCCCGTTTGTACAGCCAAGTATTGTGTTATCTCGGCTCGTTGCCAAATTGTAGGTACTTTGGCAGGGTTTTAGACATCCTGCTATTACCTAGCTTTTAACTTATAGGTATTTGATAGCGCCTTTACGGAAATGCGGTACCTATTACTTCTACTACGAGTAGTGGCATTTTCACCACATTTTCACCACGCTTTCACCACATATTCATCACTCAGCAGCGGAAACATAGGCTGATTGTTATTTTACATGGATACCCGCAACCACGCTATTACAAATCCCTGTGGTTGACGATACCTCTTCGTTCTACCAAAAAATCAAAGTTCCGACAGTTGCTATAGTTATGTTCATTATTTACCCTCCAATGCTACTTACTAGCTTTCCCCAGCGTCACAAGTTCCACTCTCTAAGGAGGAAGGCCTAATGTTTCTCTATGAACCATTTGTTTCCCTCTCCACAACCCCAGGAGACTTCGCCATGTATTTATTTACTCGTATTTTCATCTTCATTTCGTAGAGCCCTAGGGGTACTGTGTACAAACATGTCTTTTTTTGTGTATTTCTGTATTTCCCAATAAATGTGGGTCAATCACGTGTTGGGTATAATCCTACTAATATTATAAACGCGAAAGTTTGTATGGATGGATGGATGGATGTTTGTTACTCTTTCACGCAAAAACTACTAAACGGATTTGGATGGAATTTGGCACACAGATGGTTTATAACCAGTATTAACATATAGAATACTTTTTGTCCTGATATTCCCAAGGGATCGAAACTTGTGCGGGTGAAACCATGGGGCGCAGCTAGTTCATAATAAATGATTGTGATTTTTTGAATAACCTATTTGTGGGAACTTTTGTGGAAGTTGTTTTAGTAACGTTAGTAATAATAACTTAACATCACGCCTATAATCCCCGAAGGGATAGGCAGAGGTGTATCTATAAACACTTACATTAATTACGCCAGTTATTTCCCACTGTTGGGACACAGGCCTCCTCTCTGTGAGAGGGAGTGGCTGTAATCCACCGCGCGGGCGCAGTGCGTGTTGGTAGAAGTCACATGTCGAATTTTTGGTTCTAGGACATGCCGGTTTCCTCACGATGTTTTCCTTCACCGTTTTGAGAGCAGTGGTGATGAAATAATTAACACAAAGTAAAGCACCTGTCTACTGGATTTGAACCTGCGAACTACAACTCGTAAGTCGCTAGGCCACCACTGCTTCAGTTATGCTTACGTCTCACGTAATAGTGGACGAGCTTATTGTCACAAGCGGGCTCAAATCAGCGGGGCAATTGCGTAACACACCAAGAGTAGCAATGGCTTTCATTTTGACAGTTCAACAACATTCATTGCGTTATATACGTTGTTGAGCAGACAGTTTTTTCGAACATATGAAGCAATGGATTAGCAATATCCTACAAAATGATTTAGATTTTGATTGAAAGTGTGTTACACAATTAGCGTGCAGCAGTTCAAACTACTAACTTGACATGAAAAACAATAGTCGCCATCCTTGCGCGCGCGCTGTACTTATTACAAAGTTATACGTAGAAGTCCGATTTTACTGTCAACCGTAAAACTGACTTTGAAATAGCTTTAAATATAATTCTAATCTGAAAAGCTGCCTTTACCCAATCAGACTTACAAAGATAGCTAAAATAAAATGAATGGTAAAAGTCTTCCTTCAATTGAATTAACTACAGGTGAGCTAATCAGTATTCATTAGTTACGTGATAGACATTCTTATTGGCTCCTTCATTTGGAGTTGGGAAGAGAAGAATTAGAGGATTTATTTGATGTAATTAGTTTTGTTTACTTGGGCTCGTGGCGAAGTAATAACATCCGCACGGCGGGCTCTTTCATTTTGACAGCTGAACAATATTCATTGCGTTATTTACGTTGTTGAGCAGACAATTTTTTAGAACATCTGAAGCAATGGGTTAGGAATATCCTGCAAAATGATTCAGATTGAGATCGATAGTGTGTTACGCAATTTGGGTGCTGAACAAAGTTTGTTTACACTTTCATCTGGTACTTTTGGAACGCACATTAGTTACGCTTTCATGACTGATCAAATAAAGAGGTTTTGGTGGTTATCTTCAAGACTTCTTATCTTACTTTGTGCACGGGCACAACCGCACACACGATAACTCTTCCTTCCCCTAAAACCACTTTCATGTAAACGATATCTCAAGCATTTTTCATCAAGAAATCCCCTATCGTCAGCACCTTATCGTAGCGTACCCCTACCCGCATATCACAATTGTGTCTCAAAACATCCCATATATCTACAGTCAATTTAATGTAAAGAAACCCTTTTTATGGGATTTGTAAGTAGATTTCTCCAAGACATTGCTATTTTTTCTTTGTCTTGTAAATGTTTATATGTTTACCTAAAGAGGGTATGAAGGGAAATGTTTATCAGTATGGGTAAATTGCGTGTATGTGGTTTGAAAGGATCCTAATGGTTGTTCATTGTCCAAGGTCTGCCTGTAAAACTCTCACCGTGAAAACTTAGGTGAAGTGAGCTTGAAGTGAACTGTCATTCCATCTGATGCTACGGATGAACACTATTGACAGCTCATTTCACCAAAGGAAAGGAGCCTTTTTGGCCTCGCACAGGTCTTTTTTTAGTTCATTTTTCTTTCATTTGTTAGTTCTAAATGCTAATTATTTTTTACTTTTTGTATTTCCTGTGTGTCGCAAATAATTTTATATTCTTTTTTTCAAAGTTTTTACGGTAACTTTCTTACAGAATATATCGGCTGTTATGGAACTGTCCCAAGCTCCTCTCTTTTGCGGCTCATCATAGTTTTCATCTTACGTTGCATGGCAACATATTTTGTACATGATAAAAAATACACTTCAGGAAAAAATCGTGGCGACTGATTAAATATGCTGATTTGGTAGCTTATTTCATATTGCATGAATCGAGCATGTTTTTGGTTATCAAAAGATTTCATTAAACCATAGAATATAATATAATACTCTTTATTATGTACACCATATAAATTACAGACATAAATATATAAATTTACAAAGGGTGACACAATGGACCGTCTTATCCCTAAGAGCCATCTTTTAAAGACAACCTTTGGATGGATTAAAAAGGGAAAGGAGAGATAAATACTGTAGGTAGTCTGTGATGTACCATTTACATAATGCCTACCATCCATTCTTAATAAGTAAATTCCCTCGTGCCTCGAATAATTTCCCAGAAGTTAAAATCACTTTTGGAAAAGAAAATTGTACCTACACATTGTGACAGAAAAAAGGAGCAACAGTAATTTGCTCCATTGAGTGAAAATTTAATGTACGGAAAACCTTTTATGGGTTCTTAAGACCTGAATAGGAAATTTCGCCATTGTGTTCACGAAACGTGTGTTAAACGAATAATGACTGAATCTTTTGTTTGACACGAGGAAATGAGAGAAGTGTTTGAAACGATAAAAGATCACTTTGAAAAGCATGTTCCACGGGGTTCATTGTTTTATAAAAGACTTTTATATTTTTACCCTGCAATAATGTGAAGAGTCTGACGACAGTTTTGACCCATTTTTCGGTTCAAACGCCCATTTTTTAAAGTAACATTTCTCTTTATTTAAAAGTTTAACCCTGGGTTTATCTGTAACGCATAATGAATTATTTGATTAAACTGCTAATCTGAGTTATTTAGGATAACTCATGGACGCTCAAGTGGGCCTTGGTAAGGACATAGGTAAAACATACGTTGGGACGACATGAGTAGCATTAAATGCTTGCCAGTGAGCCCCAAACCAGACAGTCTGTTCCATAAACGATAATTTACATATTTCTTTAAATTGATTTTAAAACACTTTTACACGTTAAAAGTATTGATAATATTTAAAACTATAAGATTAGGTCGCCATACTTTTACTAGTCATCGACATCATAATATTTCGATTTAGTAAGTACTTATTTCATTGTCTTGCAGTCCTGCCCTTATCCCAATTTATTTGCGGTCGACGCAACATGTCTTTTTCTCCCATACTTCTCTATTAGCCGCCATCTCGTCGAGATGGCGGCTAATAGAGAAGTGATATATAATATATATATAATATCATCATTCACACAGTCCATCCATCGTTTCTTAAGTAGGTACTTATTTATTTATATTTAATTAACAAGAAATTTCGAAACGACTGGTTGACACTTCCCATGACCCAAGGGCTGGCTTTTACCTTGGCCAGAAGTTAAGCATTGCCATACAACGTGGCAATGCCGCCAGTCTCTTGGGCACATTACCAGTCGACAGCGATGCGGATGAATTTTTCGACGCTATATTTTAGTTTGTAAATAGTTTTAGTTAATTTAGGATATAATTTTGTTATTTCAGTGTTAGATTGTAAATTGTAATTGGTACCCTATTAATAAATAAATACCATCAAATCATTAACAAGTAGGTAACAATAAACTCAAATAATGTTGGTAACATAATTTATTAACAACTATGTTAGTATCAATGCAACCTAGACACTTACCCTAAGATTGCCATATTACATAATACTTAATGAGAATACTTAGTTAGGCATGACAAAGTACCAGACAGACAGAGCTCACAGAGCATATAATATTAGTGTCGCCTAAACGTAGAACGCATTTAATCCAACGCGTGTTAAACCGCTTTACAGCCGCTTTTCTATGAATATTTTACCGACTTGGCGACTCGAAAGGTACACATGATTACACTGGAGGTCGGCGTAGTAACGTGGGTAGGTAGGTATTTGTTCAGCGGGCAGAAAAAACTGTTTGGCGTAGCGGACGATCTTTTAAATACAATTTATAGGGATGAAAAAGATCGTATGCTTACGGAGATACTTATAGTGGACCATGAGATATAATGCTTACGTACCTACAGTACATTCGAAGACATGTGACATCCACCAATTTGCACTGAGCCCGCGTGGTGGATTATGGTCTAATACCTCTCAAAGAAAGAGGAGACCTGTATAATCAGCCTTGAATGTCACAGCAGTGGGACATCTAAGGCTGATTTTTACAGTTATTTTGCATGACTGTCGAAATCACAGTGATCTTTATTTTCATTCCAATAAGGTTATTTTTTTTTTATTGCTAAATGGCTGCTCTTGACTTGATCACGCCTGATGGAAAGCGATGTATGAGGTCTATGATGGAATGAGCGTGCCCAGAAGATGCTTGTTCACTCTTGCTGTGAAGGCAGACGGGTTACATGTGGGAGGGAACACAAATGCCGGCAGAGAGTCCCACACTTTGTGAGAAGTGTTTTCATTGACAAGTCTGTCAAAATCATTGTGATCTTTATTCTCGTCACTATAAGGTTGCTGTTAGGCTGCTGCTGTCAGAGGTAAAATAACTATGAACGCACTGTACAACACGGCAGGCTGTCAATATGACAATATCTTTAGAAAAGGTTTGACTTTGTAAGGCGCTATCTCGTCTCGCCTGTGGCCTAATTTTTATGTGCGATGAGTGATATTTATAATTACGTTCATATTTTAAACGAATGAACAAATGAGGGGCTCGTGGCTAAATGATAACAGCCGCACGGGTCGATTGAAGGTTTGTGGATTTATATTATCTGTGACTCGGAAAGCACGTTAAGCCATGGGTCCCGGCTGTCATTTATCACAGTCGTTATCTACGGGTAATCAGAAGCCCGAAGGTCTGACAACCAGTCTTACCAAGGGGTATCGTGTTATCCAGAAACTGGGTTGTGTTCAGATAGGCAGTCGCTCTATGTAAAATACTGGTATTCACTATTCAGCTAAATCCGGTTAGACTGGAAGCCGACCCCAACATAGTTGGGAAAAGGCTAGGCAGATGGAATTTAGACAAATAGACGGAGTTTATTTACTGCCAGGTGTAGGTCCTAAACCAACATTTTTATGTTTTTTTGTTTCTTTCTTTATAAGCCAACCTTACAAGAAATGGTCTCTGATCAGTATTCCAACGAAATCCAGTTAGAATTGAAGTCTGAAATAGGTTTCGACCCGAACGGTAACATATGTATGCAGATTTCTTGGCCGCACCTGATAGTCCCTTTTTTATAGATTTTGTTGAAACGTATAGAATATAAATTGAACCTTTGTCTAGTTTATGCTCCCTGAATTTATATTCAGTGGTTGAAAACATGTTAATGTGACGACCAAACATATATTGTACTCCAAAATTGTAACACATCTTAAATGTACGTCCGGGGCCTATTGGACAGTCAGCCCTGTTATCAACTTGCTGACTAGATCTAAGAACTTTTTCACGACATGAGCTTTATTTATAACTAACTGGGCGGCTGTGTTCGCGAGCATGTCGAAAAGCAAATTGGATTTCATGGGTTTAATTTTTTTGTGCGGAATGAAAGCCATTGCTACTGTTAGTGTGTTACGCAATTACCTCGCATTGTTTTTTTTTGGGCTTGTGGGTAAGTAACAACAGCCGCATGGGTAGGTTAAGCTACGCTTGCCGTGCTTGGTCCGTGGATGGGTGACCATCTTTACATATATTTACTGTTCAAAACCCCTCCGTGCCTCGGAAAGCACGTTAAGCCGTTGGTCCCAGCTGTCATTCGTGGATCTTTGACAGTCGATACGGGTCGTCAGAAGCCCGAAAGTCTGACAAACAGTCTTACCAAGAGGTATCGTATTACTCAGTAACTGGGTTGTGGAGGTCACATAGGCAGTCGCCCCACGTAACATACTGGTAATCAGCTGCATCCGTTTAGACTGGAAGCCGACTCTAACATAGTTGGAAAAAGGCTAGGCATATGATAATGATGACCAGTTAAGCAGAATAAATTGTCCTAGAAAACGGGTCTTGATAAAATTGTCTTTTATAAAGATTGAACATTTTCCAATCCACGATCTTATGAAACATTTCAGCAGACATTTCAGCGCTGTGCAATATTCTCAGAGCGCTTCACAGAGTCCGCTTCCGATTGGCTCGTTACGCCATGTCCGGTCCAATCGGCTTTGATCGCTGACCGGAAACCGTCGTACCACGACAATAATAACCTAATCAGCTTCGGAAGGTTGGAGTCAGCTTTTGTGTTGGTAAAACTTATTGTTGTGAGTTTTAAGTGGGGGGTTGAAGGTTTAACCCATTGTAGGACACTGGACGAGACACAATAGAAGTTACGTCAAGGGGAGTTTAGTGTCCCGCAAAATGTTACGGGCCATCGTGACGAAACCGGCATGTTCTAGAACCAAAATCCGAAGTCACGTGACATTTACCAACCTGCACTGGGCCCGCGAGGTGGATTACGGCCCAGTCCCTGTTACCGAGAGGAGTTTTGTGTCCGAGCAGTGGGAACATTATAGGCTGATTATGTAAAGAGGTCTTCTGTGGTAAAGTATGGTTTGTCTCCTTTGGTTTTATAGTGTGTTACCAGGGCTCATTTAGAGAAATTTCTGTTTTTATATTCCTCTAAACGAGCCCTAGCAACGAGGGCCCTAGCGTGATGACGCTAGGACCCTCTGAGTCTCTAGCCTTCGTCAAGGGTTGGGCTATCAAATCCAAAAATATGTTTTTGAATCTAGTTATTTTTTTAGCCTTTTATGTCCCACTGCTGGGCAAAGGCCTCCCTACTTTGTTTCCACCTCAGCAGCAGGAGCAGCAGGCTCAGCTTTATCATTAGTAGGTATAGATAGATAGATAACTTTACTAGAATTTTAAACTGCATTTTGGTATCGTTATGTATCCTCGAATCGACCTCTAACTCATGCCCATGGCCTTACAACTAATGCAGCTGTTACATCTTTAACAGAAAACCGCAGACAAAATATAATCAAAATATTCCATTTTTACAACGAAAAAAAAACCGTTTTAAAATATTATACATTCAGCTTTAGTAACGACAAATGTTATTAGAGCTTACAGTACAGATAAAGGGAATAATAAATGTGTACCTTCACTTATGTACATTATATTACAATACAGGCACTTTCACAGAATCATATAATAAAATACAAAAGAGATTGAAAAGCAATATTTATTAAACATGAATCAGAGGGGCAATTCTCGTAATTTTAAGAACTGTCATACTCAGTCTGATCTCAGTCTCAATCTGTCAAAAATACCTCTAATTTCCCTACATTTTTGACAAGTTTATGACAGTGATTGTCGCTGAGATGAGATTGCGATTAGATTTTGAACGTTTTTAATTACGGGAATTGGCCTTCAGATTTTCAGGTTCAAGAGTTTCCACTTAAATTCATAAACCTGTCCAGCATCACCCAGTTTGTCCAACCACTGTAACAAATGATAACGACCAACAAGAATACCAAGTTTTCTTTTCAAAAGATAAACTTCTTGTAACTAGCGCGAAGTTGCCAGCACTTCTTATCATAAACTTTGACATAACAGCCAGTGTTGCCATAATTTGTATTTTATTTACAACTTGGAAAGTTGTGCTTTTCTTAAGATTTACAGGAGTACTTTGAAACAGTCTTTTGATAAAACTTGAAAGATATTATCATTTGCTTGAATTTTAATTGCCTACTTTACTTTTCTTTAAAGTGAATGTTTACATCGCAAACTGAAACCATGGAATTCGGCACATGATTCTAGACCCCCTAAGCGTAGAAATTTTTCGTCGGTCATCAAAAACAAAATCGGTTGTTCCATAGAAAAGAGGCTTCCGTAAAGGCTCCATAAACGACAGGTATGTCTGTATTTTACACTAGCTCCGCCCCGCGGTTTCATCCGCATAAGTCTCGATTCCGAAGGAATATCAGGATAAAAAGTATCCTATGTCCTAATCCAGTCATGTTTGGTGCAGCCGTGAGGCACACTTTCCTCCTATTTTCTTACATAGGTATTTATACTTTCTATTTGTTTTTTTTTTGTTGCTATCTGATGTATGTATCTGGTGTATTGTGTGTCTTTTAGTCTGTGCTAAATAAATGTATTTCCTTTCTTTCTTTACAACACATGTGCCAAATTTCGTCCAAATCCGTACAGCCGTTTTAGTGCGAAAGCGTAACAAACAAACATACAAAAAATCAAATCTTTTCTCTTTAAAGTATTAATTAGATAAGTCAAACAGTTATGCAAAATACAGACATACCTGCAACAAAATAAAAAAATCAAAATATGCATCTACTTACTTAATACACATGATGGATGACGACAGAATTAAGTGAGCAAGTGACTACGGAACCCTAATCAGCCTCCTACGAGTCCGTAGAGCGTAAAATTTGATAAATTAGGGTCCAAAATGACGTAATCTATTCCCTTTTCGGACCAATTTAGTTGTACACGAGGAATTTAGTTATTTATGAAGATTTATTAACATTTTAGTAAGGATTTGTAGCTCCTTCTATGGATAATGGGGTATCCAACATTAAATTATCCATTATCAGTCCTGAAGCTAGATAACGAAAGCACACTAGCCAAAAAGTCAAACTTTTCCTTTTTTACTTTCGTGAAACACTTTTTTCCAATCGCATAATCAGGCTATATAATGTTCCCACTGCTGGCACACAGACCTCCTCTCGATGAAAGGAAATAGGCCGTTATCCACCTCGTGGGCCCAGTGCGAGTTGGTAGATGTCCATATTTACGAATTTTGGTTCTAGGAAATGCCGGTTTCCTTACGATGTTTTCCTTCACAGTTTTTGAGAGCAGTGGTGATGAAATAAAGCGCCTGTCTGGTCACGGCTGCGACTCTTTCCGACTGCTCACTTTTTACCAATAATCATAAAAAAATCGTCCTTCTGACCGAATTTCGGCCATGACAGCCAAACTCAACCGAGACTAGCCTTCGGCGCGGAAGATATTATAGTACCGGGGTATTCACACCACCCACCTCCAAGCCCCGGGTTGGAAATTCATAAAGGAAAAATCTAATGACACTTCTTCCGACTCTAAATAAATAATAAGTATAAATACACCACTCTAAGTAATTGTTTCACAACATTATTTGCCAATTAATTACTGTAATACAATAAACACATAAATATTTAATGAATAAAGGTAAATGTATTTGCTGATTACTGAGCGCGTGCAATCAGCAAAATTGTGCCTTTGTTTATTATTCAGATTCTGTTTTGCGTTGTGTGGTTACATGTGTTTGTTTGTATATATGTTTTTATGTGTGTGTGTAGTACACATTTAGCTATATATACATATAATAGCTTGGAAAGTGCAACGCCATTCGTATATCATACATGTAGAAAAAACATACAAAACGTTTTAGTCTATCAATTACTTAAACCTGACATGAGAGTATTATTTTGTATTTTTTTTTTAATATAGTCTGTCACCCAGTAACTGGGTTGTGGAGGTCAGATAGGCATGTAAAATACTGGTATTCAGCTGCATCCGGTTAGACTGGAAGCCGACCCTAACATAGTTGCGAAAAGGCTAGGCAGATTATGATGATAGTCTATCATCATTTCAAGAAATTGATTAATTAATCCACTAGGAAGCTTTCTACTAAGAAGACACATAATGGCGCCGATTCCCTTGTTCACAAACTAAACTAAATTTAAGTTCAGTGCATCTTTTTCTTTCTATTTCATTAAGAAAAGGACAATATAATGCAATATATTGGCCCTATAGGGGAGGCCTTTGCCCAGCTGTCCTTGTGTCCTTTCTTCCACCTTTCCTTGTGATGTGCCTTCTCCGTCCAATCGGTTAGGAAGCCCAAAGAAGTTCTATTTCCTAAAAATATCCCATTTTTATTTTAGCTTCCGTTACGGCCTCCTCTACATAAATCGGCTACATAATCGTATAGATGACAGTTCCGGCTTAATGACAATTTTGATTGAAGATTGTACACACAGTCGCATTGTACGACCTGAGGGGCAGTTTTCGTAATTTTAAGAACGTTCACAGTGTGATCTTAGTCTCGATCTGTCAAAAATACCTCTAATTTCCCTACATTTTTGACAAGTTTTTAAAATTTGTTTATACAAAACAAACATTTTTTCTTTCTTTTTTCAGTCAGTAAACAACGTCAATTACCTTTTGTAACTATAGTATTATAATACAGGTTGCCCCGTTTATCCAATACGATGTTTTAGAACTCACTTGACTTCAGAAAAGTCGGGTTTTCCGAAATAACCCGCTGTATGTTATTTGTAGATAAAGAGAAAACTTACTTATTTCAGCAAACAAATTCAAATGCAGACACAACATTATTCTAAGCTACGACTATATTATCTCAAGTCTGAAACATCGCTATTTCTACAATATTTTCACTGACATGAATTTCAAATTGACGGCACGGTTTCACTGACATGAATTTCAAATTGACGGCACGGTTGGCGCAGTGGTTAAGCGATTGACTGCTGCGCTGCGTGTCGCGGGTTCGATTCCCGCACGGAACAAATATTTGTATGACCTACATGTATTTGTTCCGAGTCTGGGTGTTTTTCTATCTATAATATGTATGTATTTACAAAAAAAAAAAAATTGTATATAAGTAGTTTATCAGCCATCTTGTTACCATAACACAAGCATTAGGTTGCTTAGCTTGGGACAAATGGTGCTGTGTGAAATGTCCAGGGATTTATTTATTTATTTATTTATTTAAATAATTCCTTGAGGAATGTTTATATTCAAGTACTTATAGTACAGTCACGAGCATGAATGATAAATGATTTTATTTCTGTACAAACAGTTTCACACGTAAATCATATTTTAAAAACTAGATGAGGTCGGCGGGTTCTATCTGACTTCTCTGAGAAGAAAGGCCGAAACAAACTTAGAGGTCACAGTCGCTTATAAAGTCTTGACATAATCTTGGTCAGATAATAATGTATTTATGCTTATGACTACAATGACAGTACTTGCAAAATTCAAAAGCGATTTACTCACAAAGATATTATATGGTCTTACGAATATAGTATCCATATTATTGGGAAGTAAGTCTTTTCTCAAAGTTGCTATTTTTATATCACGAGAAAAACCTTTTTGAATTTGGTCTAACTAGAGTATTTTCCCTTGTGACTGTAGGTACATATCGAGTAGGTATTATCAGACTTGAAATGTCACGTGAGCACGTTGTCACGTTATTTTGCATCTACGTGACACATTTAGAATGATCGCTTTCTCTCAATTTGACGTTGGAACTTGTGAGTGAGGTTCTCAACAGAGCGGGGTATTTTCGTAACACACTGTCAGTAGCAATTGCTTTCATTTTGACAGTTCAACAACATTCATTGCGATATTTACGTTGTTGAGCGGACAAATTTTTCGAACATATGAAGCAATGGATTAATTAGCAATATCCTTCAAAATGACTTAGATTGTTATTGAAACGCAATTACAGTGCAGGTTATCGATATTTCATTCACAATCGACAAATCAGATAAGTGTGATGTACAGTCGCGAAATGAAAAGGTTAAGCACCTTTGTGCGCCATATTGATTAACATTTTCGTTCCTCGAGAGTAAATAGCCTGGAATGTCCCGTCATCATTCACTTAGCCTTTTCCCAACTATGTTTGGGTCGGCTTTCAGTATTTCACAATTCCACTTTTTCACACTGAGTGGTGACGCAGTGGTAACGGCCGCGACTTACGCGTTTTAGGTCAAGTGTTCGATCCCAAGCAGGCACTTTACTTCGAGTAAAATAATTTTATCACCATTGGTCTCAAAACGGTAAAGGAAAACATGGTGAGGAAACCGGCATGTCCGAGAACCAACAATTCGCAGGCATGTGACATCCCCCAACCCGCACTGGGCCCGCGTGGTAGATTATAGCCCCCTTCACAGAGAGGAGGCCTGTGTCTCAGTAGTGCAGCAGTGAAAAAATGATAAGCTGATTATTATTCTACATGGATGAACTAACTACTCGTAACCACATAAATACAAAACCCTCTGAACTTTGAATGAACCTTTTTGGCGCAACCGTGAGGCACACACTAAGCATTGTTGTTTGAAACATTATTTTTATTTTGTTAATTTTGTGTTTCACGAACTGTGTCCAAATAAACTTTATTCTTTCTTTCTTTCTCTGGTGAGCTTCTAGACTATTTATTTATTTAGGTAACCAACAGCGATACATAAAAATATTATACAAAATATGCGTGTTACAGTTATTATGGCCAATTATAGGTTTCCCTGTATAACTGGGATATATGTATAATACATGCGAACGGACTAACGCCAGATATTTCCAATTAAATAACAAAGTAAAATTACAATACGATACAATATTACTTACATTACATTTAAAAAAAAACTTAAAACAAAAAAGGTTGGATAAGAAAAAAAAAAGATAGTAGAAAAAGAAGAAGATTGGTTGCTTGTCATTTATCTCCGTTTATAGTTTTAATTAGTTTTAATTATTACTATTTGTGGAAATATTTTCAAGACCTCCCAAAAATTATGCTATGATTAATCGTATGCCCAACCTGGATCCACGCGAGCCATAATGGCTTTTTAATTGTTGCTGTAATTACGGCATTCAACCAGTTAAGTACCACATAAACTTAAATAAAAACACAAAAACAAAAACGGAAGCCTCATTCCGACATGAATAAGTTGTACGACATGAAATAAATTAGATTATGAACCACTCAAAGTAATAGCGAGAACGTTTTTCATTAAACGGAGTGTTCCATCGAGTTAGGGGCAGGTCCCACTGCGCGCTAAGCGATCGGTGATAAGGCGCCGTCACTGAGCCCTTTTCGCTAATTTATTGGCCTCCTTTTTTGAAATGTGGGTTTGGCGATGAAAGGGTATCTTTCCTAGTCATCTACACTTCATATAATAAAGCTGAAGAGTTGGTTTGTTTGTTTGAACGCTGGAAGTACCAGTCGGATTTGTATAAAATCTTTTCGCATTTGTTAGGCCAATTTTTGAGGACAGTTATAGGCTATTTAAGATCACGCTACGGGTATTAGGAGCCAAGCAAAAAGAAAAAATAGGTCAGAAAGAACGCTAAGCGAAAACGCCGTAAAAGCACGGGCGTGCGATCCGATGCGACGCGGCGGGTCGGGAGCCGAGAGAGTTTTATAAAAATGTGGCTGTCATTTTAGTATATTGTGTATCTTACGACTTTCACGCGAACGAGCGACTTCGTTGAAGGCAAAAGCTATGTTCTGATAATTTTACGATGAAAGACTGAACTAAGTCACGTTTCGTTCACTGTACTTCGTTAGAGACTTTTTCAAAAAAGCGTATCAAATTAAAAGCGTATTAATTAAAAGCGTATCCTCAAAACACAGTTACAACAACAAAGTGTGGCTCAAAAACTCGTAATCTAATCAATATGCGTTTAACACTTGGCCTTTACAAATTACAACTGGAATATCTCATAGGTAATTAGTTTGGCAACCCAACAATATGAAAGTACAGAGGACAGCAGGTCAGAAAATTTGAAAGTTTCGGGTAGCTTACCCGAAACTTTCAAATTTTCTCAATCAACCTTGAACCTTAATGCTTTAGCGATAAAGTTGAAAATCTATTAAAGAAATTTGACAGATTGTAGTAACTTGATGTGCTGGCGTCCATACCATCAACTCGATTAAATGAAGAAGGACGTACTACAACGATTGCCATCACCTAGAGACAAAATGGAATAGTCTAATGTACTACTATCGGAGAAAATGACTGCTTAGCTCTCAACTGTCATTCACAATGGTAGAACACAGCATTACATAGTGTGACATTCTAAACAAATATTTCCATGACTGTACAATGTAAGTACAACCGCGGACAGAGGCAGTTGACCACTTTTCACCCTTATTATGCCCTTGGTAAAAAAAGGAAAAAAAGAAAAGTAGTTGAAAGGACCACCACCAGTGCCCGCGATGGTACATACCTGAGGGGCAATTCTCGTAATTTTAAGAACGTTCACAGTCTGATCTCAGTCTCAATCTGTCAAAAATACTTCTAATTTCCCTACATTCTGACAAGTTTTTGACATTTGTTTGTCGCCGAGACGTGACTGCGACTAGATTTTGAACGTTTTAAATTACGAGAATTGGCCTTCTGGTATATGACTACCGTCGGTACTCATGCCTTTCAAATTGAAATACATAAATGATGTTCGGTGTTTGGCTAACAAGCCAAACTTTAGATAACAAAGCGTAGCAACAACAATACTGTAGCTCAAGTCCAGAACACTGTAGTGACGTTTCGAATTCTACTAACAAGCAAAACTTTCGATAAAAAAGCGTGTCCTCAAAACAACCCTCAAAAACTCATAACCCAATTATTATGTGTTTACGCCTGACCTTTACAAATTATGACTGAAATTTTCGTCAGTTGTATGGATCACTATGGAAGCTTATTCACGTTTTTTCTACGGCACGGTTTATACGCCGTACCGTAATGAAACCGTTCCGTGTACAGAAAGCGTAACGCGGCACTACGGAGCTTGACAATTTGCTAAACATTTCCCTGAATGTACATGCCAACCAAATTGTTACTCATGCGTTTCAAATTGGACACAGAAATTCTGTTTGGAGTTCAGCTAACAAGCAAAACTTTCAATAACAAGCCGTCCTCAAAACATAGTTACGCTGTCACACGTTGTCTACATCTTTGTATCTATTGTCCTGTCTCGGGTGTGCTGGAAGAGATTTCTTGTGAAATAAGCATCACCTCTGTACCTGTTTTTTCTGTTCTGTTTTTTCTTGTCTGTTTATATATGTGTGTTCACAAATGGTAAAATAATAATAAATACATGTTACAACAACAAAAGTGAAGCTCAAATACTCGTAACAACCTCCTCTTGACATTTCAATTAAAACCAACTATACCCACGCACCACGCAAAAAAGATTTTTACAGTTTTCCAATTATTTCCGCCAATCATGTCGGAATCCCCGCTGACATTTTGACCGTGAATGTTGCCAGATTTTACCTTTTTTTCCTTCAATTTTCGTTGCAAACTGCTTGTTAGTTGTCATCGCCTGCCGAAAACTTTTACAATTTTGTTTGTAGGTGATGTCGGGAAATTGGCATGTTACGTCTAAATGAAGGTACAACAGTTTTAATAAATATCAGTCGGATTTCTCTAGGGAATTTCTAGTTGTTGTTTGTAAGCGGGAACGAAAATATGTTTTTGTTTGTTATTTCTTTTGGTATGTAACGTTTTTACGGTTGTCATAAAAGATTGTATTGTTATTTTTATTTATTAATTAGGTGTATGTTGTTATTTATGTACAGACGCAAGCACACTCAAAGAAAAACCTAAACTTTATCCTTATAAAATTAGGAATTCTTATTTAAATAAATATAGGTACAATCGTTTCGAGAAAAGATCCAATGTATGAAGTATTCAGAAATAAAATGATATGTACAGACGCCAGCAGGTCAAGCTACTCGAAACTGTCAAATTCTTCCAATCAACCTTGAACCTTAACGCCTAAAATATAATTCCTAGACCTATTTATTATTAACCGATACCGAACGAGCATTTATCATGACTAGACCAGCCTTGAACTTAACGATCGTTCGTCAAATTGATGATATCTACCTAAATTTTAAAGGGCAAAGCTGTCAACTATACATATTGTTCCGACATGACGTCATATTTGTAATGATAGTGACTATAATATAATATGGTAATAATAGGATTTAGGCTTTGAAACTGATAAATACCTGTTTAATGTTGTTTATTATTTGATTTTCCATTTTATAATGTTTGTGGCTTCTGTCTGGGGCTTCACCTGCATGGAGGTTGGGAAATATCCTATAATTCCTCTATAAAAAAGGGAGAATCCTGTGGCCAGACGGGTGTGGTGTTTGGTGGGCAACTGCCCAACGATTGATGCCGGGACGTTGTATATGCTAGTTGCGCTGTAAACTCTGCTTGCGCGATGTAGGATTTTGCGTGACGTTACAATCCCAATTTCATTAACAGCACGTAGTACTTACCTGTAAGTATATACTTTTATTAGAATCCAACGTCGTCCTGTTTGCAAATCTATAAGAAATAAAACAAAAATAATAATTTATATATCCGTACATAAACCAAAAAAAAAATTAAACACACAAGCGATTTAAATTTCAAATACAAACGGTCTGTGAATATTCCCAGTTAATTGATTGGTGACAATTTTACGATCACAATCGGAATAACTGGGATCAGTGTTTGTTTTAAACGTTTAAACTCGAAGCCTTATTGTTTTATTGTTCAAAACATTGATACGGAATTTGATTGGTTGTTTTGTTTACGGTTTATATGAAGTGTTCGATATTGGTATACATAAATTGGATATTTCAGATTTTAGGTAAAAAAATAAATTTTGAAGAGATGTAAATGCAATCGCAGTTCATTCGAGTTCAAAGCTGTGCCTTTAAGGGGGGATTTATATAATTTCTAAGAACTTTACCAGTCTTAGTAACCTCATTTTCAATCTGTCAAAAATCTCTCAAAGGCCCGCCGAACACGGCACGGTTTCTTTCCAGTACGGCGTATAAACTGCGGCGTAGCAAAAAACGTGTCTGTCAACAAGCTCCCATAATAATCCATACAACACTGACGACCGTGCCAACACGGCGAATGAACCGTAGTTTTTCACGGCAAGAAAAATGTGTGTACAAAGACCCTAATTTCCCCACATTTTTGACAAGGTTTTGACATTGATTGTCGCTGAGATGAGAGTTATATTTTGGACTTCTTTAATTTATTTATTTTACAGAAAGAAAGTAGGTACAGAAGTGATGCTTATTTCATAAGAAATCTCTTCCAGCACACCCGAGACAAGACAATAGATGATGACAGCGTGTGAAATAGTTTAATTACGGGACTGATTGTTATACAAAGAGTATTGAAATATTATCTCATTATTTCCATCAGATTTTCTTCAAACTATTAAAACTATAGATAAAGATTCTAATCATGTTAGAAGAATTGCCATACATACATACATACACATTCCTATTGACAGCGATGCGGACGAATTTTTTGATGCCCCGTGATTATTTCCCCTCCTTTTTATATACTTGTTTAAATTATTATTAATATTTTAAGACTATTAGCTTTTTAAATTACTTAAATATAAGCAAATACTATTATTACTCAGAAGTAAAGATAGAAATTCTAGAACACAAAAGATATCGATAATAGATAAAACTACAAACTACATAATTTGTCCCTTGTAATTCCCTACCGTGCAATTCTACAGAATACTTAAACGGCTCTATAGCCGTGTGTAAGTATTCTACTTGACCTTTTTCTTCGAGCTAGAACAATTTCTAGCTCGAAGAAAAAGGTCAAGTCGAAACAAAGGACACAAATGAGACATTTGAACATAAAAGTAACACATTCGCTTAGAAAATTATGTACCTAACTGTACTTTTCAATCCTCCCATTATAAATTCTCTTTCCTATGAATTTGTGGAATTTCAAAAGTGTATTCAATGATTTATTTTGAACTTGCAGCGCCCCGCGGTTTCACCCGCATAAGTTGCGATCTCGTCGGAATATCGGGTTGAAAAGTATCCTATATGTTAATCCTGGTTATAAACTACTCATCTGTGTTTATTTACAAATATTTTTCATTTAATACATGACATTTTAATCTTTAATTATTCTTGTGACATTAATATGTATTTGCTAATGTTTCATTATTATTTGCCACGGTGAAATTACCAAAATTGTGTTAATTATAAATTATTGTTGCAAGTAATTGTATAACAATGTTGTGATACAGTCTAAGCTTGAGATTTACATGCCTCAAGGCATGGTATGGTTGAAGTATGCTCTATTTATTTAACAACTTTATGTAATCACCCATATTAGCAAATAAATGATTTTGAATTTGAATTTGTGTGCTAAATTTCATCCAAATCCGTTTAGTAGATTTTGCGTGAAAAAGTAAAAAACATCCATCCATTCATCCATCCATCCTCACGAACTTTCACGTTTATAATATTATTATTATATTATAGTAAGGATAGGATTACATAAATTAAGGTATATATTTGGATTCCTTTAAAAATTGACTTCGAAATTTAATTTGCTACGAATTACAACTGTGGTGCTACGAAGTGGCCTACGCGCTACGCTCGTAGAGGTCGTAGCAACTCATGCCGAAAACATCAGAGGGGCAATTCTCGTAACTTTAAGAACGTTCACAGTCTGATTTCAGTCTCAATCTGTCAAAAATGCGTCTAATTTCCCTACATTTTGACAAGTTTTTGACATTTGACGAGAGAGACGAGATTTACGAGAATTGGCCTTCTGGAATGACATAAAAATGTGTCCCAATGGACACGTGCCGGGCGCAATTCGTGACACGTGTAAGCCCCTTTTTACACATTCCGCATAGTGGTGGCAATGGAAATCCGTAGTGAAATCTATGGGTAAGTATGAAAGCTTTTACACGTAACGACATACATAATTCACCCAGCATACATTCCCCGACATACCTATGGCACCCAAATGGACGTGTGAAATGGTACTAAGCGCAGACCTAAATAAATCAGTTTGGTCTATCATTATATTTTTTTTTTAACTTAACATCACGCCTAAAATGTCCAGAGGGGCAGGGGCAGGGGCGTAGGTTGCAGTAGTACACCCGTAAAACACTAGCACACTAATTGGTCTAATGCAAACGTATAGAGTCTTAGAATTACGCTGAGCGATGGCCGTCTTGCGTGGATGTGACGCATGTTTACCCCCAACTTGTTATTTTTTTTTGTGTTTGTGCTCTTTTTATGCGTCATGTTTGCCGCAAATAAATGTAATTTCTTTCTCTTCTTTCTTAGTTGGAAACTGACACTCAATTCAAATTCAAAAGAATTTATTTTGATGAACTACTAGCTAATGCCTGGCATGCATTGCAATAAGAAAGAAAGAAAAAAAGAAAGAAAGAAAATACGTTTATTTGCGGTAAACATGACGCAAAAAAGAACATAAAAAACAAAAAAAAACAATAAGGAAAGGTAATACCTTTTTTTTGTTAGGAACCTTCTCCGGCGCGCACAGAACAACTTACCAAAATTTCATCACAATTGGTCGAGTCATTTTCGAGTTTTTGCGAGACTAACGAACGGCAGCTGATTTTCATACATAAGATTTATAGGCACTTTTGAGCTGTCAGGAAGTTGAATTAAAACTACTTGCCCGGTCGAAAGCGTAGGAGAACGGTAACCTGTGTAGAAGAACGGGCATGAAACCCTCTACATATATGTATGTAGGGGTTTTATGCCCGTTCTTTAACATCATCTATAGGTACTAGTAATAAAGCCAATCTCTGGAACTGACAGACGGATTAAAAAAAAAAAATATTTTGCATTTTACAGCCCAATACTTTATGAAGGTCATATGCTATTTTACATCACGCTGGGATTCTTACGAGCCGAGCAGAAAGAAAGAAGTAAGAAAGAGCGACGGGGTGGGTCGGGGGAACGAGAAATTTTACGCGGACGAAGTTGCAGACAGAAGCAAGTTATATAATACATGAAACTTCCAACACCACCAGATGATGCTTGCTGTGTTAATTATGAATCCGGTGGTGTGTATAACCAATCGATAATTATCATTACATCCATATTAATGAGCCCATATGTTCAGTCCGCGAGGGAAGCACGCTCCACTTTGATGTGAATTATTAATTAAAACCGATCGATAATTACTATTTTTTATACCGCAGGTGAACACTTGGTATTAATTACTGAGAATATTCCTTTTCGTCTCTTTCAGATGGAGAATAAAACATAGGTGTTTATACATACTAAAACATAACATAACGCCGTGTATTCCCAGAGGGTTAGGCAGTGGTGTCCCTATAGTACTCCCACATTTCACCAGCCACCTATTACCTATAAACTCATGCTTACTTTCCACAAGGGCAGGCAGAAAACACAGAGCGCCATGGGCTACAACCCTGATATACTCTTTTGACTTCATTCATACATTCCCTTGTGAGGAAGTCTTTTAATCTTATTTGATTTCGTTACAAGCGGAAATTAAGAATATATATTATTATCCAGCCATCGCTTTATGTAAATATAGGTATAAAATAATCCTATGAAAGTACTCAGTGACTTACAAAGGTCAAAGAACTGAACAAATAAAACAATGTTTCATAACAAATCAAAACTTTTGATTACAAGAAACAATAACGAACATACTCAAATTCTTTGGAAACTTGTTTTTGTAACATCAGAAACAAATGCAAATCAACGTTGTTATTCCAATATTCATTATACTCGTACTTATTTTATCTTTTTTTTTTTGTTGAAAACTAAACAGAATCAAATAAGAACTAGTAGAGCAATACGAACCGATGACCGTTGGGGTAGACGTGTTCTTGAGTGCAGACCGCGAATCGGTAAACGTAAGGTGGGACGCCCTCAAGCTAGGTGGAGCGACGATCTTTGCAGGATGGCTGGTAGCAGCTGGATGAGAGTTGCCGAAAATCGAGTTGAATGGCGTGCAATAGGAGAGGCCTATGTCCAGCAGTGGTCTGCTATTGGCTGATGATGATGATGACGATTAGAGCAATGTGATACATACATACATGCATGTAATATATACATGATTTAATTAACTAGGACTAAATTTAAAATAAATATAAATTGAGGTCAAACTCTAAATTGAGAACATTTATCGGATTTGACATTAGGTTAACATTTGAATTTATAATATGGTGGCCACCGGTCCGGAGAGAAAGTTTTAATGTTAAAATTCCAGGAATTTATTCAGACCTTGAAATTTTTTGAATAAATACTGACTTGTCAGAGTAAACGGTCAGCTTATTTAACAGACAGCTAAATGGCTTTTTACTTTAAAGTTTGTTTTACTAACCAGTAACAACACACAGTTACATTTAACAATGAATCTTAATAATATTCACGCTGCCGTTATCAGTAACCACTGATAAGGGCAGCGTGAATATTATTAAGATTCATTGTTAAATGTAAAACTGTGATACCAGTAAAAACATACGAGTACAATATAATCTGTGGTGGAATTTTATGGAAGATTCAAAACATTCATAAGTTACAGAAAGGTAAATAAAAAACCGACCAAGTGCGAGTCGGACACAAAGGGTTCCGTACCACCGTACAATACTGAACGCTACATTTTTTTTAAAATATTATTCTTGTATATATTATGGGGACACCCTTTCATTTTTAACTTAATTTAATATTTATTATTTATTGTTATAACGGTCACACCCTGTGAAAATTTCAAGTATCTATTTATTACAGTTCAAAAGATACGGCCCTGTGACAGACAGACGGGTGGCCGGACAGCGGAGCTTTAGTAATAGGGTGCTGTTGGCACCCTTTGGGTACGGAAACATAAAAAGTCTACTTTCAATTATTATAACATTGGCACAATGTATTCATCTTGCTGACAGGCAAATGCTTTTTCTCAAACAGAAAAGGACAAAAGGAAGGAGGAGAAGGGAATTGTCGTAATCAACAGTCCTACTGATTATCGTTAACGATTTAATTACTGAAATAATCGTAGTAACTCTTTGCCAGATTACCCTTTACAATAACACAGTAAATAAACCCTAGCTCTAAACCCAATACCACAACATAGTCTAAAACAATAAACGTTAAAATTAAGCTCTAAACCGCTGTAAACCGAGTGTTAAAACTTTAGTATAGCAAGTGATAAACTTTATAGCGGCCATATTACAAATTGTTAGCACTTGTAGACCAGGCTTTATTGGGTATTACGTAACAAGGATCTACAGGGTTTATGGTACAACGCTAATAACCTTGCAGGACTGAATTACTAACATCATAAAGAGCAACTTTTGTTCAACGACTCATTACAAAACATAATACATTTACCAAAACCAAATCTTTAAGATTTCGTTATTCTATCTAACCCCCGCTCCTCTCCGCTGAATTTTGTAATAGATACTATATGCGTCATATGTAATATGTGGTTAGCTATTGACCTCGACGATTGATCATATTATTCTTACCTGAACAACCGGCAGCAAGTTCGTCATGCTCCCTTAGATGTCACTGCTTGCGGTAGCGTCGGGGGTTGGGTTGCCTCCTTCCCTCAAATATGGCCAGGGGGGTAATGGCTGATCTTTGCGTTATGCTCGTGAACGGGTGCTGCTTGTGGTCGTCTTGCTGACCATGGTTTTATTGTTGTTATTAGTATTATTTATTTATTTTAATTTGATGGTCCTAGTTTATCATTTGTGACTTCAAGTGACACTATGTGAACAGAACCCAGCAATGCATAAATATGTAAGCCGTCACGCCCTTTATGCCTGGAGGCTTTTATTTAGGTAATGAGTTTTTGTTAATTACTTAACATACCTATTATTGTGTACAATCAAGTATTTTCTAACTGAACAGACAGCTGTGCTGCAGGGGAGTTTGTTGCGCCACTTCTTCTTCCCAGCGATAGCACTAGGAAGTGGTGAAGGGCGGGCGTTTTCGGGGGACTGTCTTTTGTAATTTTGACGTTCGAAAAGTGCTGATTCTCAGCCTAATTTGAATAAATTACTTTTGAATTTGATTTTTGACACGTAGGATGACTTTTTTATGCTCAATGAGCTCTTCCCGTAAAATTAAAATAAATGTTTACAGGTTAATTAAAAGCAGCCGCCGATAAAGGTTAGTAACCTATAATAGCCCGGGACATGGGGCAATATTGCTCATAAAACCTATCAACATCAATTACTTACTTACACCGTAGTAAAGAGCAAAATACCAATAAAAAAATCAAGTCTTTAGCCCTTTTACATTCTTAAAAAAAACATAATTTTATGTATATCATACATTATTACGGTTCTCAAAAACGTTCACACATATGTAATTTCACAAAAAAAGTGTTTTATTAGGAATTTTTAGCGTTTTTTACAACTTAATAGCTGAAAGGTTGTAGACTTTTATTGACCGCCATTGGCGAAATACGGTTTTTATATATAATATAAAGAACTAATCTTACGCCTGATAGAAGGTATTCTAAAAGGCGAAAGACACACGGCCCAATTGTTTAACCTTTACAAAAACCTAATATTAAAATAAGACGACAGTAAAACTTTTGAGACGGCAGATGTCACTTATCTCCTTTGGCGACTGTACCTATAATTATGAGGAGAATCTAAATAACTTTGGAGTTGGTCGACGTCACGTCATTTCTTTCACTTCAATCTAATTTATCTTTATTTCAGACATACAGTCCGTATACTTATCACAAAGATAGCGTTAGTAGTTTAGAGGTATGAGGAACAGGGTGTAAAGCTCACTCATCCTCCATAGAAAAGGGAGGATCCTCCGACCAGACGGGTGTTGTGTCTGGCGGGCAATTGCCTGACGAATGATGTTGGGAAATTGTATCTATGCTAATTGCGCGGTAAACTCTGCTTGCGAGATGCAGGATTTGCGTGACGTCAGTATGACGCGTTGTTAGCATGTGGCGTTGTAGATACCGCTACAGTAGGGTTGTTATAAGTACCTACATACAAAAATAAAAATAAAATAAAAAGGTGTTAGTAATTTGTTAGTAAACAAAACAAGTTACACAATAGGACTTAGCTTACAAGTGAAATACATAAGTATACCGTGAAAAATAAATTTTTAATTAAGAGTATAACACCTAATAAAACAGCCTACGGGGTCCACACAAAAGAAAACTTAAAACCGTTCTTCTAAAAAAATACTTCATTGAGACTTCTCCGTTAAAACCTTTTTTGCTGAAAAAAGGTTTCTTTATATATTCAGAAGTGGATCAAGGCTCCTCGATTACGATCCGTCGATACAACATAAGTACCCTCTTAGGAGTTCAAAAGAAATAAGAAGATGTCCAATCTAAATATTCCATTTTTTTTTTAATCTGGCGACTTTAGGTAACCGACCGTACTGTATAATATCGCTAGGGACATTTTTTTGTTATGCTTGACATACTCTAAGCTGGTCTTTAGGGCCTACCTTCGTTTAATTTGAGTTCCTTTAAGCCAAACTGAGTACTTTTTAGGGTTCGGTACCAACGGGACCCTATTACTAAGACTCCGCTGTCCGTCCGTCGGTCCGTGTGTCGGTTAGCGGACATCATGAACCGTATTAAGTAGTTTATTTTTTTTTACAGAGTGTGTATTTCTATTGCCGCTGTAACTACAAATAATAAAAAATAAAATAAAGTTAAAAATTAAAGGGATCCTTATAATTTTTAACTTTATTTTTTTTCTTTAACCCATACAAAAACGTGATTTTTTTCGGCGTTTTTTTTTTGCTTTGTGATACGGAGCCCTTCGTGTACAAGTCTGACTTATTGCGGCGATTGGCCGGTTTTTTCGACCCCGTCTATTTTATACCTGTCTACGTAACACAATAAAACTTAACATTTCCAAGAAAATAAACATTAGAAGAAAAACGTAACAAACTAGTTGAAACCATGATAAAACTAATTAAAATTAACAACGCCAAGTAGCTAAATGTATACTACTATTCTGGCATCTATTGGATAGATAAAACATTTCTCTGCAAAACTTTTTAAATTCAAATAATTTATTTTCTGTTCACAAACAATGGTACCATACAAATTTAAACAAGCTGGGAATACCTGTATCACCAGATCACTCATCGGGTCCCAGCACACGGTATGTAAACATAATTAATTATTTATAAATGTGAAGGGTTTTAGGGCATAACATGAAATCAATGATAAACACACAGATTAAAAACAATAAAACAAAAGGGGAAGTAAGTGAAAAAAGGTGGTCTAATATTTTTTTTTATTATATAAACTATTGCTTGACTGCGATCCCGCCTGATGGAAAGCAGTGATGCAATCGTTGATGGTAAAGCGCACTAATTTATTATGAGCCTATTCACTCTCGCCTTGAAGACACTTAAATTATAATCGGACGAGAAAACCGCTGCAGGCAAATGTGTAAGGAAAGTAACTGGATGGACTATTTTGGAAGAGTTAGTAAATCCTCAGTTGCTCTAAAATCTAAATTATGGAATTCAGCGTCAAACAACACAACAGGGTAGACACTAAGAATCCCAGGCACTGAAAAATCTGTTCCACCTACCTACCTGTACATCTACATAATTATATCTTCGATATCTATCATCACCATCATCATCCAAAGCCCGATTTTGCCCACTGCTGGGCATACGCCTCTCTTCTTGTACCAATCCCCACACTCCTGTGCCAGCCTCATCCAGGTTCTAACTTCATGAATAAAGGGGAATATGTATAGACATATTCCCCTGTATTCATGAACTTAGGTAGTAGTTTATGAATAAAGTTAGGTATTGATTAGCGACTGTTTAACCATACATTTTTGACGTTTAAACGTCACTTCGGACCGGTTTTTTTTATTTGTAGTTAACTCAACCGATTGTTAAAAATGGTAATGGTAAAATTTTTGCAAAACGTGTTTTTTGATCAATTTTTAGTTTATGTAATGGTCACTAATGATTATTTTTTTAAACTGATAGTTAATTATTTGACCATTAGCAATGATATTATATCATTAGATACACTAAAAATTGATCAAAAAGCACTTTTTGCAAAAATTTAACCATTAGTTACTATTTTTAACAATTGGTTGAGTTTAACTACGGATCAAAAAATCGGCCCTTAACTTTAATTATCGTTTGTTACTAAACCCCATAATAAATTAAAGTCGCTTTCCATGTATCTGTATGACCGCGTCTCCTGAACTGCTGGACCGATTTTGACAAAAATTTTGTGTGTGTTAGGGGTAATTCCACAAATCCCCATTGAGAATTCCCATCAACGGAGATTTGTGGAATAACCCATGTTTTTGAGTGGGTCACAATGGGACCCGGTAGGTGGCGCTGCGATCGAATTCTAGGAAACAGGACAACGTCTGTCCGGTCAGCTAGTTTAAAATAAAACGTGGAAAATACCAACCACAAAATTGACTGGCGAGCCAAAATAATTCGCACCACTTCCCACCTCCCTAGTTGTATGAGAGTGAATTGACCATAACGGTCGAATGACCCGTGCTAACAAGGCGGCATTAGTGATGCGATATCGAATCAAAAGTATCGATGCACCGTTCGTTAATTAGTACTTAGGAAGAGAGTAATATACTTTAGCACGCACGGCTTAGATATATTCCTGGATAGGTTAGCAATATTCCTGTCGTTGTGTGACAATGACAGGAATATTGCTAACCTGCGCATTAGTATTTTAATAAAAGTACCGATTTACATTCTGGGTTGTAGCTCCGAAAAAATATTCTTGATGTCAAGTAACTCATCTTCATCTGCCTAGCGTTTTCACAGCGTTACTCGTGCCTTCCACAACTCTGGGACACAGGGAGGACCCTGTGAGAGAAAGTGGGCCATAACCCACCACGCGGGCCCAGTGCGGGTTGGTGGATGTCACATTTCTTCGCTTATTGATTCTAAGACATGCCGGTATCCTCACAATGTTTTCCTTAACCGTTTTGAGAGCAGTGGTGATGAAATTAAATATGTGTACAGAAAGTGCCTACCTGGGTTCGTACACTCGACCTTCAACTCGTAAGTCTGGACCGAAACCACTGTGCCTCCACTGCTCTTTTGACCAAAATGTTATACTTGTTACGGTCTAGCTCTTATTCGTCAAGTCATTGTGCAAAGTATAACATACGACAAGGGACTTCATTCCAAAAGGTATAGGTATCAACCGTAACAAAAACATCGATACGACCCAAACATCGATACTTTATTACCCTACTCAACGGCAATTAAACTAGCGAGCCACAGACTGAGCTAGCCACGTGTATTGATTTTAGTTAACTGTGGACTGACGTCGTTCAGCCCCTCGGCTTTGTTTAGCTACATCGGATGGGCGCAGAATAATTAATTAGTACGTAGTTCTCACTGATTAGTTGAATAGTTTATTGAGAGTTTTTGTTTGTGTTCCTGTGATGAGTAAATGGAAAGAGGAATGGGGATGAATAGAAATGACTTTATTCGAAGTGGATGAGAAATCTCTATTCTATATATGTCTTACCAAGGGGTATACTGTTACCCAGTAACTGGGTTGTGGAGGTCAGGTAGGTAGTCGCTCTACGTAAAATACTGGTATTAAGCCACATCAGCTTACACTGAAGGCGACCCCAAAAATAGTTGGGAAAAGGCGCGTTCGCGGTCTACCCCGGCTTTTCTTCTTAAACATCCAATATAAAGTCTCAAAAGTACTTACTTTTAAATTTCCTCTCCACAGCGTTACTTTAAAACTACTCAACAACTTATCCTTTTCAAGCTCAGTGTAAAAGTAACGAGATGGAATAAGTTTGTGACCTGGGGCGGCCATTTTGACTAACCCTGGGGCGGCCATTTTGACTAACCGTTAGACTAAAGATAGCCAGATTAGGTAGTTATTTTAATGCTTCTGTGTTAACTCTGTAAGTCTTAAAATGCAGACAAGTGAATTTAAAAATTATTTCATTTTTCCTGAGTTTTATTGAGGGTTAAATCCGGGCAAATACCAAGGTGACTCTTTCAATTTATATGTACTTTCCGAGTTTGTTTTGAACATTTACTGACATTGATGAAGGAAAACTTCGTAAGATAAGATAAGAGCATTTATATCACAGTCATGTTTTGCCTTTACGACGTATATAAATAGGTAGGATATTATATTTACATCAAATAATTATAAAATCATCCATTATTCAAACAATTAACAATCCAAATTAGAATTTAAACATTTAAATGTTCTACAGCATAGTGTCATCAACTCATATACTTAGGTAATAAAATTAGCCAATCAAATGTCAAATTCATTAGGAATACACAAATTAAGTTAGATTAATATTATATTACTATTTACATAGATAGATTAATTTATCCGTCAGAAATTCGTCAGTACTTTAATAGACTATAGACTAAACAAAGTCTTTGTTAACCTTCTGTTGTATGTATATTATACCTTCCAATATTTGAGGAAACAAAGAGTTGTCTAAAGTCGCCAAACCGGCTTGAGCAAGCGTGGTGATCAATGCTAATGCGTGATCTCTATGACAAAAGGCCTTTGCCCAGCGGGGGATAGTTTACGACTGTTTTTTAAAAAATTGCTGTTGCTTTTGGAAGCTCAAATCTCATTCTCAGCAAAAACGCCCAAACCTGTAACCACTATTGATAGACAAAACATCATAGTTCGCGCCACTCAGGGGACACTTTACTATATGGAAATCAGTCCCCCATTATGAAATGTCAACCGTGCATTAATTGCTCACAGTGCATTCATTCATTCTGAAATGACATGTCATGTTGATTGAGTGATTGTTCTCTGATTCCGATAAACTTTGAATAATCGAATTATATATATCACAGTGTTTCAAGTAGTTATAAAGTTCGAAAAGTGCTGATTCCCAGCCTAATTTCAAGAAGTGACTTTTGATTTTGATTGTATATTGACGTTTGCGGTGTACCTACAGTGTAATACTATGAACCGTGTTAGAAAAGTTAGAATAGCCCATGTAAAGTCGGGAAAATGTAGTGTTTGTCAATTTCTTTTGTAATTCATTTCATTTTACGATCATTCGGAGCGCAAGTGAAAGATGCCGAATGCCTAAATTCAATATCTTTATAATATTTCATTAATAAATAAATTTTTCACTTTAGATTAATTTATTGTTCAGACGTTTGACTTCAGTGAAAGATGCTGGATAAAAGACACACATGAACAAAAAGCGAAGTTTCTGATATCAGGTTACCAACATTAGATAGAGGCATAATTAAAATGTATCTTTTGTCTGTAATTTCTCATGTACTTATACACACTTTAAATGGACTTAACTGACTTACAACCAACTCTCAAATACAAGAAAATTCAAGACATATCTCACATAAACGACTTCCATTCATATTTATAAGCCATACATAAACCTTTCAGTCCATACAAAAGACGACGTATGATATCTTGGTGTAATCCTAGACCTATTGTCGTTGGTCTATTGTGTACGTAGGTAGGTTATAACATTGTTACGTAGGTTATAACATTGTAATGGCAAGGACGAGCGTAAAAGGTTCGGTTAGACGGTTAGATCTTTTGTGGTGTGAATTTGTAAGAGGTTATTTGCATGTTTTTGATCGATATTGTGAGTATATTTTGGAAATTATCTACTGACATCGGTATAGGAAAAACATCGTGAGGAAACCTAAACTTAATATTAGTATGAAATTGCCAATCCACCATTGAGCAATTCTGTTAATCCTATCGCGTAGGGTGACTAATAACGCAATAACTGGCTGATATTATTATTGTGAATTAATGGTGTGTCCTTAAATTTTACTAATAGCCTAAGGTATGGAACAGCTCTGGTGTGGCCCAGTGGTAACAGCTGTGACTTACGAGTTGTAGTGTTAAACCCAGACAGACGCTTTACTTTGTGTAAATCATTTCATCACCACTGCACTCAAACCCGTGAAAGAAAACATCGTGAGGAAACCGGCATGTCCTGGAACCGAAAATTTTAAGATGTGTGATATCTACCAACCTGTTCCGGACCCGCGTGGTAGATTTCAGCGCACTCTCACAGAGAGGAGGTCGTGGTATGGAGAGGTGTCCCAGCAGTGGGAACTTTATAGGCTAACTATGTGTATTGGGTCTAGATAGTACCTACCTAGTAGTAGAATTAAAAAATAATATGGAATTTGTATATAATACTGCTTGATATTGGTAGTGAAATGGACTATTAATGTGAAGTTCTGTGTTCGATGCTTGCTTGGGAACAAAATCATCATCATTATCATCTGCCTAGCCTTTTCCCAACTACGTTGGGGTCGGTCCAGTCTAGCCGGATTCAGCTGAATACCAGTATTTTACATGGAGCGACTGCCTATCTGACCTCCACAATCCAGTTTTTTTTTCCCCATCTTAGGAAAAAAAATATTGAATGTTTAATACTGAAAGTGCTTCAAGGATTTTTACGCCATTTTTCGACGAGAATACAGAACCGATTTTATGCAGAAAAGTAAATAAAACACGCCACTCTTCATTTTCGTTTCTGAAAATTGAAAAATTTATACGAGGGCGAAGTGTGGGTCGTAGCGAAGCGTGGGTCGTAGCGAAGCGTGGGTCGTAGTGAAATATGGTGGATGTAAAATCGGTTTGCAAAAATATTTAACTATTGAGCTGGAACCAAAAATATAGGTACAACTGTGAAGTACTATATTGTACCGTTCTGTTAATTCATACCTACATTACATAGGTGGAACAGGATGTAAAGTTCACTCCATAGAAAAGGGAGAATCCTCCGACCGGACTGGTATTGCATTTGGTGGGCCGATGATTGATTTCGGGACGTTGTATATATCTGCTAGTCGCGCGGTAAACTCTGCTTGCGCGAAGCAGGGTTTTACGTGACGTCAGTGTGATGTGTTCGCATGTGGCGGTGTAGATGTGGTCACATCCTAAGTAACTGATATTATATGTGAAAGTAACTCTGTCGGTCTGTTACCTTTTCAAGCCTGAACAGCGGAACGGATTTCTATGCGCGCCGGTAGATCTGGCAGTTTGAATAATTTATGCGGGCTACCCAAATAACCTTTCTTTGGTATTGTACGTTGAACCGTTGAACTGCACGATTACTGGCTAATCTGTGTGGTTCTTTCCACATAAGGCCAGACATCAATCTACATGGTCTTCACATGATCTGACCAAGATTATGTCTGGACTTTAAATGTGACTGTGACTTCTGAGTTTGTTTCGGCCTTGCTTCTGAGAGTAGTCAGATACCAAGCTCCAACCTCATTTAGTTTTTAAAATATGATTGACGTGTCAAAGTGTTTATACAATCATACTTATAAAAATAAAATCATTTATGATTTATTGTATATATACCTGGGTCCTAACCCATGGACATGGGATACCTTTTATTCCGGTAGTATGTTCCCGTGGGATATTCTATTCACATCACGCGGGCGAAGCCGCGGGGAATATTGGGTTTCTTCTTTTTAGCTTTTTTAAAACTTTAATAATAATAAACTAGACTTTCCTTGTATTACCCACAACACATTAAAGTCACTTAGAATTCCGCTCGCGTCGCAACGAAACGAAACAAAACGTTAAGAATCTGAAACAAACAGTTTAAGAAACTCTTCTGGAAATTGGCAAAATAAAAGTGGGACCAACTTCTTATATACTGAAGTTATATAAGTTTTATATGTTAGTTTGTGAAAGTCATATTTAGGAGGAGCAGTGGTGGCCCAGTAGTAACGGCCCGGACTTACGAGTTGTAGGTCGTAAGTTTGAACCTAGGCAGGCTTTATTTCATCACCACTGTTCTCACGATGGTGAAGAAATTCATCGTGAGGAAACCGGCATGTCCTACAAATCACAAATTCAAATTCCATTTTTTGAACCAAAAATCCGAAGACATGTGACGTCTACGAACCGCACTGGTCCGGCGTAGTAGATTACAGCCCACTCCCTCTGGAAGAGAGGAGTTCTGTGTCCCAGCGGTGGGAACATCATAAGCTGATTATGGTATATAACTTTTACATGTTAGTTTGTGAACCTCGCATTTACGAGGTACAGTCAACCACACATGAGTGGTATCACTTGCTCTACGAAAACAGCCCTTACTGCCAGCATATAAAGGCCCTGTAAATGTCAAATTTTACCACTGATGTGATGATGTGTGATGTATAGCTAGGTAGGTAAAGTCTAAAGTCGGTAGTCGGCAGTTATTTTAATTTTTTTTAATATTTTTTACTTTTTGCTGTGCCTACAGGGTTCGTAATTGTACTTTTAGTTTAAGATCTTGAAACATTATGGAATGCAAATAAAGATATAAAAATTAATATAAAAGTCCGGTTGAGTTGTTTTATTTTTTGGCTTTACTACCAAAATGGTAGAATATTTTTTTTTATGTATTTTATTACCATTTGCCGAGTACTTTTACCTTAATGGGGGCTATCAGCTACCTCGTCTATCGCCTGCGACTGAGCATTTCACAGTCGATTTTAGTCACCCGTCACATGCGACCTGGCGCCGTACGTTAAAACTTCCACATTCAGTTTCACTTTTCGTTCTACTTTGGAATTGCGGTTTGAAGTCACCTGCGGCCTAGCCGAATGCCATTTAGACAGACGATGTTCACCCTGCAGCAAATAGTACAACTATACTCACCTGTGTAAAGCCTGCATTCATATTGAAGACCAACTTGACGGAAAAGACAAAATCGAGACAGAAATAAGAAAACCTTTTTTTTTTTTTTTTCTGGTGGGAAATCGTCAAATGACCCCTCCCGCTCTAGGTAGAGCGGAAGGGAGTGCCAGACTCTTACTGACTAAAACCCCCCCCCTCTTACCTGGACATATATCATACATATAATAGACATAGAATTTAATTTATTTTTTGACTAATATAATACTTATACTACAATACCTTGAACTTAAATTATTATGTATTTGTTTTTGTATTCTGTAATGAAATTTAAAAATGACTACATGTAAAATGCAATTAAATATAATAATTATACCTACAAAATTTGTACGCCGTTATTGGCAAAACATGGACGCTCACAACATCTATTAACTCAATACCTTGCATGTCTGATTAATCAGTTTATATGTAAACGCATGTTTGACAAATAAATATTCTTTATCTTTATCTTTATCTTTTCGCCCTTTATGTTCCGGGGTAGCGGTAACCCTTTCGGACAATCCCGCTGACCCGGCAGGCTTCGGCCCTAAGGGGCCCCTCGAATTATGCTGACATCTCTTTGAGGCGCGCGTGGAACACTTACGCGCCGTCCGGCACGGGCCGGGTCCTGATCGGGCGGTGAGCTACCCATTGCTCTCCGCCCGCAGGCCAATAAGAAAGCCTTAGAGAAACTTTTGTTTGTATTTTAACTTGCTGCGGGAAGGTGTAGGCTGAAAAATACTAAAAGGCAAAATAAATACGTATGTACGGTCACCAAAGGAGATAAGTAACCAGAGTCGTCGGATATAGTTGAAGTTTAGTAAAACACCGGTGGGTGGTTTCGAAAAGAAACACTTCATTTAACAAATTAAGTTTCATTCGAAAACATCTATCGGTTTCTTACTGAACTTTAACGATACCCGACGACTGGTCACTTATCTCTTTTGGTGACTGTACAATCTTTCACATAACATTTTCCAAATAAATAAATACCTACTGAACAAGATCGTGACTATTTACCAACGTTATAAAACTTAGCGCTCGTCTGACATTCGCACGTAGCCCCAACTGTTTTAACTTGCAAACTCTTGTTATAACTTTATTCTTTCTTTGTATCTGCAATGCGGCTATACTAGTTCAGAAAGACTATAGTTTAGGTAATAAGTTTCTGGGAACAAAATGGAGTAAGCCAAAAGATTATTATAATACAATGCTTTGCGTAGACATGTGTTAAGGTAGATTAGCGCTCTCTGAATCCATCCAAAGGTGTCTTTAAAACATCGCTTTTAGCGATAAGACCGCCCATTGTGTCACGCCTTGTAATATCTACATTTATATTTTGTGATATTTATGGTGTACAGTCGCCAAAAGAGATAAGTAAGCAGGGTCGTTAGATATAGTTGAAGTTTAGTAAGAAACCGAAGGATGTTTTCGAATGAAATTTAATTTGAAAAAAAAATCGTCCCAATCGCTGTCAACAGGAACAGTGCCCAAAAGGCTGGCAGCATTGCCACGTTGTATGATTTGATTATATATTTTTGATGCCCTATGATTATTTTTTCACATGTACATATCATTATTTTAAATGTTAGCTTATAAATGTAAATATCGTCAATTAATTATTAAATTAAATTTGATAAATGAACTGATTGTTTTCTATTATTTTAATTTAATTCGATAAAACGCGTTCGTGCTATGACTGACTTAAAATAGTTAAAAGGTTTAAATAACTGACGCAATGTTACGCCATTGTCTTACCAATTAACTTTAAGTTAGTATACAAACATTTTGACGCCCCGAAACAATAAATTAACAAAGTATTTCTTATGCAAAACACAAAGGGTCCTTAATTGATCCCTTTTGACCTCAGAAATATAGAATTACCCAGAAATTGTAGTTATCCTTTCTACCGGAAACGTTTGATCCCTTTTTTATAAAACTCAGACCTTTATAAAGCCATATTTTACGTTTTTTCTTTTATCGTTTACGGTTCCAACAGAGATTACACAAATATATATAATACAAATATACATACAAACATACATAGTACAAACATAGACTTTATTGTATACTCCATTATGTTTTTCCGTGTTTAAAAGACGAATTAAATAATTGCTGTCGTTTTATTACCTTCATGCCATCTATTTCTATTATAAATATTCATCATCATCATCACCGTTTCAGCTGAATAGCGTCCACTGCTGGACATAGCCCCGCAAAGCACCGCCACATCGATCGGTTCCGTGCTTCTTGTATTCAACAGATCATTGTTCCACCTTCTGGTAGGCATTGGTCCCATCTTTCGGTCCCATCGACTGCCTATCAGACCTCCATAACCCAGTCTGGGTAAAACTCCTTGGTAAGACTGGTTGTCAGACTTTCGGGCTTATGATGACCCGTAACAACTGTCAAAGATCTATGAATGACATCCGAGACCAAAGGCTTAAAACGTGCTTTCCAAGATACGGGGTCTCGGTATGTAAAGATGGTCACCCATCTACTGAATAACCTCGGCAAGAGTTGCTTAACCTGATCGATCTACCGGTGCGGCTGTTATTACTTAACCAAGAGCCCCTCATCCTTCACCAACTACCTAGTAATACAGCTACACCACAATAGAGTTAACATCAAAGCATTTCATAATATCCAGCACTCATCGATTACGTAACATAGGATATACAACTTGCACAAGGAAAACCTTGAAACTAATCACAAGAAATCCTCATGTCTAATCCGACGAGATACTAAGGCCTCAACCATTGTTATTCGGGAGGTAGCGGGCGCAGTAGCGGGCGCGAATAGGTGGCTACAGTGCACTGCAAGTTGTTGTAGATGGTAGAGGGTAAAAGTATTTTCACAGAGCAAAACAATGAAGGTCCCTTGATAGCTATTGTCTGTATCGACGGCCGAGAGGTCTGCGCAGCTCGCCCATCATCAGTATGGTCTTGAGGTAGAGATTCCATGGCGGAGGTCTCAAGTAACACAGTAACAATACCAAATACTTGCACAAGGTTTATTTGAATAATAGCACAGCACAGTTTAAATAATAACGGTTATAATAGTTAGAGACAATACTAATAAGGTACCTGTGAACCAAGGATCCCGATTGGAGGTCCGATCTGAAGTATCGTTCCGAGCCAAGTTCTCTTGCGACTCGCGCTTTTATAGCTTTAAAATCGACACCCCTCCAACCGATTCCGTTCACGTGACATGTGACGTCACTGCGTTCACCGGTATTATAAAAATCAATTGAGCGTCTAAACCAATAAATAGTCAAAGATGCGACATCTGTTACAAAACTATCTGAAGGAAACTTAAATAAATGACTTAGAAAATGTACCAGTCGCATGCCAATTTGTAGTAGCATAATCAACCTATAATGTTCCCACTGTTGGGACACGGGCCGTCTCTCTTCTAGAGGCTGCTGCTGCAGCTGTAGTGCCATTTGCAAATTGAGGACTTTGATTTGATTATCTGATTCCATAACCGCGAAATTTTAAGACGTTTTTCATTTGACTATTTTATTGTGGTTAATTTTATAACCTCAATTTTCGTCGAACATTTTTCAATTGAATGTTATTCAAACGATAATTGTTGGAAAAAGCGGAGAGAAATAAAAATTTAAAACTACAAAATACATATGAATATGTTACTAATTCACTTTAGTGATGGATTGCATGAGAATTTAACTTGAACAGGGTTTGTTTATATTTTCTTCAAATGCTTTTAAAACAGTGGGTAATTACGTAACACACTATCTTAGTCAAGAGTTTTATTATGACAGTTCAACAACATTCATCGCGTTATTTATGTTGTTGAGCAGACATAGTTTTCGAACATATGAAGCAATGGATTAGCAATATCCTTCAAAATTATTCAGATTGAGATTGATAATGCATGACGCAACTAGGGTGGTGATTATAGTTTTGTAGCGGTATCTATAACGCCACATGCGAACAACGCGTCATACTGACGTCACGCAAATCCTGCATCTCGCAAGCAGAGTTTACCGCGCAATTAGCATAGATACATTTTCCCAACATCAATCGTTGGGCAATTGCCCGCCAGACACAACACCCGTCTGGTCGGTTCCTCATGCCTTTAGTTTGCTCAATTCTGTCCTGCCACAGTCAATTCAGTATCAGTACAAAGGGCACTACTTCACGCCTACGACGCCAGTTCCTCACCCTGATCGAACCCTAACACAGCGTCGCTAATTCCTGCTAGCATATTAATGAAGCTAGCGAATTTCAAAGGGATCGTTTTAGCCGATAATCTGTTTAAATACAACAGAATGCTGTGAGACTGAATAATTTATAAGAATGTGTGTAGTTAGGTATCTATCTATAGCAAAGTTAAATAAAGCAGGTTTTGTTTAGTTAGAGAAATAAAAAGGGATTTTTTGTTTTTATATATATGTATGTACCTAGTAGTTTTTCAACTACTCCGTATTGGGAAATTGAGAATGTCAATCGAATTGAATCGATCGTTGTTCGTTTAAAAGGTGAATTCTGAAAATTGTTAATTTTGTTCTTCTGCGAATGTACATAATTAATGTTCATTCATACGCCCGTTTCCCACAATCGTTATTGGTGAAAATAAAATAAACAAGTACCTACCTACTTAATTTTCAAAATTCAAAAATATTAATTCAGATAACATGGGCACTTATGAAACGTCAGAAGTTGGTATACGGTTCCAATTAATCGTTTCCTAAGGCGAAGAGCCGGCAGGAAAATCAACGGTTACTCGGAAATAATTGGCTTTTACAATATTTCAGAACTACAGTGTTAATAAGTATGGAAGGACAGTGTAGGCCTGTCAACAAGTACTAGGTTCTTAACAAAATAGAAAATGGTCAACAATCCGAAGCATCTACAAGGCCTACAGCGTACAATTGTGCATTGTAATTAACAAAACAGAAAGATAAATGATTGAATATTTATATATGGAGCCTGGCATACCTACTGTGCGCCATTTTGATTTTTATTCAAAATGGCGTCCACGCATGAAATCTATATAACAACGTGACGTAATGTTCAAAGTTGATCACATGTCATCCATATTTTGTTGCTTAGATGTTTCAAATAATCACTCTGAGTAACAAACACAAACAAACATGTAATCAAGTTCAAAAATATGAATGGCACGTGATCAACTTTGGCCGTTAATATCTCGTAAACGTGACACTTTACGGGGTTTGGTTTTAGCATCTTTTCTGTTTGCACTGATGTCAGCTATCGATTTTTATAAGTCACATGCGCGGCCGCCATTTAGAAAAAAAAAACAAAATGGCGAAAAGATCACCTTCAAAGCCCAAATATATATGGTAACGTATTTCAAAGAAACTCACTAGAAGCCCATTAATGTGACCTTCCACCCAAATTGACGCTTGTATCGAGTTCCATATGACGTATCCTTTGACCTAGAAGCTCAAACAGACACGTGTAGAAAGTTTGAAGTTCATTTCATGAAGTTTACAGCTCTCATTTACTGTGTGCAACCAATTTGCTACACACCGTGGTTTTGAACTTATGACGTAAGGGTTGGCAGTAACTTATAATAGTTACCACGCAAGTTTTGCTGAGGATTGAGCAATATTTCCATACATAATATATTAACTTATATTATATATATTTTATATTGGGTATATTGCTTATTTATTTATGTACAAAACTATATTACACACACATTTATAGAACGGAAGTCTATACAGGATATTTTTTTTACTAGTGCGCAAATTGTATCCATGGTAAATGTCTACTTAATAATCATGTGTTTCAACACATGATGCTAGCTAGACCCCTAGCGTCGAAATTTTTCGCAAGTTATAAAAAAAAAAAATTTGCTATTTCATAGAAAACTGCATACGTACGCTGTCAAAATGTATGGCACAGCCAATTTTATTTTTAATAACTGATAAAAATTTCAACGCAAAAACTGCTATTTTGTATGATTTGGTTAAAAATTTATATTTACTTAATCTGACAGTCATCATCTGCCTAGCCTTTTCCCAACTATGTTGGGGTCGGCTGCCAGTCTAACCGGATGCAGCTGAATACCAGTATTTTATATAGAGCGACTGCCTATCCAACCTCTACAACCCAGTCACTGGATAATACGATACTTCTTGGTGAGACTGGTTGTCAGACTTTCGGGCTTCGGACGACCCGTAACGACTGTCAAAGATCCACGAATGACATCCTGTGCCAACGGCTTAACGTGCTTTCCGAGGCAGGGAGGGGTCTTGGTATGTAAGGATGGTCACCCATCCACGCACCAACAGCGGCAAGCGTAGCTTAACCTGATCAGTTGACCCGTGCGGCTGTGAAAAAATTCACAGAGTGAGTATTTCTATTTCCGTTACAACAACGAATAATATAAATAAAATGAAAGGGAAAAATGTAAGGATTTTATGGAGATCAAGAAATGTGTATTTTTCGGCGTTGTTTGCCTGGTGTAGTCAGTGACCTGCATAACCCGACCCGTCTTCCCCTCTTCTTCTTTGCAAGAGGGGCCAGGTAATGAGTATTAACCGTACTACTTCGTATTCGAGCCCGACTCTGTCAGCAGAACAAAGTACTCACGTTCCCTTTTTCACTACTCAGGTGAAATTACTACAGCATATGTAATTAAAATACCCAGAGCCTTCACAAATGAGCTCTAACAAATATAATCTTAACAACTCCTCAAGTCGTAACTCACGCTAAGCCCTTGAAGCTTTTAGTGCTAATTAGTGAACGGTCGCACATACGAGTACGCTTCGCAACTACTTTGTAAAGTACCGTTTGTAATTAGTAGCAGCACTATATACAATACACTCGTTGACTTAAATACTACACAGACGTAAACTTAAATACATCACAGACATAAACCTAAATACAATACAGACACACACTGTTACAGAGTTGTGTTAGTGAAATAGTAATTTGGACTGTTTAGATAATGGAGCCGATTCCCTTGTTCACAAACTAAACTAAATTTAAATTCAGTGCATCCTTTTCTTTCTATTTCATTAAGAAAAGGACAGAAGATAAATATTAGTTTAGTCCTGTTAAATTAGTCAGCGCCTGACGTAAATTTACGTATTTTTAGTCGCCATATTTTTAATCACATCTAAAATGTCAATGGAGTATCTTAATTTGACAGGACTATACTAATATTTATCTTCTGTCCTTTTCTTAATGAAATAGAAAGAAAAAGATGCACTGTACTTAAATTTAGTTTAGTTTGTGAACAAGGGAATCGGCGCCATTGTAGTGGTTTCGATTGTATGTTTAAGTTAATAACGAATTGTGTTTTGTGTATTTAGGATTGCTGATTAAATAATTAATGTTAAATTTAATAAGCTGTTTAGAGTATTGCATACTAGCGACCCCGAGCTTTGACCAGAAGACCAATTCTCGTAATTAAAAACGCTCAAAACTAGTCGCAATCTCAAATATAGAATAGATATACATAGATTGAGCAATCGCAATATTTTACAATAAAATAAATGTTACTACATCATCATTTGCCTAGCTTTTTCCCAACTTTGTTCGGGTTGGGTTTCAGTCTAACTGGATGCAACTACGTATCAGTATTTTACATGGGGCGAGGCATTCGTTCCATGTACCTCCACAATCCATTTACTGGGTAATACAAAACCCCTTGGTGAGACTAGTTGTCAGAGTTTCGGGCTTCTGACGACCCGTAACGACTGTCAAAGATCCACCAATGACATCCGGTATCAACGGCTTAACCTGCTTTCCGAGGCACGGAGGGGTATTGGTATGTAAAGATGGTCACCCATTCATGGACCAACTGCAGCAAGCGTAGCTTAACCTGATCGATCGACCTGTTACTACTTTGCCACAAGCCCTTAATTAAAACCCTAACATAAAATATTACATAAATAGACTAATTAGATTATCGCTTTCGGGTTTAGAAGGAAGTATGGGATAAGTTAGAACTTTCATCTCAACAATTAAGGAAGATAATGGACCCTTATACACAAATTAAACTCCTTGACTAACTTTAGAACTTAGTTATGTATGCATGAGAGCATTAATTGCTCACCGCAAGATAATTATTATAGTACATGCTTGAGTGAGTACCTAATTTGTAGACCAGGCTATGAGCAATTACTCTCACTAATAACCTTGCTGACTTGCTCATCTTAACACTAAAGCATGAGTGATGAAGGAGCGGGCCTCTAGCAAATTTTTTATCGTAGATTTCAGGAAATTAACAAGACTTGGGCTGATTGCTGAATCGACAGATAATTTTTATTTGTGGAATAAAATTGACGTCTGGCAGTTTTTGTATGGAAGAACTGTCAAAAATTCAAAGTTAGTCCTCCGATAAAATTATCTGGCGTTGGAAAACTCAGCCCTTACGAAATAAAAATAATCTACTACATGATATTTTCAAGTATTTTGTGGAACTGAAATATTGTGAAAGTATTTTGTGAAAATGACTTAAAAAATGTTCACGCATTTTCAATTTATACTTACCTTGCCTCTTATATATGTAGGTACTAGTAACCCGCCACTACTTTGAGCAGTATCTACGACTTGACAAAACATCAAGATTTCTTTATTATATGTAAGTTCATTATTAACGTATTATACACACAAACTTTCTGAAATAAACTGTCTAAATGATGGTGAAAACCGCATCAAAATACGTTGCGCAGTTTAGAAGAACAACGCGGTCATACAGACAGATATGAAAAGCGACTTCAATTTATTATAAGTATAAATGTAGATCGTGGGTTCGAACCCAGACAGGCGC